>JAWNNH010000155.1:600000-928590 GCA_035043045.1 Hirtodrosophila alboralis | reverse complement strand
TATATATATATAGTGTGGATGGGGCAAGTACTAAAATAATTAGAACATGTTGTTTTTTCTATTGTATTGTAATTACTTTGTTTTTTGTTTGTTTTTTCTTAAACTCTAATTTCGGTCACTTTGTTGTTTGACTGCTAATTTTGCTTCTTATATTTTGTTTTTTAAATAATATTAAAGGTATATAATATGTATATTATGTAACTGGATGCACTTTTCTTTGGAGTGGTTCTTTTTCATCTTCTTATTAAACTTGCTGCTGTTGTTTTTTTTTCGTAATGATAATATATATTCAAATTTGTTTTTTTTTTATAGTAGTTAATTAGCCAAGTTAAAAGTAAATTGTTTCATTATCCGTTTTTATTTTTTGTTTTTTCTACATATTATTGCTTCTTTAACGGATCACTCATAGAATTTTGCCGGTTCTTTTTTTTTGGCTCTTAAATAAGTTAAATAGAATCTGTTCTTGTTGCTCTGTTGTTGCTTTTGTTGTTGCTCTGTTGCTGGTGCTATTGCTATTGCTGTTTTCTTATAGTTGCAAACCTTTTACTATATACTTGCTCCATGTTGGTAATATTTATGCCTCTCATAATCTCTTAAGCATGCGCTTTTTCTCCTTGAGCAACTTTTCCTTTTTCTTATCCTGCAGCTTCTTGTCAAGGCCCGCATGCTTCTTCGTTGAGGGTCCATCATCGTCTTTGGCATCGCTGGCAGCAGCTCCACATTTGGCCGGCTAAATTAAAAGAGTATATATATATATTTAATAAATCAATTAAAATTCAGTTTAATGTGGTAATAAGTTGATAATATGTTCAATCTTCGTTTTATCTATTTTACGATCAAACTAGTTCATTCATTTTGTTTGTTTTCAGTTCAATTATTATTCAGTAATATATTATATTACACAAAAAGTTGACGAATTCCGAAGGAGTTCGAAATATATATCGGATTGAAGGTAAAACAAAAAACTAGTATTTTATTTAAAAACATAATTTAACCTCAAGCTGACTAAACTAAACTCCTAAAATCATAATTTTTATATATCTATTCTTGTTCAACACGATCTATAGAGTCTATATAGTTATTTCCTTCGGTCCCTCTGTTTCTTTAGCGGGTTCAAAATGTGTTGCCTGAGCAACATTTTTGTTTTTCAATATATCACAAGCAAACTCTCCAATTCCCTAGTTTAGATAATTCTAGAAATAATCTCTTTCAATTAAATAAAAATCACAGCAACGATCGGTCAAATATTGACATTTTCTTAAAGTATATAGCTTAAGCGTGAAGAAAATATTTTTCTATTATTTTTTTCCACTTCTATTATTTTTGAATTACACTATGCAACAGCATTTTGTATCCCAGCCTTTCTAGAGTCGATTTATATGTAAAATCGGTCACAAAAATTTTTTTTTTTAATTTTTGCATAGTATTATCTTAAGTCTTGTTTCGGTTTCTTATAAAAAAAAAGTGCTGAATGATCGTTCCTACGGCAGCTATATAGAGTGCAGCTATATATAAGACTATACACAACAATATTTCTATATCAATCTGGCGAGTTTGTTTCTGATATATTGAAAAACAAAAAAAGTTTTTCATAGAAATTATTTTTAACACGATTTTTGTAGCTATAGGAGCTATAAGAAATAGTGATCTGATTTTGTTGAAACTTGCTCAGATTATTCAGATTATAATACTACAACGATCTGATAATTTTTTTTTTTTTATAGTTTAAAAAAATGTGTAATGATGGTCCAATCCGGCTGCTAGCTCAAAAACTAAGTTTACATATCGATTCAGCGCGGCGTCCTGATCCAGAATATATATATATATTTTATAGATTCGGCGACGTTTCCTTCTATGCACTACAAACGTCGTGACAAAATTATAATACCCTATTGCAAGATAATAAAAAAACTTGACGAAAAAAGTTGTCAAAAACGAGCACAGCAACTTAACGAACGAAATTATGAAACGATTTAACATATTCGATAAATTCAAATTTTAAGCCGTTCTCACCTGTGCATGTATCTCCGTCATCATGCGCGCACGCTGAGAATAATCATCGTAACGCTCGAGGAGCATTTTGCCTGCCTCCTCGTTGAGTGCGGACTCGGGATTTGGGACAATTAGCAGGCATTTGATGGTGAGGAGTATGTGTTTAATGCCCAAATCTGGCTTCCAATCTTTTTTTAATGTATTTACGCATATCTCGCCATTGGATGCAACATTTGGATGGAAAATTTTGGTTAGGAAATATGCTTTTGGCGGCGTTTGTGGAAAATCTTTGCTGAGCGTCAATTTGACGCGGAAGACGCCAACGGCATATGGTGTGCCGGCAGGACCATCGATTAATGCCTGTATATCGGTAACATCGCTTTCATTAATTAACACCTTAATGCCCTCCGGTGGCGTTGTTTCCATATCCTGCAGCTCCTTCATCACCTGCCGTATGGTCTGCGGCGATAAATTCTCCACATTTGAGTACTGCTACAAATGTGCAACAAAATATAATATAAAGAAACAAAAAACAAAAATATACAAATTAGTTTTGCATTTGATTTGATTTAACGCTATTTTGTTTACATTACCGAACTCATCGCTGCGCCTCTGATGCTTCCCGCTTGTGCGTATATATGTATGTATATATTTATGTACGTATGCGCCTCAGTATTTTCTATGCGTCTGTGTGTGTGTTTGTGTGTATATATGTGGGCTTGCAAATGCGTTTCAAGGTTTCACAATAGATTATCCCGAAGCTCTCCCTCTGCTGGATTTTTGAGAAGTTTAGCTTTTTAACTGTATTTTCACTGGCGTCTCAGTCTCAGTAGCAGCAGCAGCAGCAGCGTCTCATGTATTGATAGAAGGGGGGGAAAAGTGTTTCGATCTGTTTTCGTTTTCGTATTCGTATTTGCTATTGCTTTTTCTAGTTGCGCCCGTTTAATACATATGCTGCCTGGTATTGTGTGCTTTGTGTTTAGCTGAATATGTTTAAAACTGTAATCGATTTGCTTGTCTATTTTGTGATTGGCTTTTCGACACATTTAAAAACGAAAAATAACAATCTCTAGTCAATTGCACACTTCACGCTCAACAACAAAACACAAAAACAGCCTCCATTTACAGTAACCCTCGTTGTATGGCATACGCTACACATTCGGGCTATGTGGCTATTGTCGTTTACTTTATATGCATTCACGTTGATGTTTAGTTCACGCAATGCACAAAAAATAATTTACACTTTTAGCAACTAACATCAGATTTATATTGTATATATCCCAATAAATTATTTAATGATTGTTCTTATTATTGCTATAATTGCGTTATTTCTATTAGTTTTCTTTAGGCAGTGTATACAAAAGTGTCTTCCGTCTTGTCATTAAACAGCTATCTATACTCTTTTCTGCGCATGTACTAGCGTTGTCTCTCTCGTGCCCATTGAATTCGATAGTCCATTTATTTGTTAGACAAAAAAACATTTAAATTTGTTGTAAAAAAAATTATGAATTTTTACAAAAATGTCCTCAAAATGTATATAGATCAAATAAAATATAGTTGTATTTAATTATATTGACTTTTGTTTGCTTTAATGCAAATAAAAATTTGGTGCTGCCACATAGTTGCAAATATTTGGGTGCGATGATATTTTAAAGTTTGATAGATATCGATACATAGGCGTTCTTAGAAATATTTAAAAGCTAATTATGTAAATATTATGTGCACATGCTAAAAATAAATAAATAAATTGTTTAAACTATATTTTGTGTAATTTATTGTAAAAGCTGAGCACTATTTTCCAATACGTGAAGCATAATCGATGAATATTTTTCCCAAATATATCGATAGATATGCATGCAACAAACATAGGTGCATGTTGCTACGAAAAAAATCGCGATGTCTCGATGTTTTTTTTTATACAAACGCCAACACATAATTTAGTTTTAGTTTAGATTTTTTCCGAATTATCATTTATTTGAACAATATTAATTGCTTTGGCTGGTGTTTGATGGTTGGTGGCGCCGCGACGGCACTTGAATGAACGCACTGCATCGGGGTTGTGCGTTGGTGTTGCTGTGAAATTGTGTGTTGTGTGCAAGTATCAGAGAAGTGGAAGGTGGGCAAAAATGTCAAAGAATAAAATAAACACAACTGCAGCGACAGCGGCGAACGCTGAAACAAATCTAATTGAAGTGAAATCAAAGGTGAGCCTAATGAAATGAACATAAATATGGCTGTTGATACAGCTAAATGGAAATTGGATAATGTTTAATAAGGCAGCGGCGCCAGCAGCGTAGCAGCGACTGCGGCGGCACTGCTGATTCATGCTTATGGAAATTGTACAAAGTGGAGACGGGCAACGGGCAACAGGCAACAGTTGGGTCAGGGTTGCCAGTTTGTTGTTAATTCGAATTCAATACACAAACTAATCTTAATCCGTTTGCATTACCGTTTTATTTATTTAACAGTTTGATGCCGAATTTCGACGCTGGAGCTTTAAGCGACATGAAGCCGAGCAAAGTTTCGATAAGTTTGCCACTCTAATTGAACAGCTGCACAAATTGGCCAATATACAATTTTTAATACTCTACATTGATCCACGCGACAACGACCTGTTGCCCATCAATAACGATGATAACTTTGGCCGTGCACTCAAAACGGCACGCCCATTGTTGCGCATCATTGTCCAGCGCAAAGGTGAGTGAACTAACCCACAAACATATTTATCGATAATTCAACCGATACTTACTCCCCCCCCCACACTCACACACACACACGCACAGATGATCTAAATGAGTTCTCCGGCTTTGGGACTATGAAGCCGCGCAATTTAATTGGCAGCATATTGGGCCATACACCTGTCAAGACCAAAGCGCCATCGATATCAATACCGCACGACTTTCGTCAAGTGTCGGCCATTATCGATGTGGACATTGTGCCGGAGACACACAGGCGAGTGCGTTTGCTCAAGCATGGCAGCGACAAGCCCTTGGGCTTTTACATACGAGATGGCACATCGGTGCGTGTGACGGCCAGCGGATTAGAGAAACAGCCGGGCATATTTATATCACGTCTGGTGCCTGGTGGTCTGGCCGAAAGCACTGGCCTACTGGCTGTCAACGATGAGGTTATCGAAGTCAATGGCATTGAGGTGGCTGGCAAAACATTGGATCAGGTATGATGCAGGCGACGCTTTAACGAATCGTTCAAAAAGCTCAAGTTCGATTAAACAACTGAACGAAGCAACTAGAATCATTTATTTTCGTTCATTTAATTATTATTTAATTTGTTGATCTGTTTTGGGTTTTAATCAAAAATGGTTTTATAATTTAATCACAAAATTTTATTATTATTTGATTACAGTATTTCGAGAAAAATACATTTTGCGATCGATTGTTTCAAATGTTAGTTCAGACACTAGCTTCCATTTGAATCAATCGATCGGAAAATGTTATATTTTTTTCTTGAAATACTTCAATCAAACTAACCAAATCAAAGTTTAATTATTGTATGTTTAGACAATCTGATCAAATTTGATTAAAATAGGTAAATTATATCATGGGCACAACGGATTAATCCAATATTGCATTTTTTTTTGAAAGTTTATTGCAAGAGTTTATAATTTTTACAAGCTAAAAATAGTCAAAAGTTTGTCCTTAAAACATGAATAGAAATTTTTCCATTAATCTTTTTCGATTTACAGCTTTTGTGCTTCTAGACGATTATATATTTCTTTTTTTTTCCTATTTTATTTTATTTATTTGGCGAACAATTAGTACTGTTCCATTAAATTGCTATAAAATAAAAGAATTCTTAAATAAGTGAAAGAATAGAAAGGGAACAAAAAAATGACGTTTCTAAAAAAAAAAAAATTTTTAAAACTAAATTACAGACAAGTGTCATTATTAAATGTTGAAAATAAATTAAAGAGAGTAAGTAAAAAATAAAAATTTTGATTTTAATTAAATTAGATGCTGATATTTTTACTAGCTAAATAATAAATGTAAATAAATGAAGTGTCTAAAAAAATAAACCTAAAAAATATTTATATTTATAAAAAAGAATAAAGATAAAATAAACAAAGTAAGGCTAAAAAAAGGTGTTGGAAACGAAATAATAGTTGAAAATAACAGGAGAAAAAAGAAGAATAAAATCAAATAAAGAAATAGAGCTAGAGAGAAGTCTCAGAGCTGGTAGGGCTAAAGGTGGCGAGTATATAGTAAAGATCCTCGATATATAGTAAAGATTGTAAGGCTTTAAAAAAGCAATAAATTATAATTTTATATATTTGTACGCAATAGTTGAGGTAAACACTTAAAAAACTATTAATAATAATGCTAAATTATAATATAAATTTAATCAAATGAACGAACTATTTAAATGCTACAACATATTTTCAACTTAACACACACACAACACTTTCACTTTTACTTTCTCCCTCTCTTTTCACAGGTAACCGATATGATGGTCGCAAATAGCTCCAATTTGATAATCACCGTAAAGCCGGCTAATCAACGAACACTCACATCCACACATCGTGGCTCCTTTTCACGCAACAGTCAATTGTCGAGCGGTTCCCATCATACGAATCATACAAACACATCCGATGAGCTGGAGCATGATGATCAGGATGATATTGTTGATTTGACGGGCGTAACGCTAGACGAGAGTCCCACTGGTCCAGGCGGTACAGGCGTGGGTGCGGTTGCGGGTGCGGGTGCAGTAACCGTAATCAGTGGCAGCCACAGTCATCAATCGTCGGCAGCATCACCATCGACACATCACAAACAGGCCGCCTCCAATGCGTCCACAATTATGGCCAGCGATGTTAAGGATGGTGTGTTGCATTTGTAAATGCTGCAAGGACAAAAGGGACAACAAAAAGGAGAGGGCAAAATATATACACACACACACACACACACACACACACACACATACATACACATATAAGATAACCCACATAACGATAGTTTTTTGAAAAAACGCTGCAAAATATAAAAAACTTTCGTTTTTATACGCTCTACACACGTTTCCCAGCCCATTAGCGAGCATTTAGGCTGGGATAGAATACACTATGTATACCCTGTATAATATTTGGGTTTATATATGCAGCTAGCACACACACACACACACACATTCCACAAAAAAATGAGAAAAAATAGGAAAACGTTTTCATTTCCCCAGTTTTATGCACGAGCCCAGACTTGTTTTAATTATTATTCTCCTTTTTTTCCCAAAAAACATATATGTATTTTAATTATAAGCAATTATGTCCTTTGTTATTATCATACATATACACACACATATATATATATAATATATTTATAATATTCCTTGATGTGTTACATTAGTTAGACAGAGTGAGCGATAGAGCGAGAGAGAGAGGGTAAAAAAAAATTCCTCAGCTCTCCCTTCTATATAAACTCGAACTTAATTATTGCATTCCATTTTATGTACTTTGCGGCACACACAACACACACACACACAACAAAAATAAGAAACTAAACATTTTGTATGTACTTACAACGTTAACGCCTAAAACTTAAGAAAAAATGTTTTTGTTTTCTTCTAATATAATATAATATTATAATAATAATAATAATTTTTTTTTTAAATATGTATGTAACGTGTGCGAGCTTAAAAAGTGTTACTTAATATGCTTATATATATGTTTTATTTTATTTTTTTCTTTTTAAATTGTTTACCATCCATGTTGTGTCCTAATACTCGTTCGCGTTTTGTTGTATAACTATTTTTTTTTTTTATATATAATGTTGAAAAAGAATGTAACGAAACTACCAAACACCAACAGCGCCTTCTAAGAAAATAGCAACGCAAACATTTTATATACAATATATAAGATATATACTATATGCTATATCTATATACATATAGAGTTTTATACACAGATCTATTATTGTAGTCAAATTGAGCAAAAAGACATTGAAGCAAATTGATGCGAAGACTTAAAGTTAACAACAAACAAACATAAAAAATAAAAATAAAAACAACACATATGAGACAGGCATATTTTAGATATTTAAATAAATATATATATAGTTAGTTTATGCTATAATAAAAACTATTAAAAGACAGCTATTATACTAATATATGAAATACCGAATACCCTTCTCTAAATATATACATATATAATAATATTGCGTACATGTTCAACTGGCGCAAGTTTATAATAATAATAATATTATAACTTAACTAAAACCGAATCGAACAATAATAAATCTATATAATATATAGTTATATATACAAAACACACACACACACACACACACATACACGCAAAAAGAATTATAAAACAACAATTTAAAAGAACAAGTAAATAATATTTTGATGCATGTATTTTTAATAAAACTATGTGAACTTCTAAGAGAGCACTGAAAAAACGTATAATATCTTCAAAAGCATTTGATTATTGGGCATCTTGACAATCAATTGGGTTTCTACATTTTCAGGCATCTTAGAATTAATCAGATTGGCAAGGTTTTTAGTGACGTATCATTTGTTACTTTTTTTTTTTTTAATAAAAGCACCACAACTTTACAGTCTTAAAAAATTTAAGATCAGCCAACAACAAAATAAACAAAACATTGGTTAACTGCACAATATACGGAGAGCGAAGTTTTTCTATGTGTGCAGATTTGTTAAAAACGGATAATTCTAAAAATAGAATTGTCCAGTTAGGAACTTGGATAAATGAGCAGAAAAATAGCTGTTAGCGCAGGCTTCGAAATTAGAATTTACAAATGAGTCTGTTGAAGTAAGTAACTAGTTGCCGGGATGACGTAGGGACCGATAGCTCAGTGGACAAGGCATCCGCCTAACGAACGACAGTGATCGGGTTCGATTCCCCCAGCAGGCACCACGCATTGTCCGTATTTTTTTAACAAAAATAAATTCTAATACAAAGGTTACTGAAGAAGACTTTTGCTTGGCAGCAGTCGAAATAGTACTATCTAACCAGCTAATAAATTTAACTTTTCATTTTTCAAATTCCAAAAATGACATCGTCCAGCTAGATTTTCACAATTTAAAATTAATCATTAAAATTGATTTACTTAAATTTTGAATATTTTTAAGCCAATTAGATAAGTAGTTTGACCCAAGAAAAAAATTCCAAAAATTCAGCGGAATATCATGATTCTAAATAAGTAAGCTCACTTAATTTTTATAAACAAAAATGTTTTGATTTGCATATTACAACTAAAATTATGTTTTAAAAAAAGTTATAAGTTATATATTTTGGTCAAAATGGATCATTTAATTTAATTTTAATTAAAAACAAATTATAAATAATATTTTTTTTTTGTGACCCGAAAGTTTATTATATTTCCATTGTTGTATTAAACTTTGTTTAGATCTGAAATTTCACACACCTGCGATCAGTGCAGATGTAATGATATAAAATTCTGTTTTTTGTGGTGTTTCGTGACAGAATATCGGTAAAAGCAAATCAAAATATTACCGTAAATTGACGTTTGCTTTCTCCCTTTGCTTAATTTTTTTTTTTTGGTAAACTGTTGCTTTAACAAAGCTTTTTGCGTCAAAAGTGCACCTGCATCATTACACTTAATTAATTTTAAGGAGAATATGCACAAAGTTGGCCAAAATATGATTTTCAACCTTGAAGCACTATTACTTGCCAAATGCAAATAAGAAGAGCTTTGAACTATCATTTAATTTATTAAATTTTGGGCATTTCTTCATAATAAATAAACTTAAAAAAAAGTATTGGATGACTTTTAATTTTTTGGTCGTGGTGGACCTTTCGGAGAAAAGAAAGAAAATTAATTAAATTTAAGCACATAGTAAAAGATTAAAGATTTAGTAGAAAAATATATTGCATAATTCATTTTTTTTTAGTCCGCGTAAATAAAATAGTAAAAAATGCTATAGTGACTAGGAAAGACGAGACCGGGACAACCTGTCTACAGGGGGATAGTATCAGTAGTTGCAATTAAATTATAGTATTACGTGTATGTTGGTTGACTCTCAGATGTTCGGGATACAAAAACCTTTGCATAGTGTTATGGTTAAATATTTGCAACAGACTACTGCAACAAGCCACCGGCATTCAAGGTGCAACGGGTAAATCATAAAAAACAATACACAAAATTC
The DNA here is from genome assembly GCA_035043045.1 of Hirtodrosophila alboralis. Lineage (NCBI taxonomy): Eukaryota > Metazoa > Arthropoda > Insecta > Diptera > Drosophilidae > Hirtodrosophila > Hirtodrosophila alboralis. The sequence continues at coordinate 918,465 of JAWNNH010000155.1, read as the reverse complement.
TACTCTTTTTATTACATGCTCTTTGGTTGTTACGGTTTTTTTTTTGTGCGAAGCCTCGGTTGTGTTGCTTTTATTTACCCTATCTATACCTGTTACTGCAAAAGGGTCGCTTAGTGCATACAAAAATGACAAGCAAAAAGAATTTACTTAGTTTTTACCACATTATACAAACTGAAAACAATACAAAATAATATTTAAATATTTAATATTTATTCATTTAATAACATTTAACAAACTTATAATTATATTGATTAAATTATAACTAAAAATTTCTATCTAATTATTTTTTATTGCTTTAGTGCAGTTGCTTATTTTAATTAAATTAAATCGTAAGTGTAAAATTTATATTTATTTTTATTGGTTTATGTAAATACAATATAGATGAGTAAGAACGGCGACGAGAAAAATAAATGCAACTGCAAACGGTGGAGAGAAAAGTTAAAGGATGATGAAACAAAATTACAAAATTATATTATTATACATAATTAGATATATATATATAATATATAATATAAATATATAATTATATATAATATAAAATATTATTAATACTTTTCTTCTTTAGTTAGTTTTTGTTCTTTGTTTACACACATTTTTGTTTCTGTTTATAAAATTATTTTGTTATTGTGTTAAGTTTATAATTATTCTTGTGCAAGTAAATATATTGAATATATATTAAAATCCCTTATAATCATCTTAAGAATTTTTAATTACATAAAAACTAAAAAAAAAAACAAAAGTATGTTGGAACAGAATGTCGCATGCGACATGTAGCGTGCGACAGTGATTAAAATTAAATAAAAAATAAACTAAAAAAAAAATAATCTGAAAACGACTTTTGTTTTTGTCGCATGCGAATGCCTTGGTTTTTTGTAATTATCTTAGTTTTTCATGCAAGCACTTTTTGACCGATTGTACCTATGGGAGCCGAATGATATAGTGGTCCGATTTATAAGAAACTTGGTCGTATTGGTTAGATTATAATACCACAACGATATGCCATGTTTGGTTTTGATAGCTTCAAAGCCCATTTTTTGGAGCGATTTTTTCAATGGCAGCTATATGATATAGTGATTTGATTTGGCTGATTTTTACATATGCCTGGCACAGAAAGAAGCATCTGTGCCAAATTTCATCAAGATAGTTCAATAACTGAGAGACTCGTTTGCATAGAAACAGACAGACAAACGGACAGAAAGACGAAAAGACGCACGGGCAGACGAACAGATAGATGGACATAACTATATCGACTTAGCTCGCCGTACTGATCAAAAATATATTTAATTTATGGGGTCGGAGATATATCCTTCTATGTGTTACATATTATGTGATAAAATTATAATACCCTTTTGCATAAAAAATTACAATTTTTTTTGTAACGGGTGATTGTATAAGCGAGTGCAGCACTCGCAGCACACACAATAGAGTATATAATAGAAAGAGTAGAAATTTGCATTCGAAATTTCTCAAAATACAACTGGGCAACAGCAACATTGTGTGCGTATTCTTTATGCATGTTGTTCTTGTTTTTTATGACACAGCTGAGATTTGACACAAACGCCTCTCTGTGTGTTTGTGTTGCATGTTTTGTGCATGAAAATCGAACATAAAGTGTTAAAAGTAATAAAAGCAGTTTTCAAAATGCCACTCTTTCTTTTTTTTACTCTATGACTATTTGCATACATATGTAAATATCATGAACCCATTTCTCTTACTGAAGTTTTAAAGTTGTCGCCGCTTATAATTCGCAAATGGTTTTAATGCCAACTTAATGGCATGTCTAACTAAGGTGTCATTTTTTTTTTGTCTTTTTGTTTTTTTTTTTGTTTAGTTTTTTTTTTGTTTTGTTTTTTTTTTGTTTTGTTTTTTTTTTGTTTTGTTTTTTTTTGTTTTGTTTTTTTTTACTGCCAAGTATAATATCGTCGGATTTTTAAAAATTTTGCATTATAGCTGTAAATGTAATGTAAATAAAAACCCATAAATTTAAATAAATCAAATTATTATGCTTATTATTCACTTTATTGTGAAATACTGAAGATTTGTGAAAACAAATTTAGAAAACACATAATATATATCATAGTATAGTCGTCTACCTTGTGGTCAAGACTTATTTTTCTTCTGGAGGAACTATCAGATGTTAAGCTGATAAGAACAGACTTTTTAATTTTAATTTTCTTTGAAAATTAGGGTACTTCCCTGGGGTGAAAGTATCCCAGGGTGTATGGTGGCGTGCCACGCTGAAAAATTAACCGTTAAGTATTATTTAGTAAATAAATCGCATATGGTTAGTTATGCTTGTCATGTTATATGTTATTATAATAGTTAAATAAATAGATCGCTTGTTATGCTTGTCTTAATGTTGTATTTATGTCGTCAATTGAATTTTATCAAGTCAAGTTGATTAGCCATGTTTTACACATATTGTCTCGTGCCGGAGACGTGCTCGACGTATATGTCTCGAGACCAATGGATAGTCTCCGACACGATTAGGCGCCTCATTAACGACGCATAAAATTTATTTATTTTTAGCATTTTTAGGACCCTCTCATTAATCGGGTCCCAGGTGCCCAGGGCGCCCACTACGATGGCGTCAACGGAAACACGGTACCCCTGGTTCCGGAGCGTCTCAGCTAGTGGGCGGTATTTTTCTCTCTTTGCGTGTCTAGGTGCATCGAGGGCTCCGTAACATCGACAATGATAATGCGTTTGGCGGCCTCGTCCCGAACGATAATGTCTGGTCGCAGAACTGGTCCACCCGACACCCGTGCGGTATGGATTCGCTCGCATACTCACATACCCGACATCGCTTGTCGCCGTCTCTCCAGCGTATGGCGCCGTTGACAGGTAGAACCCCCAACCTAGCGCGATGGATGAACCTCCACTCTGCGAACCGTGTAAATTTGCCGTCTCGCACAAACGCATTACTCACTGCCGATCCGCCCGAGACTTGGAACACCTTTCCCTGGTCCGGCTTGGCCGTCAGCGTGTCCAAGTACGAGTACTGCGCGGCTTGTCTTAGTAGACGGATGGTGTGACCGCGCGTACTCGCCCTCAGCGTGACCCGTCTAGCCCCCTTGCCACGGCACTCCAAGGCCAGGACTCCACTGCCTGCAACAGCCTTCCACTTGAGCCTGAGATGTGCGGCCTGGCGATGTGATGCCTTGCGCACATCCGTCCAGAAGCCTGGGTTGCCCCCTCTGTCTTTCCCGAATGGGCCATCAAAGGAGCCAGAGAGGTACTCCGCCATCTGTCCCAGCGTTGGCTCGTCTTTAGTGCGGCATTTGACGTTCTCCCTTAGCGATTGTTTGGTAGCATCTGCGACTCGTGCATCCTTGCACGTCAGCATCCTGAATGCGTGCGCAATAGTCAGGATGTCTGCCAGGTCAGCTGCAGGGAGAATGCCAGCACCTCCTCTCCACGTGGGGTTAAAGACGGCCTCGGCGCTCGCCCGTTGGGGCAGGCACATCCACCTCTTCACCAGCTTCTTGATTTTTTTGTCAAGGCAAGCAAGTGGCGCCCTCTTGACCAACCCCCCTCTCAGGATGTAGTCTAGACGGGGCATGATGAAGGTGCGCAGCGCATCAATTTTCTGCCAGGGCGCCAGCAGCGATGCGTCGATCTTGTCTGCGTCTTTTTTTGGGTTAAAAGTTAACCCGGCCTTCCGCCCTGCGGTCTCCGCCACAGCAGCTGGGCCATCTCCTCTTTTGATGCCGCGACAAGGACCATGTCGTCTGCGTAGGCGAGGGCTCGATAAGTTGTGCCATAGAGCGCATATCCCGCTGGCTGCAGCACAATGCGTCTCACATCCGAGTAGGTAACTTCGTCCGGGCCAGGCGCTGAGTTGTGTGTGCGCTTCAGGCGGTCATTCACCTCTTCAGACGTGAAGGGCCGCATCAGGGCCTCACCTATCATCGGCTCACGGTCCCCGTCCCAGTTGGGCCATTCAAATGGCTCGACATTTTGCGGATTCGAGTCACCATAAACTGTCCGGAAGTGGGAGCAGATCTGCTCCTTGTCGAGCTCGCAGTGGAGTGACGGACCTGCCAACACCTGCGGCATTTCTCGGAACAGTTTTTGAATCCGTGTGGCCTCTTCCAGCCGTCCGCGTGCTGGGATTATACTTCCGGGACGCCTGTCTATTGGCCTCTCTCCTCTACTTCTTTGGGCGCCCGTGCGCTCATTTTGTGGGCGTGAGGTGCTCTGGAAGAGGACAGCCAGTTCGGCCGCCAGTGCACCGAGCTAACTTGCATTTGTGACCCGGTTGGCCATATCAACTAGCGTATCTCTTCTCGCGCCTCCTGACGAGCTGTCTGCCCCAGTAAGGATCCTATTCTGGCTCTGGATCGGCCAGGTGCAGTCAGCACGCAAGGCACCTGAGGTGTGACCTGCGGTGGCGGCAGAACTGCTGGCGGGGATGAGTGTGGACTCTGAACAGAAATAGCTGTGGTAGGCGACGGCAATTGTGTCACTGCGGTGTTCGTCGTGGCGAGTTGCGGCAGGGGAGAGGGGTTTGTCGATCTACGCCAGTCAACTACGAATGCCGGCGTCATTGTGGGCGAGCCACCTGAGGACTGACTGAGGGTGTTAGTGGTCAGAGTGGTGGCTCCAGATGACTTCGGCCAGGCGGCCCAGAGATCAGTTGATCCCCTCGTCATGCCAGCTGATGGACAGCTAGACAAGGATGCAGTGGTGGCAATCGCGGGGCTGCCAGCGACTGCAGCAGCACTCGGTCGCGATCCAGTCGCGATGGTAGTCGTCGCCGTCGTGGTGGTGGCAGTGGCAGTTACAGAACTGCTGACGGTAGACGCCCTAGTGCTGGGTGCAGCTGCGGCGGCGCGTGTCCTTGCAGTGGCGGTCATTATTGTCGGCCTGGTGGCTGGTGCAGGAGCGGGTCTTATGGCGGCTGGAAGGGCGTTTCTGTTCGATGCGGCCATGGAACGTGTGTTCAAGGTGGTGACATTAGAGGCAGTGGTGGCAAGGACTCTGGGTGCCTGTCTAATGCTTCTGTCGGCAGCTCGGGACCGGTTTAATTCGGCACCGAGACTGCCTCGAGAAGTCCGGGGGCGGGGAATGCGGAGCATGTCGTTGTCGTCGACCTCCACGCTTGGGTGCTCTTTTTTAACGTGGTGCTTCAGCACACGCATTCCCTTCGCACTCAGTATCGCAGATACGGCAAAACCAGCGCACCTTGACCGTAGGATGGATCCTGGTCATGTGCTGGTAAGCCGCCAGATATCTGCTATACTCCCCCTTTATGACATTACCCTGCGAGTTCCTTGCCAGGCACCATGGACACTCGTGATTGCCCGTGAAGGGGTAAATAAACTTATGCGAGTTGTCCATCAGAAGGCCGCAATCGAAAGTTTACCGTAAAGTATAATTACAGTACAAATAATGGGACGAACACAATATTCGTCGGTAAACAATTAACATTTACTTAAACTAGCGTGGGAATAATAGGTCGCGTTGCCCGTCAAAAGATAAATAAAAATAAAAAAACAAAGTACAAACAAACGTGGACTGACCTTTGTATACAGAGTGACTGAACTTTGCCGCAAGGCTAGGTTCAGATCAACGGTATACGTCAAGTGTAGTGACAAAGTCAGTATAAAAAAATATAAATAAATATTGTCAAATGACAAAGTCAATATAAAAAATTTTTAAAAAATATAAATAAATATATATATGATAAAAACAAAAATGATATATGGTCAAGTAGGCACAAATACAATACACAAAATAAAAAAAATAAAAAAAAAATACGATCGCTTAACTTTGATCGTAGCCATAAGTGGCGCCCTCTTGACCAATCCCCCTCTCAGGATGTAGTCTAGACGGGGCATGATGAAGGTGCGCAGCGCATCAATTTTCTGCCAGGGCGCCAGCAGAGATGCATCGACCTTGTCTGCGTCTCTCATCATGCCCTCAATCGTGTCGAGAGGAGTTTGGTCAACGTCCAGACAAGTGGGGAGGCCCAGATATTGGTAGGCCTCACCAGCACCCATAGCCTTCAAGGGTCCTTCGTCCAGCCCGAATTGCGTTTGGAGGGAGGTGCGCGCCGCAGTCTTGCCGGTTAGATGGAGAGTGGCGCACTTTTTTGGGTTAAAAGTTAGCCCGGCCTTCCGCCCAGGAGCGGGTCTAATGGCGGCTGGAGGGGCGTTTCTGTTCGATGCGGCCATGGAACGTGTGTTCCGGGTGCACCTGGAATGAATGGGTCAGCATTCAATAATGTGTTGTCGAAATACATTTGACGCTTTAAAATTAGTTGACGTTTAATTTGATGTCCAACACGTTGCCATAATAACCAATGTCTATGGCAACGTGTTCGCATCCAGCGTTTGCGAAATTGTCTCTTCAATCGGACTAAGAATGCTATGGCCATCAATGAAACTATCACCATTATTATTATTATTATTATTAATAATAATATTATTACTATTTTCTGCTGGTCTTGAATTAATGTTTGATTGTATAAATTGTTGTTGTAAAAAACTTTCTTACTAAAATTGTGCATTTTTCTTAACAGCTCACCTTAAACGATAAAATTAGATGTTGTTTACTGATATTTATAGTAAGCTATAGCTAACAATTGCATTTTCTCGAGCAACTCGCCCCTTCACCTTTCGCCAAACTTCAAATAAGTCCTAAAAGTGAGGTCGTTTGTTAAAAATTTGATTTGTGGAAGAAATTGACAAAAATTGACAATTATAACAACTGATCTATAATCACAATTAATGACAGCAATAAAGTCGCAGTGCTGCCAAATGCTTCCAAAATTTTGAACTCCTTTCCAAAGTCAAAATTTGTTTAAAAAATTTTTGCATGACACACTTTTTTATCTTACACAAAAACAGGGACAACACATTAAATTTCTACAAACGAACTTTACCAACATATAGTACAAGCCACACTGTTTAGAATTCATCACACACTTTTTCAAAAACGCTTATTCGTATTTAACTATAATTAACTGAAGTTGACAAAAAGAGCATGTCGTTGTCGTCGACCTCCACACTTGGGTGCTCTTTTTTCACGTGGTGCTTCAGCACACGCATTCCCTTAAACTCCGTATAGCAGATCTGGCAAAACCAGCGCACCTTAACCGTAGGATGGATCCTGGTCATGTGCTGGTTGGCCGCCAGATATCTGCTATACTCCCCCTTTATGACGTTACTCTGCAAGTTCCTTGCCAGACCCAATGGACACTCATGATTGCCCGTGAAGGGATAAATAAACTTATACGAGTTGTCCATCAAAAGGCCGCAATCGAAAGTTTACCGTAAATTATAATTACAGTACAAATAACGGGACGCACACAATATTCGTCGGTAAACAATTAACATTTACTTAAACTAGAGTGGGAATAATGGTCGCGTTGCTCGTCAGGAAATAAACAAAATACAAGCAAACGAGGACTGGACTTTGCATACAGGGTGACTAAACTTTGCCGCAAGGCTAGATTTAGATCAGCGGAATGTAGCAAACAAATAATGTAAAGTGTAGTATATAATGCAATGATATAAATATGGTAAAATAAAGTCAATATATGAAATATGGGCATTTCTCTAATGTCGAATGCGACATTCGTACGCATTTAAAGCGAAAAAAAGCATATACGAAAACAATATTTTATTTTGACAACAGGCGAATCTTATAGCGCTTGATTAGCACTATGACTGGTGCTAAACTTGATTTTGGGTAAAAACTATCTTAAAGAGAGAAGTATTAATAATATGAAAAAGTTTTTTTTAATCGAATATGCAGTCGTAGCTGCTTCTACCTGTTGGACATCGCAACAAAAAGAATGTTATTGCGATATACCTGGAATTCTTTTCAGTTCGTTCCATTTTTCGTCCAACTTATAATGTGCAGACAAATTTTCAATTTGGGCAGAGGGTATAAAATAAATTTTAATTCGACTTATGTTATTTTCTGCACATTGATAAAATGATTGTGCGTCGGGTAAAACAACGTTTTAACATTTGGTTATTTGCCACACTTTTCTTTTAATTTTTCGCAAAATCAATTTGTAGAACGAGTTCGGAAGGCTTTAAGTTATCTTTTGTTTCCTCAAAATATTCTTGCTGAGCTCTTTTTACAAAAAAATGGGTTATGAATGATGGTAACTTAGTTCCAATATCACTGAATAACTCGAACAAAGTTGAAATTGTGTTTGTCAGAGCTAAGTGATTATCTATTTTACGCCATTGTTGCCAGTTTAATTCATCTTCCATATTGGTTGGAATATTTTTTGTGGAACTTTCCAAGAGAAACCCGAAATTAGCATGATGCATGCAAACACACATATTGTGAGGCATATTATTTGTGAGCTGGACATGGCGAAAAAAGTTAAAAAAAGTTCTATAAAAAGTTGATTTGCCCACTTCTTCGCTTGGAAAATCTTTTTTAAACAACTCAAATACTAATTTGTCTTTTTTTTTCCCCGAAGCTTGTACGCTGACATTATCATTCTGATAAAAATCATTGATGGAATTAATTAAGTTTTGTGAGACTGCCTTTCGGGATTGGATTACGTTTTGAATTTCACCAATCTGTTTTAGCAGGACCAGCTTTTTGCCTTTTTTGCATGTCCTTTGGCAACGCGTTTTCCACTTTTTTTTTACCGCTTTGGCCAAGGTTTGCCTACATTCATAAGGCGCATTTTGGCTGATTTTATGATCCAAGAGTTTTTTGCGCCTCTCTCGTTGATTATATTTCCGTTTCTCATTAATTACATCTTCTTTACCCTAAACCATAATTTAGTGTCTAGCTCTTATAGTCTCCGAGATGTACGAGTATTAAATTCAATAATATTTCTTGTTTATTGTTTTTAGACTCAAGAAGAATTATTACCGCCGCTGCTGCTTCCTGTTGCTAGTATAAGTGTATGGGTGTACAGTCTAGGGAATTTCACCAGAAGACTAATTTCATCTTTATGGTAATATTGCATCAGCCTTTAATTGCGCTGTAATTGGTTGTCTGCAGTTGTCGCTTTAAGAAGTACCGTTTTAGCGAGGCGACAGCGTGGCGTCGCTGTCGCCGAGTGTGGTTCGTTGGTTAGCATAAAGAGAAGAAGAAACGACGCATACAGTTGCGTATAGATCTTCGAAGTGTGAAGACGAAACTCACTGCGCTACGACGATGCCAAAGGAAAGTGATTTTGTTCCAATATATATTTGTTGAAAACGAAATATATAATTAACGTTTTTTTTTTTTGTTGTAAATTTTCACATCATTTTTTTAATAATTTTTAGCAAAATTTTTTCCCAAATGTAGCAATTTTAAAGGTTTAAATTGACACTTTGCTCAATCCGTAATATGTAATAAAAATAACAATAATATTATTTTTATATGTAATAGAATGAAAGAAAAAAACGAATGATATGTACATATATAAATAGAATCTTTTTTTAAATGTACAGCTCTTTGGGAATGCAGTATTTTTACAATTATAATTTAATAATAATTTAATTTTGTTTTTTTTTTCACATTTACAACACAATTTTCAAGTACAACAAAATTATTGACTTGAAAATGTCGGTCTATATTCTATATATACTAATATATAGTATATATAATTTTTAAAATAGAAACCGGAGCAAAAAGTCGCATTGCGTTTGCGGGAAATTAAAAAATCCAAGAAAAAAAAGTCTTCAAAACTTCAATTAGCAATATTTTTATACCCATTTAAAGTACATTTTTGATTTACAAGAATTAAAAACTATATTATATCAGAAATTGGCTGGATGCTCAGAAAATGCTATGATTTCTTTACTCCTTGTAGACTATATTTCATAACTTATTTATTTTTTTCAACAATTTGTCAATTTTCGATTTTTTTCCACATTTTGTTTTAATTTTTTCTTTTTAGTATTTTTTTTTAGCATTCAAAACAATTTGATCATCCTGTTTGTAGTAGTATAATGCGTTTCCGATTTACCTATCTAGCTGAGCGCTACGCAAAATGTATATTTAAATCAGTTTAATTAATTTAATGGAAGCGACAATGGGGACAAATGGGGAAAAATGACTTCATTAAATAAAACAGAAACTTATGCCTTGCCTTTTGGTTTCTTTTTTTTTGTGAGAAATCACTCTATTTTTCAATATTACACTGAGTATAAGGAGGCCCTATCGAAATTTGATTTTTTTCATATATGAAAAAAATTTTTTTTTTTTTTTTTTTTTATTTGTCGTTTATTGTTCAAACTTCAATCTGACTGTTTTACTGACTTATATAAGTTTTTGTTAGTTTTATAAAAAAACTTGTTTATTTATTATTTAGTTGGGCCGAATCCTGGCGGTACTGCAATACCAGGCCAACCCGCGACAGAGGTGGAGCAAGCTCCTAGCACTCCGTCTATTTCCAAAAATCAGTTTAACATTTGTTGTCCTCCAATGGAGGAACTATCAGATGTTAAGCTGATAAGAACAGATACTACACTTTGATCTTAGCCATAAGGCCGAGAAGCGATAACTATAGCTGCCACAATTGCCAACCTCACTCATTCGCAGTCAAAACTTGTTGTGGATTTCATCAACTTTGTGTCGGAAAACATGCGCAGTGGTAGAAAAATTCTAGTGTATTTTGGTGGTTGATTTGACCGCCCCTCAAAGTATGCAACATATTTTACAATAACAGCAACTGTATACACTAGGTGTAAATAACTCGGTAAACACGAAAACTATAAAGTCATAAAGACTTGCATTGCACAAAAAAAAAAAAAAAAAAAAAATTTTTTTTCTTCGTTTCACGCTGCTTGACAAGGGCGCGCGGGGTACACACGATAATCTGCAAATACAGCAATTTTTTGTGGAATGTTGTCTGCTTTCGTTCGGTTATTGCTTTTGTCGTCGTCGCTTTCTCAAACATTGAGTTTATTGCAGGCAAATTTCAGTTTCGCAATTTCTGACCGACCATTCATACTCTACAATTTCAGTAATGGTATAACACTTTACAATCAAATTTGCCACCCCAACTACCAAACAACTACAGAATTGTTATTGAATATTAATTTAAAATCAATCCATATGGCCTAATTCATATTTTTATAATTAATAACAATGTGATGAAAATATAACATTATTTTTCATATAGTATGTGCTGTGATACTACATATTTATTAGGGTATTTAACTTTCGATGCGCATTTGTGTACTTTTATTTTTCCGACTCAAACACACTGTACATTTATGCATCAGCATTGTTACGATCATGATACAATTATAATATCATGGTTACGATGGTTTATGGTTGAACACGTGCATTGAGGAAATTTTAAATGTCGTTAGGGTAAATTGACAATATTGGATTTTTTAATATTAATTCTACTTAGAAAGCATTTCCCTTGCAACGCAAAATAAATATCAAAAAAATTTTAATTTATTATAATAAGTAGAAAACCGAGATAAAAAATTCAAAACCAACAAAATAAAAATAAATTTAAAAAAAAATAAAAAACAACGAAGATTAAATAAAACAATAAAACTGAAAAAAAAAAAAAAAGTTTAGGATCTGGTGCGGGAATCGAACTCCGGTCCCGCACACCGGCATCTAAGTTCAACAAATTTTTGCAACTAAATTACATATCTGTAAAAAAATAAATAAAGATAAAATAAAAAAAAAAAACAAAAAAAAAAAACAAAGATTAAACAAAAAAAAACCTAAAAAAAAAAAAAAAAAAAAAACATGACCTGGTGCGGGAATCGAACCTCGGACCCGCGCACCAACGTCTGAGTTCAACCATTTTTTGCAACCAAATTATCTTTTAAAATTAGATAAAAACCACATAAAAAGTAATAAAAAATAAAAAAATTAATAAATAGTATAAACAAAAATAAAACCTAAAAAAAAAATTTAAAAAAAAACAAAGATTTTATTAAAAAAAAACTAAGAAAAAAACAGGACCTAGTGCGGGAATCGAACTCCGGTCCCTCACACTGGCCTTTGAATTCAACAAATTTTTGCCACTAAATTATACATACATATATTATAAATAAAACATAAAAGAAAACTTATAAAAACCATAAAACAGCTTTTGTACCTCATGCCTCATGCAACATCTTGGTATTTTATAGTCTTTGTTAAAAATTTCTCTGGTTGTCGAATAAATCTTTCGATAAAGATTTCCGTGGAGGGTAGCACTCATTCTTCTGGTTGCAAAACCTGGTCCTAAATTAAAACATTGCTAAAGAAATGAAAATAGGAATGCCGAATATTTTAAAAGTATCGTATCGCACGATATTTTTGATATAATTAATATTTTTTACGCAAAAAATAAAACTATCCCATAAAATATAAATTATAATTTATTAGATATACTGATATTTTGATATTTTGATCTACTCCCCAAAAAAAAATACCCCATAAAATATCATATATAAATATAAATGTATTATTATTTGATCTACTAACAAAAACGCTGAATGAAAACCAATATATTAAAATAAAAATATATATTTAAAGATTTATATTTAAGTGATAACTTAATGATAAGACTATTTTTCAGAATTTCTCTGGATGGTTGCCTTTGCACTCATTCATAACTGCTCCACAATAACTTTTGTGTTCTTGATTTCACCTCCTTATAACTTATACTTACTTTAAAACATACGATCCATACCATACAACTAAATTAATATAATAAATGGTAAGACTGCCAAGGTAACATACTTTTTTTTTTTATTTAGAACTTTTTTTTTTTTTTTACATATCTTAAATATAACTTGACATTGTATTCCCGCTTTCTATTAATACTTCAAAAATATTTAATAGAACTGCTAAAAAACTTATGCGACAAATGGAAAAAAACAAACTTATGTTACTACCTCGTCATATATATAAAATATTCTTATTCGGATTTAAATTAATAAAAAAAAATATATATATAAAAAAATTTTCGACTTTAGTTCAGCTATTTATATAAGCATATGTATATGGAAGTGCACGAGCAAATTTTTATATATTTCCTATTTATTTATTTTTATACATGCGATAGTTTTACGAATTTCGTTTGACAATTGAATTTTTAGTAAACTTACAATTTTCAAATAAAAAACAAACAATAAATAAACATATTCTTTATATATTTATTTGGAATACTTGTTATACTTGTGTTGAAATAGAACTTTGATACTCTTATGTATTAGATATTTTCCTAAATTTGTGCATTTTGGAATGAAAAAAATAAACAAAAAAAATATTCGGAACATATTCATGTTCTTATATGGAATACTTGAAAATATTTGTCATATAAAAAATTAAAAAAAAAGAATATTCTTTATATTCTTATATGGAATACATGAAATATTTGACAGCATATGTAAACATTTTTTTTTGTTGAAATAGAATTTGGATATATTAGATAGTTTCTTAATTTCAGAATATTGAAAAAAACAAAACAAAAATAATATCGGAACGTATTAATTGTTTTAAAAATTTGTCACAGCGACGGAAAATTGTGAATTATAAACAGAGAGAGAGAGAGAGATACATACATTCATAAACATATCCTTACTTATATATAGCTAAATTTATAGTTAACGCTTTGATTATATACTAGATTATATTTATTCGTTGCCTGGATCAGCGCTTGCGCCCACATTGGCTGCATTATTCTCAAAGCATTGCCAAATGGTGCGTGCAGCAGGACGATCCTCGCTATGTGCATTTGTGCACAAATAGAATAGCTCAACAATGCAATTGTAATCATCGCTAAGCTGAAAGGCCACAGGCAGTGGCGGCCTTGTGCCATATGCCTGCTCTATATGATCAAATGATGTATCAGATATATCATTCTCTTTGGTATCATCCTCATCCTCCAGCTCTGCTGCTGCAGCCTGAGCTTGTTGTTGTTTGTTCTGTTTTGTTGCCTCATCATCGATGGTGACCAGAGCAGAGTCATCGATTGTGTTGTCCGAATAGTTAAGCTGTTTACGTTGCGGCGGCAACTCTTGCGAGCTGTCCAAATCAATCACAGAGCTGCTGCCATAGGCCAAATCCAACTCCAGCATGTGCGGCGGCACCAGCGCCAGTGTCTCATATATAATCAAGCCAAAGCTAAAGATATCCGCTTTGCTATCAATAATCTGCACCTCATCAATTATCTCAGGCGGTGACCACAGGGGCGTACCTAAAAATGCAATAAATTGTATTAAATATATTATATTCATATTAATATACGCTTGTTGCATACGAGATTTGTTCAATAAGTCTTTAGAAAAAGCTAAGAAATTGTTAAATATTTAAAATTAACAATAATTACACTATGCAACAGCATTTTCAAACGTCGGAGAGTCATCTATAATTATAAAAACAATTTCTGGGCCATCTTTTGAGCTAAAAGAAAAAATTAACTACATTTTTGACATTTCAAAAATGTTGCCCTGCATAATTATAAATAATTTCTAACATCGTCTTATGATATTAAAGATGTAATCTTTTTGAAAATATAATAAAATATTTTATAAAAAATGTGTTTTATTATATATTATAAAAAAAATGTTATAAAAAATGTAATGTTTTATAGAATATTTTTAAAAATATTTTTAAATTAGACTAAGTAGTCGTTGAGAAGTTATTTGGGATTAAATTCAAAATATTGCATCAAAATATTTTTATTTTATAAAATTTTTTTTTTTCAGCCGTTTTTTGTTGAAAACTCAAATTTTAAATTTTTGTATCACTGTTTTGAACCGAATTTTTCCTATATATAATAAATTTGTTTATAAACTATTAAAATTAACAACCGACTAATCATATAAATTAACATTCACGATATTCGTAATACAAGAATTTCTCAAAATTTGTTTTAATGAAAGCAAGAATTATTTTGCAATTTTTATTTTAAAAAAATCAAAGAAAAAATTATATTTAACTTTTATTTCACGAAATACAAGAATTTCTTAAATTTTTTTTTTTTTTTGGAATTAGGAATTATTTAAAAAAAAAAATTATATTTAACTTTTATTTTAGGAAATACAAGAATTTCTTAATATCAAGAACAGCAAGAATTATTTTGCAATATTTATTTAAAAATCAAAAACAATTATATTTAACTTTTATTTTAGGAATTGACTAACTTTGCAATATTTATTTTAAAAATGAAAAATATATTTTTATTTAACTTTTCTTTTTTTAATTTTTTTTAAACAAAAATAATTATATTTCACTTTTATTTTATGAATTTAAAATTATTTATGTATTTTTTTTAGCTTTAATTTTTAATTTGGATTTTTTTCCCTATAGTTTTGTAGACTTTTTTTTTAAATTAAATTTTTTATTTGGGCAATTTTTTTCCTTTTTTTTAACTTGAATTTTTTATTTGGTTTTTTCCCTATACTTTACTTTTATTTTATGAATTACAAATTTTTTTTAATATATTTTTAAACTTGAATTAAAATTTGGGTTTTTCCCCTGTAATTTTGTTGACTTTTTTTTTAACTCTGAATTTTTTATTTGGGGGTTTTTTTTTCTATAGTTTTGTAGACTTATTGAACGACCTTCTCATATACGCAACAATTGTCGCTTTATCGTTATTTTAAAATTGTTTGAAAACTTACCCACATATTGCAGATTCGGATGTTTTTGAAAGTTAATTTCACCATTCTCGTCCAGGGGCAGTGTGACACCAAAATCGCACAATTTACATATTTCAAATTCGCCCTTAACGAGGACATTGAACGATTTCAAATCACCGTGCAGCAAACGTGCCTCACTGTGCAAGAAATCCAAGGCATGGGCAATGTCCATAATCATTTTGAATGTATGTTTGGCGGGCAACGGGCCAAGATCCTCGTCGTGACGCTCCTCCAATATGGAGCCAAGGGAAGTGCTGCACATTTCCAAGGCAAGACTATCCCAGCCTTCGGCTGATTTAATAATGCCGCGGAATCCAACAATATTTGGATGATTTAGGTTGCTGCAAATGAAAAAACAAAAAAAAAAAAAAACAATTATAACAAAAATTTTTATACTTGTGTGTGTGTGTGTGTGTATAACAAACGGCACAATTTTGTACATACACCAAATGCACGCACACACACACACACACACACACGCATATGTGAACGCAGCAGCCATACGCATCCACCCGACAAAAAAGTAAATTTTCGTTTTGAAAGAGCAAAAAATTTGCGTGCGCTAAAAAGCGAAAATATATTTCAAAAATTTAACTACAATTTTTATTTTTAAAGTTTGGCAATTTTTATCAGATATATATATATATATATATATATATATATATATATATATATATATATATTTATATACTCTGATTGATCTTAATTACTTTTTTTTATTCTAAAACTAAGTTTTTAAAATTAAAAATTAAATTTTAAAAAAAATGTTTCTATGGTAAAACTTTTTAAGCAATTTTCACCCGTTTTTGGCGCTTATTTTTAAAGGTTCATGTTAATGTATTGTAAAAAAAAAATAAAATCAGCTGCCATAGAAAAACTTTTCAAAATTATTTTTGTTCAGTTGTTGCTTTATTGATTGTTTTTCTCAGTTAAGCTATACGCAAGAATTTTTATATTTCACTACAAAAAAAGAGCGCTAGAAACAATTAAGAAATGTTTAAAAAGTTTAACCATAGAAAAAAATTGTTTTTAATTAAATTTGTCATTTGAATTGATTTTGTAAACTTTTGGCGCATAGTGTAATTTAAAATAAACCTGGTCTTAGTATAAAGAAATTAAAATCAGTGCATATATATTTGGTTGGTAAAAATTGCGAATGTTCTCAACTTGTTGCATGCTGTCGTAAGTACTGTTGTCTATTTGTTAAATGTTTTAATGTTGCAATTTCGTTTTTTTTTTTTTCAAATAAAAAAATAATATTTTTCGCTTTTATTACGCTTGCGAAATTTGCGCATGAATTCGATTTTAAAGTTTTGGTCAGGTGGACATACATATATACATACGCATGCACACGCATGCAGGCCCACGGCACACACATAAACAACACATGCACACACTGGCATCAGAGCTCTCGCCCACGTGTGTACACACTTATTAGGCATCCTAGTATTTGTATGGGCATACACACGACGTTGTGGTACACACACCAATAAATGGGAAAAATAATACATATGCATAATTATGAGGCGAGCCATGGAGGACTTACCGCAAGATGGCTGCTTCTTGTATGATGCGGTCATTGAAAATCGGATCCTTTTTGGCCCGGGTACGCTGTGTGATGCGCTTAACGGCCCACGGTGAACGCACATTGCCCTGCTTTGGTGACCTATCCAAGCGGTACACACTGACGCCGGTGCCTTGTCCAAGTGTCT
This sequence comes from Hirtodrosophila alboralis, assembly GCA_035043045.1. Taxonomy (NCBI): domain Eukaryota; kingdom Metazoa; phylum Arthropoda; class Insecta; order Diptera; family Drosophilidae; genus Hirtodrosophila; species Hirtodrosophila alboralis. The sequence goes on along the minus strand of JAWNNH010000155.1, from coordinate 901,175 downwards.
TCAACATTGGCGATGGTGGGATTTGTATGGGCGTGCTATTGTTCTGCACGTTTTCCATGTGCAGATTACGCAGTTTACGACGCGGCGTATCCATTTTGCTTAACTGCTCGTGTTGCTTGATTGTGTGACAATATAGTTGAATTAGCAAACAATTTGATATTAAATGGGACGCGCACAAAAACGCCGTTTAATTGAAAAAGTAGGGCTGGCTGGCAATCGCTATCGATTATTAAAGTTGGCGGCGGAACGATAGCGTATAGTTATATGATAACCAGGGCTGGACAGAAATCGCTATCGAATATTAAAAACAGTGGTGCATCGTTAACGTATCGGTATTAAAATTCAGGTGCTGCCCATAGCTATGGCTTAAGCGGTATTTTTAAAATAATGCAATTTGGCTTGCACAGGTATTTTTATTGGTAGTCTTTTTTTTTTAACCTGTTGGTTAATGGTATTTTTATGCCACTGCCAAATAATAATTTTGGCTTAGCACCTTATTCAATAATTCGTGTTAAAATTTGTACATTAATACTTTTAAATGAAATAGCTGTAAGCAGATGTTTGCTGCTATTGTATTTAATGTTATTATAAAAAGACTTTTAAAGTTTAAAACCAATTAAATGATTGTTATTTAAGCTTTTTAATTTGTGTTAGTTAATTATTACAAGGCCATCAAATAAAAATTTAATATAAATATATATGGTATTTTGATTGCTAGTATTTGTGGCATTTTAAGCGTTAGTTGCATGCGGTCACATAATTCTTGTAACTGCAAACAATAACAAAAGACGGCTGCACACAAACATTACTTTGCCGCCTGCCGCCTGCCGCCAACCGACTGACCGTCAGACCGATTGCCGCCTGCCAGCCCCGCCCGCGCTCTAAGCCCTTCAAGCATTCGCATTGATTTACTCGGCTTGCCTAGGTCCAAAATTCTGGTTCTAGTTCTGGTTTCGCTTCTGTTTCTGCTGCTGCTGCCAATTTCTGTTGCATCCAGCCATCGCATCGTCTCGGCCTTGTGTGTACTGTGTGTGTGTGTATGTGAACGTGTGTGTGTGTGTGTGTGTGCAGAGGAACGCCGTTTATTCATTAATTTTTTTTGCTTTCGTTGCGCGCATGTGAATTCGCTTATGCACATATATACATATGTATACGTACATACATCATAGACTTTTTTTATTAACTTATAAAAAAAAAAACACAACAACACAAACCATGTGTAGAGGAGCATAGGTATTATTTATAACAAAAACAACAAACACAACAAGGCACAGAGCATAAAATCAACTGAAGCGTAACAGCAGCAGCAACGGCAGGGGGAGGACAGACGGAAGGCGAGAGGCAAAGCAAAATTGGCGCAGCGTGAAAGCAAGCGAGATAGCAAGATAATAATAATAATAATCATAATAATATAATAAGGCAATAATTAATGAAAGACGAAAAACGTATAGTTCAAATTCAAATCAATACGCTGTGAAATAAATAGGCTGTGGTGGGCGCTTATCACGCAACAGCAGCAGCAAAAACAACAACAACAACAGCAACAACCACTCAAAAAGCCAAAAAAGTATTACATACCAATACAAACACAAACACACACACAGGCTCACGCACGCTGGCACGCACATTTATTTGTGCCCACGGCAAATCAAGAGCAAAACCAAAAAAGCAAGAGAAGAAGAAAACAACAAGAACAACAACTGAGTGCAACGCAAGAGAAAGAGCGAGAGAGAGAGAGAGCGACACCTACAAGGAAAACAGCAAACGCAGCAAAAAAAAAAAAGCTTAAAGCTGCCCACAGCATCTCAGGCTAATATAAAATAAAATTATGGTAAGTTCAAAAGCTGACGTCGCGACGGCGTTTCGACGTCGTCGTCGTCGTCATCGCGCGCCTTTTTGGGCTCGCACCAAAAGCGGCAACAGCAACTACAACAACACCCACACAATCGCAGTCGCAGCTGACGTCGCTGCTTGTTAAGCAGCTGCTGGCCCAAGCAAAAAACAAAAAAAACATTCGCAAATCCCGTTCAGTTAACGCGCTGATTTTGTGCCCAACGGTTTTTTTTTTTTGCAATCCGCAATATTCCGGCTAAAATAAATTGCATTAAGTATGTGTTGCAGTTTTTGTGTTTGTAATTGTTGTAATGCCTCAATTTACATTATTTAGTTAGTTAAATAGTTTACTAATTACTCACCACGCTGCTGTTGCTTCCCCCCCTGTTGATTGTGTGGTGTATCCATTAAAAAACGTTAAATGCATTCAACTGCATACAGGGTGACACAGCATGTTGACATTTCATGTGTAAGCTAAGCTTACACGCGCACAGGGTGATCATTATAGCTGTCAAAATATCAATACTTAGCATAATCGATCTTTTCGATCTTTTCATTCAAGATGATATTTTCTTTTATTAATATAGGAGAGAAAAAAATCATTATATGATTTTCTTAAATTATCGTACACATTACGTTTAGCCATCAATTTTTGTTAACTGAAAACCTTTTGTTAATACTTTTAGTCAGCTATTTGCAATATATTTATTTAACCAAATAATAGAACAAAATGATTTTTTTCATACGAAAAATTATTATTCTAATAATATTAGTAGTAATAGTGAACCTTAGAAAATATCGTGATGTAGATTTCAATATCGATAAAATATATCTTTTTTTATATCGATTATAATGTGCAACAGTTGTTTGTCTATGGAAAATCATCATATATACGTTGTGGTCCTACTCGTGTATAGTATTTCTGCATACTTGATATTTTTGAAGTCAACCCTAATATCTGGAGTTCTGGCCAAATCTTGTTTTCGATTTCCATTTTACACTGAACAGGCAATAACACAATTGCGAAAGGAAATAAAACTAACTTTCAAATGATAGAAATATCTATATATTAAATATTTAGTATTGGCCTTGATATAAACCTGTTAATCTAGCTTTTTTTTTTTAAATCAGGACAATTTTTAAAAAGTTTTATATGCCAAAAAGATCCAAAAAAAATATGCCAAAAATATGTAAAATATATGCAAAATCTGAGGTCTTGTGATTAAATACGTATAGGAGGTATTTAAATCTTATTTATTTTAATAACACTGTCCGCAGCTAATTTTCCAGTAGAGCTTAATCCAATTTTTTTATTTTTATGTACTAAGGTTCCCAAACGAAAAAAATTATTTTACAAATTTTTCTGTTTAATTTTGTTGTTAAATTTGTGCAAGGTTTTTTTTTTAGCCTTTTTTTTTGGATGCGTATGGTTTCATCCATTTTAAAAATTATAAAAATTAATGTTTAAAAAAAAAACAATACTTAGAGCTATAAATAATAATAAACAACGCAGTTATTAAATACAATATTGTACAATATTGTACAATACAATATACAATGCTCTGCTTGCTTTAACAACTTTAAAGTTTAAATACATATTTGCACTGCTTGAATTTATTACGACTGAGTATAGGGTGTTCCGTAGACATACTTGGCTAAAGTTCTCTTTATTTGTATCACCCTGTATCACAAGTGTATTAAAAAAAAACTCACAATTTTGTAATACACTTGTAATACAGGGTGTTACAGTTGTTCACTGTGTTTTAGTGACCCATTTTGATTATTATTCGTCACAACCTCTCCCGCGCCCCCAATTAACTATAACAAGAGTTTGTTTTTGTTTATATAAAACAAAAATATCATAGATAAGAAAGTAAAAATAAAGATAGAGTTGAGTAAGCTTTATATTCGACTGATAATTGCTTTATAACATGGGGGGCAAATGATTGTAAATTTATATTAAATCAACAAGTGTCTAAGAATATGTATATGCCTAAATAACTTCATTAGTGCCAAATAATTATTTAAATTGACTTACTTAACTTGTTTTCAATTTGAACGTGAATTTTAGGCAGCATTAATTAAAAGAGTTTGGAAAAAAAAATATATATGTTAAATTGGTTTAATTAAGCAAGCTCAACCAGAAGATATTCTGTAGGAGTCTAAAGTAATCAAAAAAAAAAAAATTTAATTTAGTTTATGATTTTTTTAATGTTTTTTCTAAGGATTAAACTATTTTTTTTAATGTGAAAAACATTTTTAACACTCTTTTACATATTTTTGCATTTTTTCTGGACTCGCATAAAATGTTTATTTTTGTTCAGGAATTTTTTAGATATTCTTAAAAATCACGATATTTTCATAAATATGAGTTACTAAACAATATTGAAATGAAAATCGCACGCATACGATCGGTCTAAAATTTCAGCATAGACATATTAATTTCTTTTTTTGTTAAAGAACAATTTTTCTTGTTTTGTGTGTGAACAGCTGAGAAGAATTAAGATATAAGATTACTATATCATATAACTCAGTATATTATTATAGCAGCCCATTCAACAGACATTTTTTATAGTTGTATATAAAAAAAAAATATTTAAAAATAAAACTCAGCTGATCTGACATGTTTAAGCAAGTTTTAGTTTATTTTTCTTGGTAATACGCTTGTAGATTGAAGTTTAGCGAATTCAAGTTGATTTAAAATCGTTTTTATTTTCTGGAAGCGACCCGTGTGGCGCTTTATCAACAAAAGCAGCAACTTTTCACCTCTCTCTCTCTTTTTATCTCTTACTCACTCTCTCTCTCTCTCTCTTTTTCTCCCTCCCTCTTGACTGCAGAGCTCACCGATCGTAACTCGACGCGGCGCCCAACAGGCGAAAATACAAACTCGCGCAATGGTTAAATCTAAGCTGACGCCAGCGTCGACAGCGGCAGCGACCACAGCGGCAGCAGCAGCAGCAGCAGCGGCGGCCGCGGCAGCGTCATCAACAAATGCCAATAATAATGCAGCTGGCAGCGGCGCAGCGCGCAAACCGAATTCTGCTCTGCTAGAGGCAAAACGTCGCGCTCGGAATATGTTAAAAGCTCAAACGAACGGAGGAGGCGCTGGAGGAGGAGGAGGAGGAATTGTCATGCAGGAGAGCATTATAGATATATTTCAAAATGTGAGTAGTGTATAGAGAGTAGTATATATAAGTACAGCTATATACAATGCTTATATAAAAATATTAAGCTGGTTTATCACAATGGTCATAACTCTAAATTTGACAAGGGTTAGTTTGATCTAATCTTTCCCCGAGAAAACAGCTTTTTATACCCTTGCAAAAGGGTATAATAATTATCTTATGAAATGTGTAATATACGTCTCCGATACCGTACGGTATATTGATATTGAGTATATAGCTTGTAGGCAGTAAATATGTCAAAATTAGCCGAATCGGTACACTATATCATATAGTTGCCATAGAAACGATCGCTCCAATAAATTTTTTTTCAAGATAACAAAACCAAACTTGGCATATCGCTGCAGTATTATAATCCGACCAATCCGACCAAGTTTTATTAAAATCGGACTACTATATCTTATAGGTCCCATAGGAATAATTGCTTGCAAAGTGATAATATGAAAAACCTTTTTTGTTTTTTAAGATATCGAATTAGTTTGATGTAGAATAATGTTTTGTAAAATCTTACCAAGTTAAATCCAAATCGGATTACTATATCATATAGAAACAATTGGATGAAAATTGAAATTTTCAAGATTTTAGATTCAAACTCACCATATCGATATAAAAATACGTTCTGTACTAACTGATAAATTTTGAATAAAATCGGATCATAAGCTGCCATAGGAACAATAACTCGAGTATTCAAAATTTTCAAAAACGACCATTTTAAGGGTATATATGTAGCTTCGGCGTGCCGAAGAAAGCGCTATCTTTTTTGTTTGTTTTTTAAGTTTGATTTTCCTATAAATAATCGGATTATATATAGCTGCTTTAGAAAAAGTAGGTCGAATATGGAATATATTTTAAAAGGGTATATTAGCTTCGTCTTGCATTCCAGTATGTGTTGAATATTATCATCATTATAATCATAATTATAACTCAAGTCGCCATGCACATCACAGATGCAATTGTGCAACAAAGTGCGCGGCGAAGCGTGGCAGGGCACAGATAGTATAAAATATATATATATATATAAATATATAAAGATTATTATTGTTATGATAGGGCTGGCGTTAGTACGTTCAAATTAGCCTATAGTTCAGCTATTACTTACCACAGTTTTTATAAAACAATACAAAGATTTTCTTCCGATCTATATTACCAAAACAAATTTCAAAATTGTAGGTATTATTCTAAAATTTATTATTGTTATAATATGAACATTTAACACACTGAAAAAGTCTATAGTTGTCGTAGTTTCCTGTATAAATTGATAGGGGAAACGTCTTTTAAGATTATTTTATTATTATATATTATACTAGATCATCACGGCGCGCGTTGCTACGTCCAGCTAAGATTTTCATATAGTTTTAAAATGCATTTTTTACCCCTTTCCCGATATATTTTTGACTAAATTTATTTAGAGTTCTAACCTATGATATAATATGAAACTACAGTAAAAATTTCAGTTATCTAGCTTATACCGTTTGGCCTGCTCGTAGGTCGCCAATCAGTCAGGATGAACAGTTTTATATATATAAATATATTGTATTTTTTATAAATAATTACGATTCATTTCCCTTAACACTCCATATTCACAGGCTGTCGCTGCAAAGAACATGTTGCGTGGACCCACAGCTCTGATTTATGATGAATCCATGAGCGAGCATCGCTGCCTTTGGGATGGAGATCATCAGGAGCGACCTGAACGCTTTACACGCACCTTGGAGCGGTACATTAGAATATAATAAATTCTCTATTTAAAACATTTTCATAACTGATCATTTTACAGTTGTCGGGAATTGCATTTGGTTGATCGTTGCCTGCAGCTGCCATCGCGTATGGCCACAAAAGCGGAAATTCTTCAGCTGCACTCGGAGGAGCATTATGAGCGCTTGGAGCAGACATCGGGCGTACAAAATGATGAGGCTATGGAGGAATTGAGCTCCCACTTTGATGCCATTTACATACATCCGGTGAGCGGCAATTGTATGCTGAAACTGAGTCGTGTGTGTCGTAGCGAAAGGTGTATATATATATGTATAATATATATTCTTGATCAGTATCAATAGATGTCTGCATATATAGACACATCGTGTATGTTTCTATGGTAACTAGTCTTTCAATTAGATTGAATTAGTCTTGCTACTTGGGAATACAATTAATTCAAATTTTTGTATTGAATTTTTAAAAATTCCCATTAGAATATTTAAATTTATAAGTAAAAAATATACAAATGTCAAATTGCATTGATTAGATGCTGCTATCAAGCAATTGCAATCACTTTTAAATTGCAATTGTATTCAAAAATCAGCCATGCATAAAAGTTGAAAGATATTTTCTTTTTTTTTTTTATTGTTGAATAAGATTAGACAGCGTAGAATGTCGAGAGCTTTATAGGTTTGTTATGCACCTATATATATTATAAATCTAATCATATTATATTTATAGGCTCCCACAATTTATTTACTGTAATCAAAACAAAAACATTTGTAGAATCAAACAACAAATCTTTGTATCAGAAATGAGCAAACATACAGTTGATATATATATATTTGTATACCCCAAAACCTAGTCATATTTTTCTACAAAAATAGAAATAAAATACTATTAAATATTTATGTATATTTTAAAAATATGTACAAACAGAAAACTAACTTTCTTCATCTCTATTATCTCTTTGATAGTCCACATTTAAGCTCTCCTTATTGGCGAGTGGTTCAACAATTGAGTTGGTGGATCAACTGCTGGCGGGCAAGGCACAGAATGGCATGGCCATTATACGGCCACCGGGTCATCATGCCATGAAGTCCGAATTTAATGGTTATTGTTATTTCAATAATGTGGCACTGGCGGCACAGCATGCACTCGATGCACATCAGTTGCAACGCATTTTAATTATTGATTATGATGTGCATCATGGTCAGGGCACACAACGATTCTTCTACAACGATGCCAGGTGAGTGTGTTTGGGTATAAAAGATAGAACTCTTGGATCGAAAATAATATTTATTTTATGTATTTTTTTAATTTAAAATAAATATAAAAAAATTTAAATGTAATTTTTATAGAATAATTTATGCATATTCTTCATAATTTTTACGCTTTTTTTAAATTTTAATTATAAATATTTTGGTATAAATCGGAAAGTTTATAATAATTATTTTTTGTGCTATATAAAATATAATATCAAAAATAATCGGTTGTAAAATGCTATTACGTCTTTTTTATAGCTAAAAGTGGCAATAAATTAACCAAGACGAAGCTAAAAAAATAATTTTAAAAATGTTTAAAAAAATTGCAAAATAATAAACTTTTCCTTTTTTTTTTTTTTTTTTTGGAATTTAAAAAAAATATTTTTAGTTTATTCTTGATTCTTTGATTGCGAAAAATATTTAACTTTCAATATTTAGCTATAAAATTATCACCGGATTTTACAAAGTTTTATTTTTGAGCAAATAGATCGAAAACTCAATTGTTAAAAAATGTTTCAAAAAAATGTTTAATAAGAAAAAACTCGATTTTTTTCAAGTTTTGAAATTTATTGTTAGCTTACTCTTCGTTCTTTTGTTGCGAAAATATTAAACTTTCAATATTTAGCTATAAAAACGCTAGAGGATAATTATTGAGCTAAAAATATTAAAAACTCAATTGTTTAAAAATATTAAAAATAAATTTAAAAATGTAAAACTCTAGTTTCTTGAATTTTGAAAATAATTTTTAGTTTCCTTTCAGCTCTTTTATTATGGAAAAATATCAAACTTTCGACAATTAGCTATAAAAACGCCACAAAAGGATTTTTTGTTTTATTTTTGCGAAAAAAAAAGTTAAAAAACTCAATAAATAAAGATTATGTATTTAAGAATTTAATTTTTATAACTCAAAAATAATTATAATTAATAATTATTATTGTCCAAGTTTTATTTATATGAAAACAATTCAAAGATATTAATTAATTAAAATAAAGTAAGCGTTATTTAAGGTCCCTAAACTGATTAAACTATCAACTAATTATATTTTATTTTTTTTAGGGTTCTTTACTTCTCAATACATCGCTATGAGCATGGCAGCTTCTGGCCCAATTTGCAGGAATCGGATTATCATGCAATTGGCGCCGGTTCCGGCACCGGCTACAATTTCAATGTGCCCCTCAATGCCAAGGGCATGGGCAATGGCGATTATATGGCCATATTTCAGCAGTTGCTGCTGCCCGTGGCATTGGAATATCAGCCGGAATTGATAATAATTTCAGCTGGCTACGATGCAGCACTTGGTTGCCCTGAGGGCGAAATGGAAGTGACGCCCGCCTGCTATCCGCATTTGCTCAATCCACTGCTGCGTCTGGCCAATTGCCGGATGGCTGTGGTGCTCGAGGGTGGCTATTGTGTCGACTCGTTGTCCGAGGGCGCCGCACTCACATTGCGCGCTCTACTGGGCGATCCCTGTCCAATGCTGGTGGAGCGTTTGGAATTGCCCAGTGCTGAGCTGCGCGAAGCTTTGCTCAATTGCATCTTTGTGCATCGTCCCTACTGGCGCTGCCTGCAGCTGCAACAGACATACTCGCCCTGCGAACAGCAACCAGAGAATGCCTCAACGCAGCAGTTGCATCGTGTGCGTCGCATTTGGTTGGGCGGTGAACCGCCAGCGGCAAATCAACGTTATCCCACACGCGGCACCTCCGTCCAGCTGTGCCCCAAGGTGGTGGCCAGCAATACAGCACGTTTGCGTTTGCTGCGCGCCGAGACGCAACTGTCGGTGCCGTTGGTGCGTGTCTCCTATGCCTACGATGCCCAAATGCAGCAGCATTTCAATATGCATGATGCCACACATCCGGAGCAGCCGCAGCGCATCAAGCAAATACATCAAATGCATATAGATTATCAGCTAATGGGACGCATGCAGCAGCTGGCGGCACGTACCGCCACCACAGATGAGGTTTGCCTGGCGCATACGCGCGCCCATGTGAACACAGTGCGTCGGCTGCAGGGACGCAGCGCAGAGGAGCTGCAACAAGTGGGCGCCAGCTATAATTCAGTTTACCTGCATTCGCGCACCTTTGAATGTGCCACACTTGCCTCGGGCGCCGTACTCCAAGCGGTTGATGCCGTCCTTCGCGGCAATTCACGCAGCGCCATTTGCAACGTGCGACCGCCGGGTCATCACGCTGAACCGGATCAGCCGCATGGATTTTGTATATTCAACAATGTGGCAATTGCGGCACAGTATGCCATACGTGAATTTAATTTGCAAAGGATTCTAATTGTTGATTGGGATGTCCATCATGGCAATGGCACGCAACATATATTTGAATCGAATCCCAAAGTGTTGTACATTAGCGTACATCGGTATGAGCATGGCGCCTTCTTCCCAAAGGGTCCAGATGGCAATTTTGATGTCGTTGGTAAGAATGCCGGACGGGGTTTCAATGTGAATATACCCTGGAATAAGGTGAGTGTTGTTTAACATATAATTTACATAGTTTTACATGAGTGCATTCAATTGCAATTCAATTAACTTGATAAGCTTGCAAGTTCTATGGCTTGTAAGTACATATTCGAGCTTTCAAATGATTTAAATTGGGAAAATAATTCGCACTTTAAATTTAAAATTTAATTTCAATTGATTTAATAGCAGGCACTGTAACGATGTTGTTTTATTTTGAAAAATCACATCAGTATTTATTTTTGAGTACTTTAACATAAATTGAAATATCTTTTATTTTCTGAATGTTTAATACAATTTTGACAATTATAATTATTGTTGAGTAATAAAAAATAAAACTATAAAATAATGGTTATTAAAATAATATTCTAAATCATACATTTCCTTTTTTATAGCTAATGGTCGAAAGTTGAATATTTGTATAGATAAAAGAGGAAATTAAAAAATACTTTCATCATTTTTTTTTTATTTTTGAGACTTTTATTTCTTGGTTTATTTATTGAGATTAAATACCAAATTTGGCACATTTAGCTATAAAAAAGTCGTAATAGGCTTTTAATAATGATTCCTTTTAAGTTTTATTTTTTACTGCAGATAAATAATTTCTTTTACTGTTATTATATTTTGCAATTGGTTTAACAAGGTCGTTCATTTTTAATAAATGTTTATTATTTATTAAAAATGATCCTTCTGCACTTCGGTACATTTTGTACCCCTATTAGTTAGTCTGTGAAAAAATTAAAAAAATTGTAATTTTCTGTTTTATATATATGAAAAAAATCAAATTTTAATAGTTTTAATTGAACAAAAGCATTAAAATCATAAATGTAAAAACTAATTAAGGATATAAAATTCACTTTGCTGTGTTAAAATGAAAGAAAAACAAATAGATTGTTAGTTACGGTCTCTGCCTAATAAGCTTGCAAGTCATATGGCTTGTAAGTACATCTTCAAGCCTTCAAATGATGTGAGTTACTTGGGCAATTAACTCCATTTTAAATTCAAATGAGTCGATGGCCGTAGATGCTAGCACTCCCTCCTTTTTTTTTAGTTATTATATTAACTTATTTATAAATAAAAATAAATTTAAAATTTTCATTTCAATCGATTATTTGACTTCGTAAGCTTGCAAGTACATCTTCAAGCCTTCAAATGATGTGAGTTACTTGGGCAATTAACTTTATTTTAAATTAAAAATTTCATTTCAATTGACTCATTGACTTAATAAGCTTGTAAGTACAAATTCAAGCTTTTAAATGATTCAAGTTGCTTGTTAAATTAATTCGCACTTGCTTGGCTTATAAAATTGACTTGTTTTTTACTCATGCAAGACTCGAAAAACAAATGCATAAAACTAAAATTTCCTTTAATTTTTCAGAAGGGCATGGGTGACTTGGAATACGCATTGGCATTTCAACAGCTCATCATGCCCATTGCGTATGAATTTGAGCCGCAATTGGTATTGGTATCGGCTGGATTCGATGCAGCTATTGGTGATCCGTTGGGCGGTTGCAAAGTGACGCCCGAAGGCTATGGACTCTTTACCCATTGGTTATCCGCGCTGGCCGGTGGACGCATAATAGTTTGCCTGGAAGGTGGCTATAATGTGAACTCAATTTCATATGCCATGACCATGTGCACCAAGACATTGTTGGGTGATCCAGTGCCAACGCCGCAGCTGGGCATGCCGGCACAACGGGCACCAACTGTTGCCTTTCAAAGCTGCGTTGAGACATTGCAACAGTGTATGGAGGTGCAAAGTCAGCATTGGAAGTCCTTGGTCTTTGGCTGCAAATTGCCACAGTGTGCAACTGTTGGTGAAAATAACAACGAGGATTTTCTTGCTGCTACCTTGCAGCAATTGAACATCTCAAATGACGATGCACTGGGCGCCGCCGGCGGAGAAGTTGCCGCACAGCCAGACTGCGGCCAGGAGCGGCCCAGCGGCAGCAAGCCCAAAGTCAAGGTAAAAACGCTCACCGAGTTTATGGCCGAGCACAAGGAGGTACGAGTAACTGAGCAGCAGCTGCAGCCCGCACATCAATTTAAAGACACACCAAACTAATCTTATGACACACACTCTCCTCTCTTTCTCTCTCTCTGTATCTTCTCTTTATACCCAAATCTTTATACCCAACTCTGCTCGCTTCTTGTTTTAAAATTTCCTTAACTGCTCGACAGGCGATTGAGCAGCAGGAAATGTTTGCCATTTATCCGCTCAAAAGCTGCCCACATTTGAGCCAATTGCGTCCGGAGGAGGCGCCACAATGTAAGCTAAATCTTCAATCTCAGTTCGTTCTCTCTCTTCCTATATATATATATATGTATCTATATAGGCATATATATTGTATCTATGCGTCTTTCTATCTTGTTCCTTCTCGCTTGTGGCTGTGCTTGTGTTACTATTTAATAAACTCTTGCAGTAGGTATTATTATATTATTAAAAAATGTATATTTTTTTATGAGTTATGACAGTTTTTTTAAGTAAATAAGCTATATATATGATATGAGTCTATATAGATATGTCTGTCTGTTTCTATGTCAAGTGGTGTATCTCTCTCTGTCTCTAAGTTGATAAATCTTGAACTAGTTGGAACTAACCTTTTATAAACTTATTTTTATAATTCTACTATATAGACTATATATACCAAAGATCACAAATAACATTTACTAGTTAAATTTGTATTTAAAAAAATCAATAGTCAACAAGTTGGCTTTAAATTATATAAAACATAACTTATAATTGAAATTATAATGTTTATAATGCAATTATAATTTTTATTTTGATTTTTTGTGACTTTTGTTTTTTAGGAGATTAGCTTAATCGGCTCGGGATCAAATTATGTTTTCAAAATTGATTTTTATTTTAAAAATTATTTTAAATAATTATTTTTGATTTATATTGTGAAAACAAGCAAATAAATATTAATAAAAATATTTTTACACAATATAAATCAAAAAATAATTAAGTAAATTAACTTAAAAAAGTTAAAAACTGTCAATATTATTTCTAAAAACTTTTTTACACGAATAGTAATCATTTTAAGAATTTTTTAAATTGTTTAAAAACAAAATGTAGTATACTTGTTTTATTAATATTATTGAAATTCTAAAACTAACGCTGAACGTAATTTTTTTCAGCTGCTAAATTATATAAATCAAAGTTATTATTTTTTCATTTTATAATAATGATTTTTATAATTGATTTCAATTATAATAATTATTTTTGAGTCTTATTATAAAAATCCTTAAGTCTTTCAATCAAAATCAAAAGTAATTATTATATTTGATTGTTATAATTGATTGTTATGTGATATAGAAAAATAGACATAAATATAGGATATATTTATTTATTTATTTTTTATTTTGTGCTTTAAATCCCTTATTACGTTACATTCCTTAAAGCTATGTATATTATTAATTTATACAGAGTTTAGGACTTTCTTTACAACTGAAATATTTGATATTGCTTTTTTTTTTGTCTCTATATTTACATTTATTTTAAAAAATTATGTTTTACAAGGAAAAATGTGGAAGAAAAACCTTGATTTGATAAATATCGTATATAAAATAGATGTAATAGAAACAATTGATCAATTTATTGTATGAGAAACCTTGCTGCAAGAGTATATATATTTTCGGTATACCGAAAATAAATGTATAGATTAAAATATATTGTTTTACAGACAGCTTGTTATAAGTTTAATAAGTTTTGCATGGGCTTTCATAAAGGTTTTTTCTTTTCTTTTTGTTGGTACAACTGCTTAAAGGAATTGCAATTATTTTAAGAGTTAAAATAAAACTCAAAACTACATTGATATGTCTACGTATTGATTGATTGGATAGTTTAAGGATTTACAACATTTTTTTTTAATAATGTTTAGCGTCGATAATATCGAATTCGTAATGCCGGAATGTTTTCTGAGTTTTGTGCTTTGTGCTTATTTTAAAATGTTTTCTTTATTCTTCTAAAATTATGTCTTATGTGTTTTTTTGAAATATCTTCTAAAACCATATTTATTTTATATTTTTTGTATAGCATTTCTGTATTATTATGTATGTTTGTTTGATTGAATAAGCAAAAACATTTGCAACAGAATTGTTTGTGCTTATTTTAAATGATATTTTTATGTTCTTCTGGGTTTATAGAAACTATAAAAATAATAACAAATGATTTCTTGCAACTTTAAAAGGGTTTTTAGCTAAAAATAGAGCCTGGCTTGTACAATTGCTTAAAGCGCTTAATTCTTTTGACTGTAAAATATATTTATTTAAATATACAATGCTAATTTAATTTCTTTGTTTATATTCTCCATATATGCTACGACAATTCTGCAATCTGTGCAGCAATAGAGACAAACGGAGCTTGCGGCGACTGCGCCTCAACGGTGGAGAACTGGATGTGCCTGAGCTGTCGGGTCATCGGTTGTGGACGTTATGTAAATGAGCATATGGAACAGCATTGCCGGAGATTGGGACATCCGTTGGTATTGAGCTTCAGCGATTTATCCGTCTGGTGTTATGTATGCAGCGCCTATGTGGATCATCCGTTGCTTTATGTCTATAAGAATCTGGCACATTTGGATAAATTCAATGAGATGATGCCCTGGACACATGGATGTAAACAGCGTAGCGATGGCTGCTATTCAATTGTGGCTGAGCCACAGGATCAGGATAATGAGAGCAATGTTTACTATATAGAATTGGAGCGCAATAACTGACCCTTGGTGTTGCGTGTGCTGGATGCCCTTACGGATTACATGTGCACGCTCTGTCCACCGCTACGACGTGTATTCCAATTGCTTGTGGAGCATATGTGGCCGCTGGTTGAACGCATTTATCTAAAGTTGTTGCATTACTTTCTGGCCAATTGAAGCTGGCACAGAGACACAGATACATACACAGATACATACACATACTACATCCTCTACACTGTTACCTTTCGCATCCTGGATCCTAACCGCGTTTTATACCGTTGAGACTAAAGCGTTGTCATCGCTTCTGCGTTGGCCGTAAATTAATTGTTGAAACAAGGTCGCAATTTGGGGCACCTTCTAATTGTATATGCAAAATCAAGATTGTTATACTATATATATGTTATTAATAAAATTTATTGAGTATGTACCATATAATAAAAAAGATCCGAGCAATAAGCTAACATATATATATACACATATAGTATTTTTTTATTACAATAGAATATTTTTTAATTTTTTTTAACAGTTGACTTTATTAAGGCGCGTTTTTTTTTTAAACATCTGATAGATTCTTCGAATATTTTGTTAACAATTAAACAATTAATAATATAAAAAAATATATTTTAATAATTCAATATTCGAATCGAATGTTAAGTATGAACTTAAACAGCGACTAAGTGAGCAAAAAATGAACACAGCAATTCTGATTCAAATTGGGCGGGACGGAAAAAAAATGCCGGCATCGGCCTCATCTCTATTTCTTTATCTAAATTGAACAAAAAGGAATTTAATGTTTGTAAGCATACATAAATACTATCAAAAATATAATATAATATAATATAAATATAATTAACTGTTTTAAAAACTTGAAAGCGTATCTTGTGCCTGTAACGACAATCGATACCACAATCGATAGGACAACGATACGATATATGAAAATAAAAGTGCCGCACCATGATATGCCGTCAAAAACACCATCGATAAGAAATCGATGTATCGATTAACACAGCGATACATAGACACAATATCAAATAACAAAAAAACGAACGAAACAATCAAGCGTGGCAATCAAACGAAACGAAACGCATTTAAACGCAGTGCATAACTTGCGACAAAATAAAAATTTCAAATAAAAATATATAAAAAAGGAAGCGTCAATTTGACGCTGGTGTTGTCTTAAGTAAGATGACGTGATAAATATAAATGTGTGTTAATTGCAAAGTGACCGTTTTAACTGCCAAAAAACGAAGGGAGAGTGAAAAAAAATTTGAGACACCCACACAAACACACATGCACGCATACATGACATACATATACATACATATATAGACAGGACCAGCTGTTGTGTTGAACAACGACACAAAAAAAAGGAAGAGAATTTGTATGTAAAAAAAAAATAAAAGGCTAAGCGGTAAATTTATTTGCCTGGTAAGCAATCAATACAGTTTATTTGTTTTGCTATTGTTTTGCGCTGTGTGATGGTCGTCGCATGATTGTGTTTTCATTTAAAACTTATTTAAATTCATTAATTATTCAGTGGCAAATCATTTAGCGAGCATTTTGGTGCCAAGTCCAATGTGAGTATGCGGCCCGCATCTCAAATTCCTAATGTGTTTGTTGTTGTTGCTGTTGTTGTGGTTGAAGCTCTCAAGTGTCTTGTTGCTGTTTCCTGCATAGCGCGGCCGCAGTTTATTGACCGTGCAAGTAAAAAAAAACGGTAAAAAAAGCAAAAATACCAAGTGCGCAGTGAGTGTGCGTGTGTGTGTGTGTGTGTGTGTTTCTGTGTGATAAGGCATAATAAGTGTGTCACATAGACAACAACAACAACAACAGCAACAGCAAATGCACGGCGGCTTTTGTGTCAAAGTGGAGCAAAAACCTTTTTGCTGATTGTGATTGTATTTGCCCATATAATGTGTGCATGCTAATGTATGTGTGCATGTATGTGTGTGCGTGTGAAAGGCAAAAGCTCACGTATGCACGTCAAGTACACACACACACACACACACATGCTCCTTGCTGTCAGTGTCATTTAACGAAACTCTCATTGTCTCTACTGCCCCCCAACCATTTTTCCTTCCCTCTTGCTGTTTTTGCTTTGCCCTGTTGTTTAGCGCACTCCTTTGCCCCTTTTGCCCCTTTGATGACAACGTTTTAGCGCGTTCGTTTTTAATTGAGCACAGTTTTGGAGCGTACTGCTGCTGCAAGTCATTCGGTGACTGTTAAACCGCTTGCCTACATTCGGGCGCAATACAAATATAAATATATATATGTACATATATATATGTATTTATATATAAATATATAAATAATATATAAATATATATATATGCATACATACACTTAAATGTGTACAAAAAAAATTGTGTGTAGAAAAATGCGTAATGCATATTTTTTTGTTAAATTTTAAATACTTTGTAGAGCTGATAAAAAAATAAAAAAAATATATATATATAATATTATAAAACTTAAGAAAATCATAAATTTTAATAACTATTAATTATTAATTATTACTTCATTTTTTTATGTCTTCAATCTAAAGTTATGAAAGCTTACAATTTGCGTATACTTAATAAAACGATTTTTAGTGCTTATCGTTAAGATATATTAATAATATTAATAATTTATAATAAGATATATTAGATTTATTTATTAATTTATTTATTTTTATATCTAATATTTTTTTTTTAAGATCGAAATTTCATGGTTTTTTCATTTTCGCTTTTAATAACAAATTTCGAAAGTATGAAATCGAGAAAAAAGCCATTTTTTATGATGATGAAAATTTTCTATATTAGAAACTATTATCAATTTTTAAATTCACATATATTTTTAAAAACTCCACCGATTTCCAAAATGGAATAACTTTCTGGGCATTATTATTCCTTTTTTTTTAAGCTGATAATTTATTTTTGAAAATAATTTTTATTTTTAGATTTTTCCTGATTTTTCTTCTTGATCCTAAGATAAAGCTGAGTTAAACTAAAAATATGTCTTACAAACTGAAATATTTTATTTATTTGCTCCCAAGATAAGGCAGAGTACAACTAAAAATATGTTTTCCAAAATAATATATTTGACTATAATTTATCTAAGGGTCGAAATATGATTTAATTTAAACTACAAATTCAAAGAGCGCTATAAAAAATATTAAATTTGATTTTTTTGAAACAAAATTGCCGATTATATATACTTTATTTTTGTTTTTTTTTTTTAAGAAAATCATTATTTTTCAAGCAAAAATATTTAATTCAATCCCAAATTACTTTATCAACGAGTAATCTAATTTTTAAATATTATAGTAGGATATGTTAAATTTAATAAATGAGAGCATAATTTATTAAATTTTTAAAAGGTAAACATTTTTAAATGTTATTAAAATTGCATTGAAAAATATGCCTAGCTTAAAAAATATTTAGTAAAAAGCAAATTTTAGTTTTTTTTTATAGCCTTTAATGATATTAAAAATGTTTACCTTATTGATATGTTAATAAAATAATATGTTTTAATTTTTAATTTATTTTTTGTTATCTAAATTCAATTTTTTTTTGTTTTAAATGTCGAAAATCTAGTTTAAAAAAATTATAAATTGTTTTTTCGTATTAACCGACCAATTTTACATAAAAATTTACTCAAATATGTGGGCTACAAAATTTGTTGTGTAGTGTAGTTTGTGGCAAAACCTTTGACTTTTTCAAATGATAAATTTTAAATTGGACTGATGGGTCTCAAAGGAATTCAATATTATTGGCGAAGCGCCTGATTGAACCAATAAAATTGCTCGAAGGGGTTAGAATATTCTCAGTGTCAAAGTTTCATTTCATATATTGATTTTACTCTTAATCATATACTCAATAATTATAAACAAAAACCAGGTATAACCAAATAAGAGTTGAGAGTTAAAAAAAATGAAAATTTGCAGATGAATAAGAAAAAAAAGGGGGTGGAAAATGGAGGGGAAAAAATATACTAATTCAGCATTCCGGGTTGTGAAAATAAACATTTATGTCCATTAATAAATAAATAATTACATTTTAAATTGTATGTTTCGATCAAAAAAAAAAAAAAAAAATATGAAATAATTTAATTTCAATTTTAATTAAAAAGTTGAAAGTAAAAGCTAATTTTAAATTTTTATTTAAAATGTTAAAATGAACTTAGTCCAGTTTTAAGTTAGTTTTAAGTTAATTTTTATTATTCAATACTTCAAATACAAATTTAAAAATATTTGTTTATATTTAACTTTTAAGTAAATGTTGGCAAATAATTTAAGTAAAAAAAAGAGATATTGGCAATTTTAATTAATTTTAAAAAATTCCATAAATAATTCTTACTCATATTTTTTATACATAAAAATTATAAAATTGGCGATCCCTGAAAAAAAAACTATATAAAAGTACATAGATATCATAGCATAGATCTGTATAATTGTTGTCCTTACAGATATTTAAAGCAAAAACTCAGCAATGTTTTTTTTTTGTTTTTTTTAAGTTTAATATAGTGTATATTATATATAAATCTAGCTTTTTTCGATTATCTCAAAAAACGGATCCAGAAACCTATTTTTTTAAAGTTTTTGGCGGAAGCTATTTTTTGAATTTTATTTCCGAAATTGACTTTAAAAATGTTGTTGCATAGTGTAATTGGCAACATAAAAGCAATTTACTGTTTTTTGCAAAAAGTAGTTTTTCCTAGGCTTTGTTGTTAATTTATTATTTATATAAAAAATAATTGGACTGTGCTTAAACTCTTGTAGGTTGCAGGACCTTGTCTTACTTTTGAGCGGGGGGAAAACCCGACAATTTGTCGGTAAATAAACACGGCAATTATTTGAAATGGAACACACACACACACACTCACATATGATATATAGATACCAGTTGGGGATTTGTGCAAAGAGCTCAAATTTCTTATAAAATTTTATTAGGTCCTCCCCCCGACCCCCCTGCCAGGCCTCATTTGCAAAAAAACAAAAATTGGTTCAGTTATTTTTAATGGGTCTCGTCTACTCATTGTATATATAATTTGTTAGAAAGTGGAACGACGGTGGGGCTGGGTTGATTGAAGGGAGCTTGGATGATTGATTATAAATTCGTCACCGACAGTTCAATAACAGAGACAGGCAATGTATATAGAGTATACATTTATTTATATAATATTATTTGTATCGTTTTTTGTTTTTGTTGCCCAGATTCCCCGGCACATTGCATGTCGTCTTTCAATCAAAAAATGAAATTAATCATTCAATCGCATTAGTTCTCTACAATTCAATATTATATATAATATAATATATGTGTTAGGGACACATCACATGTCTGTAAAGTAAAGTGTTTGCACATATCAAATTCGAAACATATTTACAAATGTTTTGTAAATAATACAACAATGCCAAAACAGGGATTAGAGCATATTCGAATATTCTGAATAATGATACTTAATGCCAGGAAAAGTTATTAAGTTTGACAGTTTTGTCATTTTTGAAATGGTTTTAAATATTTATTTATTTATTAGAATTTTTTCTACTAGCTCAAGGATTTTCTTATATTAATTTTAACTTTTAAACGTTTGTTTAAAGCGACATTGTTAATCTTTATATTAATTAAAGTAATCTAAACTTTATTTCAAGGTTTGTGTAATTTTGTATATTTTATAAAAATATTTTTTAATAAATAAGACTGCTATAGGCGAGTGTACTCAACTGAGCTACACCCTCTAACTAGTCCAAAATCTGCATAAAAAATAGAATAGAATAAAAATAGAATTTGGAAATTTCAAATATCAAATATCGGCGTATGGATAGAAAATCTATATATATAAAATTTAGTAAAGATTTAAACTTAATTTCAAGATTATTAACTTCATTTCAAGACTATTCTGTCTAATTTAAAAAATATTTCATAAATTTGCTTTTAAAATATTATGGTCAGTTAATTTGTTCCTAACGTTGAAATATTTAATTTCGAAAATTATTAATATATTTTAGAACACAAAATTTTTAAAGAAAATATTTTAATTTAGAACAACCCTTAACAGAGACAGGCAATTTTTATTTTATTATTATTTGCCTTATATATTGCCAGTAGGCTTAAGTCGTTTGGGAATTACAGTAATTACACAAGCGTGCAACAAAACTGCGCCCAGGAATATGCAACATTTTCGCATATTTTATTTTTTGTGCTCGAAAATAAATGTTGTTTTCTGGGGTATTATAATAAAAAAAATTTAATGTGCTGAAATTGTGTTAATATTTTCACAATTTTATATTTTTGATTAAAAATAAATTTTTATTTTTAACATTTAAAATAAAAATTGAAAAATAACTTTTTTTGAAATTTCAATTTAATTATTACTTCACAATTTTTTATTTTTGATTAAAAAATATACGATAAAATGCAATTATTTTTATAAATATTGAAAATTACAAAAATAATTAAATTTTATCGTATATTTTTTAATCAAAGATATAAAATTGTGAAATAATAATATTGATTCAATTACAAAAAATATTGAAAATAAGAGTTTATTCTGTTTTCAGGATCGTGCATCCTGAATAAGTATGTCTATGATTTCCCCATTCATCTAGAACATTTTTATTTAGGCTTGTTTTTTTTAACTCCTAACTCTTATTTCCGATTTTTGGTATTTTGTTTATTTTTCAAATATAAATTGAGAAGCTTTGTTATTTTTTACATATATTTGAATTGTTTTATCTTATATTTTATATTTTTTATATTTTATTATTTTTGAACTGTCGAAAAACAAAATAAACTCCATTTGTATTTTTTTTTTTTTCATATAAATCATATTTTAATTGTGGTTTTGAAAATAAAATGTACAAAGTAAATTTGAATAAAAAAAAAAATTATTTTTTCATTTTGTTTTTAAATAAAAATCAAAAATACGTGTAACTTTTCGTTTTTAAATAAAAATAAAAGAAATAAATAAATAACTGATATAAACAAAATTGAAAATAAAAATAAAAGAAATAAATAAATCAAAAATATAAATAAAATTGAAAATAAATATTACATTTTATTTTTTATTTTAAAGCCTCTTGTCCATTTTTAATAAGTACAGGGTATTCAAAGTTGCCTTCAAATTGTAATTAGTGCTGTGTGTGTTTGTATTTTTTTATTTTTTTTTTTTAAATGCCAAATGAACTTTTATTTGAAGCTTATCAACGCTTAACTCAATTATGTCGAGGTCAATTGAATTATCAAAACGCCTTCGTTTAGAATTCTTATTTTTATATAGATGACAACAGTTTTAGTTTCGTACAGCGCATCTGAAGTATCGGGGCAACCTAAACCGATTGTTTGTCGCTCTATATATAATATATATATATATATTTAAGTACTACATATTTGTTGACAATATTTGTTTTGTATTTGAATAACATTGTTTGCTTTATTGTTGCTGACGCGCCAGCAACATGCAAATGGGGCTCAGAGCACTGAATTTTATTTTATTATTTTTTTTTTTTTTCTGTTCAGGTTGAGGTTGGAGGATGTACCAGTTACAATAGTTAACGACATGATATCGACTAATTTTACTATTGGTAGGGGCAAGCTGCTAAACAACTGTGTCTAGCTGGGAAAGTACACACAAAAAAAATTCATTTTAAGCCGCTTAGATAAAGTATTGAATGAAATTGTAATATAGTTAAATTTTACTATAGAAATTGTAACTTTAATATTATTTTTTTGAAATTTTTTTTTTTGCTTTCTTGATTTAATATTTGTACAGTAAATTTTAAAGGTACCGAAAGGCAGGAGGAGAAAATTTGAATATAAAAAAAAAAAAAAAATATAATATATTAAATTGAGTCATAACGGTCTAATTAACTAGATTGAAAAAAAAAATCAACATTGACACTATAAAAGGCCCTCAAATATAGACGTAAATCTAATTAAAAAAAATTTTAAATATATATTTTGTTGATTTTTGTAGCTAGAGTAAATTAAATTACGTGGTTTCTGGTATTTTGTGCTATAATTCTCACACAGTTTTAGTAGTCAGTATTTTTTTTAAATTCCCAGCTATCAATCCGACAAAATGAACACAAAATGTTAATAACATATTAAATAAATGTCAGTTATATATATAAAAATGATATAATTATATAAAAATCATGCAAAAAAAAATGTGTGCTTTATTAAGCTTAATATTTTATTGAGATATTTGTAATTGCCTGAAGAAGGACATTTTTTAAAGAATATTTTGGAAAAAACTCTGCGAAAAAGTCGCTAGCGCTTCAATAAAACATTTCCAAAGTGACTTTATTCAATTATTTACAACAAATCATGGTAAACATTATTTTTTAAATAAATTACGAATATTACATTAGTGAGTTTTTAATTATATTAGGTTTTATCGCTATTTTTTAGCTATCAAAATATTATCAAAGTGAGTTTATCCAATTCCTTGACTCATGTCTGCTTTTAGACAATCAAACATTGGACGACGTATAAATCTATCAAAGAATAGTCGAAATTTCCGTGAAAATTAACAGAATGCAATTTTTACTGCAACTTAACGTGAAATTATCGATAAATTGCAAAATATTTTACATTAGCTATATGAATTCTACAAAATCACATTGGATACAATGCATTCTTACGACGCTCTAAAATATGATTATATTTTTTTCTTTTTATATATTTTTGTTCTTGGATGAAGGGCGAAGCAACGCGCGCCGTGTCAACTAGTTTCATATAAAAAAGTATTAAGCCAAACATCGATCTTATTTTTAAATTATTTAATGCGAGTACACTACTTGGATTTAAAGATATTCAGACCTGTTTCCATTATCGGTAGGATTTTTTAATTACCCGAGAATTTGCTGAATTTCCCCCCAAATTTCCCGGCTGAAACTCAAGCGAGTTGTGGAGGGAAATTCGTAGAGGGAAATTCGTTTCCGCGAGATCTTGCCGAAAGTGAGAATGGGAACAGACCGGTTTTATATATTTTATTTGTATATTAAATTTTTACAATTAAAAATTAAAAATCACTTTTAAAAAATAATAGAAATTTAGTTATTATTTCATTGATTTTTGTTTTGTTTTATCAACGACTTTTTTTTTAATATTTTGATAGAAATCAATAAATAAGTCTTATTTTAAACTTTTACTCTAAAAATAATAATCATTTCGGCCCAAGTTAATTTATTATAAATATAATAATATTTTCTGTATTTTTTTCATAGATTTAATTTTCGTTTTTATCGATAACTTATTTTTATTTAAATATTTTGATAAAAATCAATAAATAACTTTTTTTATATAATATTATTTAAATATTATTTAAACATTACGCGATCTGTAATACAATAAAAATCTGTTTACTATAAAAATCTGGTGAAATTTTTTTTTTTTAGTTTCTAATCAACAAAATGTTGTAGATTTAACACGCCTTTTTTTTTTGTGTGTAATAGTTGGGATAGGGTTTGGAATTGAGCATGAATTGAGGGGCCCTTCACTTCATTTGATTTCGAGGAATACAAATCGCTGCCTGACGTGATAACAAACAACCGCAAATTGTTGTTATTATTATTGTTGTTGTTATTCTGATTTCTTGTGCTGTGTTCCCAATCAATGTTTGTACATAATTTGAAGCACCCGCTCTGGCTGTGGCTCCGACTCTGGCTCTGACTCTGGGTAAAGGCTATAATCATCCTTTTAACTCTGGGTATACTACTAAATGGAAGCAATGACAAAAGAAAGTTCAGGCTACTTTCCTGGGCCACATCAATGTCAAGTCTGTAGTTGGCTTTGTTGCCTTGGCTTAAACGGTTTAGTTTTTTAGTTTTCGCTCGATTTCGATTTTGATTTTGTACCATGTCCGATCTGTCCATTGTGGGCATCCGGATGCGTGTCGGTGATAAGTTTGTGCCGCGTCTGAGCATGCGTAGAATCTATAATAAGAAATATTTTCGGGATGATCGTTATCGCCATGAGATTGCCAATCATTATCGTGACTTTAAGATGACGGCGCAGCAACTGAATCGCCAATTGCCACAAAATCGACGTCGTCGTGCCGTCCGTTGTCGTCTGTTGCCATTGACACCCACGGTCACATCATTAGCGTCATCATCATCATCAGCCCAATTTCGTGGTGAGCTGCCCACCCATGTGCACTACTTTCCAAGGTACACACAACGCTAATTTAAATGTGCGGGGTTTTTGTTTTTTATGATGTGGGCTGTGTGGTGTCATAAATTATATATATATATACATTTTTATATAGGTATATAATTGACTGCTGTAGCTAGTCCCTATCCACAACCCCACATTCCAACTTGTATACGGCTAAATGCGGTTGACGTGAAATTTCCGCCACATCTCTAGTTGGCCAACTAGCGCTGACGTCAGTGTCATGGCTTGATATTCCGCCCCGGTGTCCATTTGGGTTTTTACCCACATTAAACTAACTGCAACTTTTAGTAATTTGTAGTCCTAACTAACCACAACCAAAAAGCCTACGTCAAAAAAAAAGAATCCTTGAACAATTTTCAACATCTAAAAAACGAAGAGACGACGGGAAAATCATAAATTTTTCAATTTTTAAATCAGCTTTTATCTAAATTTAAAAAAAAACAATTTATAACGAATAATGTAGCTTTTTGTGAAAAGTGTAAAATCTAATATATCAAAGTTGCATTTCATTTTTATCGATAAATTTCAAATTAGAAACGCATTTAAATATTTGTCATTAGTTGACAGTAAAGACAATTTTTAAATGCATTTCTAATTTAAAATTTATCGATTCACAAATTAGAACCAATTTGTTGGTTAACTAATTCAAATTTCTGAAATATTCACAACTCTAAAAAGCTGCAATAGAACCCCTTTTTTAAAGATAATTTTAATAATAAAAACAACAGGTAACAATCCGCTATAATACATATTAAAAGTTATTTTTTTTTAATTAAAAATCTATGTATACATTAAATCAAAAAGAGATGCTACAAATAAACATAAAGTTAAACTTCAATTACATTAAATATATTTTTTCAAGTTAAAAATAAAAAACGATATGTATGCTGTAAAAAACTAAATATAATTACGATAATGTTCAAAGTATGTGAATATTGTACATTAAAAGCTCAAAACTCAATTATAATTTCTGGAAATTCTAATTATTGAAGGTTCTAATTTGTGAGTGTCGACTGTATTAAATATTCCACTAAATAATATTAAATTAAACTATATTTATTAAAAGAAAATAAAAATCACAACGTTCAAACAAAATAAAAAACAATTAAAAAATAATATATTTTATGTCAAAGTTGAATTTTATTTGCATAGATAAATTTCGTATTGCAATTAAAAAAATTTGATACCTAAATATTTTATTATTAAGATATTTCATTAATAAGATAAAATAAATTAAAATTATCAAAAAATGTCGATAAAATCAGAACTTTTGAACAAAATAAGATTTTGTCTAAATTATAAAAAAAAAAAATAAAATAAGTATATTCTCAGCTTTTATAAAAAAAGATTAAAATCTTAAATATCAAAGTAGCATTTTATTTCTACAGAAAAATTGCACATTTCTAAATTTTCAATTATAATATACTTT
Organism: Hirtodrosophila alboralis; assembly: GCA_035043045.1. NCBI lineage: Eukaryota > Metazoa > Arthropoda > Insecta > Diptera > Drosophilidae > Hirtodrosophila > Hirtodrosophila alboralis. Next base: position 874,453 of record JAWNNH010000155.1, on the reverse strand, counting down.
TTTTAGAACATATTTCTAATTCAGAATTGGCACATAAAAACCAAAAAATTATAAATCGAAGTCACTGCACTAAATGAAATTTAAACGTGAAAATAATATTTTCGTAATAAAATTTCGCATATGCAAGGAGTAAAAAAATTATTCCAATTTGATGAGGTATCACTCTCATCTTAACCCACATCTAAGCCCCTTAAAGTCGCTCATAATGATAAATTAAATATTAAATTGACTTTCTATTTATTTCAAAAGTTCTTAATAACAAAAAACATATTAAATATAACTAACATAGTTAATAATTGTTCTCTAGCTTATGCATTTTTATAGGCGACAATTAAAAAGTTATTCTTTGTTGTTCCAACTTTTATTGCATTTAATATTGACTTTAGCGTGCTGGATAACCTTTCACATTCCACGTTTTAATTCCTTTGGGATGCCTATTTTTGTAATTGTCTGCCACAGCACAGAAAGGAGCTACTTCCGCGTCGCACTTAACCTCACTTGTTGACATTTGCCATAAACGATAACGATAACGATATGTAAATAGCAACAAAGAGTTGTTAGAGCTGGGAGCTACTCGTGTTTGACTTAGTACGAGGGTCGTACAATAAGTCTTTTGAAATACATAGACTGCTTTGGATGTTGAATGAATGAGTATTTATTTTTAACATTTAAAATCAAAATTGAAAAATAACTTTTTTTAAAATTTAAATTTAATTATTACTTCACAATTTTATATTTTTGATCAAAATATATACGATAAAATATAATTATTTTTATAAATATTGAAAATTATAAAAATAAATAAATTTTATCGTATATTTTTGAATCAATAATATAAAATTGTAAAGTAATAATAAAATTTCAATTACAAAAAATATTGAAAATAAAGTTTATTCTGTTTTCAGGATCGTGCATCCTGAATAAGTATGTCTAAGATTTTTACATTCATCTAGAAAATTTTTATTTAGACTTGATTTTTTTCAACTCCTAACTCTTATTTTCGATTTTTGGTATTTTGTTAATTTTTCAGCGTAGTCTCCTTTTAGGTCTTAGCCCGTCGTTTCTTCTTTTCTTTGAAATTTTGTCAATTCCTAATTAAAATTTGTAGTGAATATTTTGTCAAACTGATTTTTTCCATTATTAGGAACAGGGAAAATATCACTAGGAATTAAATTGGTCAATACGTTGATTGTGACAATAAAATCATGTATTTTCAGTATATAGTAAAAAATAAAAATGTAAATATTTAAATAAATGTTGATTGTATAAGAAAAATTCCAATAAAATCAATAAATCGAAATTCTTTTGGGAAAAAAATAGAGAGAGCTTTATAAAAAATAGACATAAAAAGTACTAGCTCCTAAAACACACATTAAGTCTTACAAAATAGGATTTACTCTAATTGCCACCCTAATAATTTTAGTTACAAAATTTTTTTTTGGTTTTAAAATTATTTTTAAATAGTTTTAAATTTTTTGAAGTGTTGAAGTTATTTTATTTGGATTACGAAATAGTGTCATTATTTAAAGCTTACCTTTTTTTTTCAAGCCTTTTCTATCCTTTCACTTAACTAAAGATATGTTTTATAATGGGTTGATTTATGCGATATTCAAATTAAACAATTTTTGATTTTTTTTATTTAATAATTGTTATTGTATGAACTTATTAAACGACCCTCGTATATTGTGTGTGGCCCATTTGTGGCTGCCTTAACGTTTATTTGCATGTTTATTTGTTTGTTTGAGTGCGTTTTGTTGGCATTGTTGTAATTAATGTTTGCCTTTCTCATTTCGTTGTGTTCTATTTACTTACAGATTCGGGGAAACGTATGCGCCACGTGGCCGGCAAACGATTTGTTCGGCTGAGCCGCCGGACGCGACATACAACGATACGGTGCGTCGGATCAGGAGCGCCCAAAGCTGTGATCAACTGAAGGCGCTTGTGCAGCGGCATTTGGCCTGACAGAGAGTGGGCGTAGGCGGTGGCAAGGGTAGTAGGGAAAGGGAGACGAAAATAAAAATAAAAACGGGAACGAGGACGTGCAATGTGGTACAACGTGACCAAGAAGGCGTACGCAGTGGCAACGGCAGCGGCAACAGCAGCAGCAGCGGCAGCAGCAACATCAATTATGAGCGTCGAGTGCTAAATAATAATACAGCAGCGAGGGTGGAAAACCTACAACGGCAACGTCGCATTGACTTTTATACGTATTTGCAACTGGCCAGCGGCTACTATGAACGTGGTTTGCATGCGAATATTAAGTATTTGCAATCGATTGGCCAGCGTAATGCAATAAAGCAACAGCAGCAGCAACAGCAGCAGCGGCAGAATAAGCAACAGCAGCGACTGAAGCAGCGCCGTTATTCATTGGAGGCCTGGCCGCAGCAGACAATAGAACAGTGTGAGCAGCAGCAGCAGCAGCCGTCGTCGCTGTCGCAGTCGCAGTTAGCGTCGCACAGATTGAGCGCCATTTTGAAAAGTGTGCGTCAGCGTTGCCAGACAACAGAAGAGTTTGGCTGCCAGGCAGATGCCATACGTGTGCACATAACGCCTGTGCAGCGTGCCGCAACGGACGCGCCCCTAAATACTGGTAGCATGTGTGATTATGCCAGGCAACAAGCAGACAGCGAGAATAACAATAACAACAATAGCAACAATTGCAGCAGCAGCAGCAGCAACGGTGCCACAGCAACTGATAATCTTGATCAACAGCAGCAGCGAAAGCTCTATGAAATAATCGATAACTTGAGCCAATTGAGCTTGTGCGATAACAGCGGCAGCGGCAGCGATAAACGTTTGCCCTTAATCACGCTTACCGATTATACGCAACAGGTGGCGCTATATGGCGCCAATTTTGATATTATTGCCGGCAGTTGCCAAATGCAAATACCCAACGAAGCCAGACCACCAACATAATAGAATTGTAATACTCGACAACAACAAGTGCAATTAATTGCCCGACACAGCACTGAACAACAAAATAATAAAAATAAGACAAAACAATAAACCGTAGAACAAACAAAACAAACAAACAAACAGCAGCAAAAGCAAAGCAAAGCAAAACATTGAACAAAGCGAAGCGCGCACGTCATCGGAAATCGTTTTTATATATATGCAAATAGCAGACAAACAAAACCGTCAACAACAACAATAAGCAGCGGCAGCTAATAACGGCTAAAAACAAAAAAACAAAAAACAAAAAATAAATAAGAAATATATATATATACGATATATATATAAAACGGCTTTTGAGCCAACTTTTGCGTATTTGGCGAGGCGTTCGAACAATGGTTGCGGCTGCTGCCGACGTACCAATTACAGCAACAACAACGACGACGGCGCCGACGTCGACAACGAGAACAACAGCAACGACAACAGCAACAACAACGACGACGACGACGACGACGACGGCAAACGCGAACGCAAATCGAAGCAGCGTTGAATTTGCCGCATTAAGCGGCGCAAGTGCCAGCGATACACAACAAGCGGCGACCTCTAATCGCAGTAGCAACATTAACAACAGCAACAACAACATTGATAAGCACGCCAGCAGCAGCAATTGCAGCAGCAGCAGCAGCAACAGTAGCAACAGCAACAATAACAACATGTCCGATGCAAGCAATGTTGCCGATGTCGCCAAAACAGCAACAGCAGCAACAACAACAGCAGCTGCAACTGCAGCAGGAGGAGGAGGAGGAGGAGGAGAAGGCGCAGCTGGAACTGGAGCTGGAGCAACTGCAGCTGCTGTGCCCACTAAAAGCGCCGTTAGCCAACGCAATGTGGACATTAAAATTGAACGTACCGGCAACATGGAAGCTGCCACACAACAGTTGACCAAAAAGGTGCTTAAACTCGATTTGGGCGGCAAGAATTTGGATGAATATTCATTAAAGTCGCCCAAGTCACCTATAGCGGGTAAGTTTCCAGTTAAACCACTTAATTATATTAAAATTCCAACAGAATTAGAGCTTAATTAGCCTAATGTTAAGTTAACAGTGTAATAATGCCAGAGCATTAACATTTTAATTAGAGATTTGATTTGGGTATAGAGCAATTTTTCAGTCTATTTTAAAGTAATTTTATGGCCTACAAATATAGAGATAATGCCAGGAAAATATTTTACATTTTGTTACAAATAAATTTTGCCCAGATAATATTACAAATATATGCATTTTTTTCTAAATATATGTACTAAAATTATAGAAATAATTCTATAGCCTTTAAATATGTTAAATGTTAATGTTATGTTTACATTGAGACAATGTCAGAGCATTAACATTTTAATTAGAAATTTGTCTTGGGAAAAAATCTATTTTTCAGTGTGTTTTAAAGTAATTTTATGGCCTACAAATATAGAGATAATGCCAGGAAAATATTTTACATTTTGTTACAAATAAATTTTGCCTAAATAATATTACAAATATATTAATTTTTTTTCTAAATAAATAACAACAATTTTACTGCTGTTAACACCTCAAGACTTGCAAATACTTAACTCAAAGCAGATAGCATAAATTCTATAGCCTTTACATATGTCAAATGTTAATGTTAAGTTAACATTGTGACAGTAACAGAGCATTAACATTTTTTTTAGTGTTTCGACTTGGGAATAAAGTCATTTTAGTGCGATTTAAAGTGTTTTTTTGGCCTATAAATAAGGATATTATATCAGGAAACTATGTTTACTATTTTTTAAAATATGTTAATCAATTTTTCGATGTTAATTTTTGATAAGTTGTAAAGAAGAAAGCATAAATTCTATATATTTATATATAGAGTTAAAATTATTTTAAGGGTTTAAACGGACCACAAAAAAATACAAATTAAAAATATAAAATAAAAAAAAATAATTAAATAAAAATCAATAATTAATAATATAATTTAAACTGACCACAAAAAAAATAAAAAAAATAAAATAAATACAAATTAAAAATATAAAAAAAAAATTATTTCTATAAAAATATATTATTAAAAAAATAAATAATAAAATAAATAAACCTACATTATATTCCAAAAAAAAATTATGAAAACTATTTAAAAGCTTCCTTAAATATTAATTGAATAATCTCCTAAAACTTATAAACAGAGTATACTTTAGTCTTGAACTGACTTTTATTTATTTTATTGATATTGATTTTAAACGGCAAATTGCTAAATAGATTTGTTGCTACTAAAACTGATCTATAGCACGCTTCAAATTTGTTTTTCCTGAATTGGAAACTAATCTGACGAAATGTTTATAAACAGAATTTAAGGTTAGTTTTTATTGGAGGTGGGGTTGGGTAGGGTAATATAAACCCCAACTTTTACATTATAGATTGCGGAATCACAAGGGAGACAATGTTTATGATCATATTTCCTTATCGCCTGTGTTTATTTATTTATTCATTATTTATTATTACAGCACTCTGCGCGTATTAGGATTGATTAAAGGGGTATTTTAAAGCAATGCAAAAGTCTGTAACAGGCATAGGGAGTGTATTATAAACTGAGGAAAAATTATGTTCCAAAATGAAGAACAATCGTTTTTCCTTTATTATATATTTATATTATGATTTTTATTATATTTTATTTTTTTTTATTTTTTAAAATTACGATTTTAAAGAAAGAACGCAGTTTTTTTGATTTATACTCTGGTAATATAATAACAATTTCCAGTTTTAGCATAATAAAAAATTATTTAAAAATATCCCACTGGAGAAATACATACGCTTGTCAAAAATAAATAATATGCAAGCTATTAACATTTAATGTTGCATACTTAGGGGCTCAGTTTGTTCCACACTTGTGTAATTACTGTAATTCCCAAACGTGACTTTAGTAGGCAGTATATAAGGCATAAAGGTTTCTCTACATTAAAATTTTATTTTATATTGTTAAAGAATAATTCTGCGTTTTAAAATCTAGTTAATTAAGCTTGCCAAGAAGCGTGGTTGTTCTTTAATTTTAATTAAAATGTCATGTTATAGTCCATTATAAAGGCTGCTTCTTGACAATAATAAAAAAAGATGAGATAAATAATAAAAATAAAATAATATAAAATAATAAAATCTAGTTAGTGCAAATAATAATAATCGATGAGCAATACTCTCTTTCAACACAAATAAAATGGCAATAAAATTTTAATAAAATAATTATAGAAATGTTTTTAATTTCAAGTTTATTCACTTTGTTAATATTAAGGATTTGCAAATGGGTTCATAATATTGTGTCTATAAAGAGTTCAGGCGACTTAGACTTTTTTTTTACCTAATAATACAACCTTAGAAAAATAATTAATACTACAAAATAACATTCGAAAGCCGGAAAAATTATACAAAAAAAAAAAAACCATAAGGAAGAATTGTTTTTAAATGATACAAAATCATCTTGACTTAAGATCAAATTTCTTATAATTACTGAGATATATATTATATATATTATTATACAATATAAAAATATTTTAACACAAAAATCAAATAACGAACAAAATATCTTAAATAAATACGTTAATAAAAATGACCAACTTTCTATTTTAAATCAAAAAGCAGATGATGAACAAATTGTCTTAAAAAATATTTAAAAAAAACTATATATTTTTTTTTTATTTACCAACTTTTTTGGTATCAAGAAAAAGCTTACATAACAGAATATTGTCAATAAATGATTGTGATTCAGATACTTTTCGAATGATTCTTTTTCTGGGTATATATTCTTGATCAGTATTCACTTTCGAGTTAATCTAGGACTCTCAATCTGTCTGTATTCTGTTAATATGTTTGATTTTTGGCATACGTAATTCTTATGTTCATTTAAATTTGCCGAAAGTTATTTAATATATTTTGAGTACAGGGTAAAGCGTAGTTGGGTATACTCAACCCTAACAATTTTATTTGTTATTATTTATGCGACACATTTAATAATTTTTTTGTGTATTTAATTAATTGCGTAATTATTATTCACAGCACGTTTGCCGCATCAAACATCATTGACGTCATCGGTGGACGTTGAGGATCGAAAGACATTACGTGAGGCCTTATATCAGGGTATATTCCATCGACATCGCCGCACCATATTCGCCGTGGGCAGCTTTCTACGGATGTTACGTAGTCGCAACTCTCAATATAATACCATACGCAGCTCCTCGGAGGGCGAGGATATTGATGAGGTTAGATAAAAATACATATATACATAGGATCCTCCATTATATATGGGCCAGAGACAACAAACGATCATCATCAATCAATCAAGCAATCAATCATGAAGAAGAACAACAAAAACGATCATCCAAAATTGTTAGATATCGTGTGTTTATCATAATATATACCATATAGCATATATAGTATGACATCTATAGCAATCACATCTAGCATATTGTATAGTATATAGATCATTGTAAACATTCCAAAGAAAAAGAGCTGGCAAACAATCGATTGTATAGCTATAAACGAGCTAATCGATACTATCGATATATACATGCATTTAGTTTATAAGTTAATGCCAATTCTATGAATTGATTTGAAGCCTTATAATCTAGATTTGTCAGCCATACAATCAATCAAATGTTTGTTGTTTTCTATTTTATTAATTAAAAATTTAAGCTTCACTCATCATGTGTATAATTAAGCTAAATGTCATTGTAAATATCGATAGTTTTTTTTTGTATTAAATTGTGCGTTTATCGAGAGTTTACCAGCTGTATAACTAAATAAATGAAAAAAAATAAAATAAAATAAAAAATAGCAAATCAACCCAAAGACAACCCAAAACCATAAGACTAGCCACAATGTTGTGTTTAGCATTTAGTAGATAAAAATATTGTGAAATTACTTTTATTATTGTTTGTTATAAAGAGGATTGACCGGTGCTAATTTGAGCCATTTGATTTCACCTTTGCCTTCAAAAAAAAACAAAAAAACTAAAGCATTCCCAGACCAATTCCTTAAAAAAAAATAAAACAAAAAATCTGTCTCTGGCTCTCACAAACCATATAACATTATAAATTCATATTCCTGCTTCTCAAAACTGATCTGAAGAACGCCTTATCTATAAAAAGAAAACTTATAATAAAAAAAATTTAGTGTTAAAAGCATTTTTCTTATATAAACCTAAGCTAATTGTGAACCTAAAAAAAGAAAATTGATATATATATTGTATGTACTATATGTAATATTGTAAAATCTGTGGAATAGTGCTACATGAAATTATTATTATTGTATCGTATATATATATATATATGTTTATTATCGATTGTTTAATTTTTTTTTTTTTGTTAATAATACATAATTGTTATTTTTTTGAGAGTCTATAGCTTAAGAAATACAAATACAAAAGCGTTGATAAATATAGCTAGATTTATATGTGTTTCTTTTTGAAACAGGGTATCTCTTAGTCGACCTGGACTAGAGCATATTTACTTAATTACAATCAGTTGAAAGTATTTCTTGTAAAACTAACAGAGCTTTTTATTATGAATATTTTTTTAATAGAAATTGTCGATCTGCTATAGTTAGTTTATTAATATATCTTAATTCCCATTCTATAGAAAAAGCTTTTATTTTTAGCCTTTTTGTTTATTTAATAAATATATTTCAAGTTTTTTAAGCTTATTAAAGCTATACATTTTTATTTATTTGAAGCTATACATTTTTATATATTTTTTTTTAGAAATTATACTACTTTTATGAGGAGCTGGCTATGTGTTTTTTATTCAAAAAAGTTATATTTCTATTTATGAAGCAACTAAATGGATATAGAGATTATTTTTTTAATTCATAATAATCATTTATTTTTATAAATATTTTGACCAAAATTTTATTTTTCTATAACAAAAATTTAACTAAACCTTCAATCAGTTACCTGATAATTATGTTAATGATTATCTTTGCGTTTTTTTATTAAAATTAAATATTATTTTCAGAGTTTAAATTTAGACGAGCAATAATAATTATTTTTGATTAATGAAAAAAAACTGAATTAAAAAATCAACTCCATTAAGTTGATTTAAGTAAATTAAAAAAAACTAAATAAATTGTTTTTTTTTTAAATTTTCAGTTGAGGATTAGATTGAATTATTTTGGAGTTTTTTCATTAAAAATAAAATAAGTATTATTTTCTGAGTTTTAATTTAAAGAAATGCAATAATAATTTTTTTTGGAGTAAAGCAAATAAAACTTTATTAAAAAATCTACTCCATAAAGTTGCTTCAAGTGAGTTTAAAAAAAAAGTAAAATAATTTGTTTTTTTTTTGATTAAGTTTTGGTTGAAGATTGGATTGAATTATTTTGGAAATTATTCTTAAAAAATAAATTTTATTTTCTGAGTTTAATTTAAACAAAGGCAATAATAAATATATTTTTGAATAAAGAAAATAAAACTTAATTTAAAAATCCACTTCATAAAGTTGCTTCAAGTGAATTAAAAAAAAATGAAAATAAATTGTTTTTTTTTTTAAATTTTCAGTTGAGGATTAGATTGAATTGTTTTGGAGTTTTTTCATTAAAAATTAAATAAGTATTATTTTCTGAGTTTTAATTTAAACAAAGGCAATAATAACTATTTTTGAGTAAAGAAAATAAAACTTAAATAAAAAATGTACTACATAAATTTGCGTCAAATGAATTAAAAAGAAACAATGGCAAATAATTTGTTTTTTAAATTTTTTTTTATTAAGTTTTAGTTGATGATTAGATTTTATTATTTTGGAGTTTTATCATAAAAATTAAATATTATTTTCCGAGTTTTAATTTAAACAATTATTTTTTGAGTAAAGAAAATAAAACTTAATAAAAAAAATTAACTCCGTAAAGTTGCTTCAAGTGAATTTAAAAACAAAAATCAAAATAATTTATATTTTTTTTTAATATTAATATTTACTTAGAATTAGATTAAAATATATTGTACAGCTGCTATTTATATATATATATATATGGAACAACATTTTTTGTTTGTTGTTTATATATTGTTATTGTCGGTTTTCATTGCAACGGGAACAAAACTTATAAAGCGGCACTCGAAGAAACATTTTTTGAATGCAACAAGTTGATATACACACAAACACACACAAACACATATTACGCATCTAACTATATAATTAAGTATGTATACCAAATGCCTAGTTATAGCTCCAAAAACACAGACTTTTTTTGTATAACCTTAATTTGCAGTAATAAAAAATAAAAAAAATAAAACACATAAAGTATACATGTTATGATATATAATATATACATATGTATTTTAGAGCATTTTTGTTTAGAGCTATTGAACTATATAATGTTTAAAGATTTTTGTACAGCGATATATATATATATATATATTCAGCTAAATGTATGTGTATGTCATGTGTGTGTAATAATGGAAGAAAAGCTAAAGATATAAATTTGAACATTGTTTGATAGTTAATTTCATATGCTACATAGTACTATATACTTATATATGTATATGTATATGTATATACAACATATATATGTATATTTCATTATTATATATTATATGCATATAATGTTGTTTTTTTTTGTTTATTTTTTAATAAAAACCCAAATGAAATTCCAGTTAATAAATTTCTTTTCTTTGATACACTTTTTTTTGCAGTTTCTCAAAACGCGTAAATTTCTCAAATTTCCACATCTTTTTGATCGCTGAAGCAAGATATAAACAAATATTCAATTTAAAAAATATTTATATAATTATTTATTATAACTGAACTAATTAATAAACAACAAATTAGCCGGAAATTGTACGCGGTTGCAACCAAGGCATATTTGGCATTTTGAATGCTGGAAATGCAGGCATCGCAAAATTCATTGGCATTGGCAAAGTCGCTCCAAATGCTCCATTATTATAGCCCATTTGACCAAGTGCGGTCAGGAACTGTAAGTTTTGTGGTAAAATTCAATATTAGTTAAGGTTTTATATTAAAAAATGTCATATACAGCGTTTTAACATAATATCGAAAGATATATATAATATATATAAAATATATTTTATTAGTTTCTAACAAAGCTGATTAAAATCTTTGTTCTTGACCAACATAAGCCTAAGCGATATAATGCCGTTTTAAAACAACATAAACTTAATGATCGCGATATTATGTCGCTGGTGCTATGGCAAGTATCGTCATAAACTCCCTGCCACAATCTTGTGTTTGGCATTGCGTCTTCAAGATTATGTCGTAATTTAAAGCGTTTATATCATGTCAAAACGACATAATATCGCGCAAGCATATGGCGTTTTAAAACATAAACTCGCCTTAATAAAAATAACAGTCTTACGATCCGAACTTATGTCTTATTTAAACGACATAATATCGCGCAATATTTTGTCGTTTTGTAATGACATACACTCTCCAAATAACGACATAAACTCGTCTTGTGGCAGGAAGCTTATGTCGTTACCTGAGTTGCCATAAAAATAATTACTTCAGTTCGATTTAGTTCTACGGCGAGTTTATTTCGCATTAAAACGACAAAATATCGCGCAAGAATATGTCGTTTTGAAACATAAACTCGCCTAAAAAAACGACACAGTCTCGCGATCTGATCTTATGCCGTTTTAAAACGGTATATTCTTGCGCGATATTAAGTCGTTTTGACATGACATAAGCTCTTCAACTCGTCGACACAATGCCAAGCGCGAGATTGTGGCAGGGAGTTTATGTCATTACCCGAGCTGCCATAGAAAGAATCGCTTAGCAAGCTCATTAAATCTTCTGCAGCTTGAAGATAGCACCTCTCTCTCACACTTTTTGTTTCTGCATCTTACTCACCTGCTGTGGATTGGCGGCCACCACATAGGTGCCCTCATTGACAGCCTTTTGTATGGAGTCGCGTATGGCGGCCGTTTCCTGTAGATTTTGTGGCGTTACGCGTACCTCCGGCGGTGGCAACAGGCTACCGGGACCCATTAGCCAGACGGGCTGCACCACCTGGCGACGTTGTTTGTGGACAGGCAAAGAGCAGTCGCCTCCCAACAAAAAGCAACTGATGATGATGATGATGATACGTCGTTGTTCATTCATGTTGTGCGCTTCACAATTCACTGCGTTAGCTATGCACCAATTGCTGCATTTGCCACAATTTTTTGTGCTTCGTCAGCAATTTGATGCTTCAATGCCAATAAAAGATTTCGTGTGAGTTTTATAGGAAAGTTGTTGTATGTATTTAAATGTTGAGACAATTGGCACGCATGACAATCGTGCCCAATTGTTGGTATAAGTAGACAATCAAACATATATTCTTGGTTTTTTTTGGGGAAGGGTATAGAACACAACATAATAATTTGTATATTATTAATTTGTTTTTGCTTAAATTCAACTTAAATTAAGAGCTGAGCGATTGAGTAAGTGGGGTGTTTAGTGTGTTCATATTTATGGATTGGGCTGCTGCTCAGCGGGCTGGTCAATTGGCTCCTCTTTGATATGAACATCATCATCCTCTTGATCCTCCTTGCTGTTCTCATGCAAGAGCACATATTCGCGTGAGCTGAAACCAAACTTGATAACATCCTTCTCCATTAGCTCATAGTATTTGCGTCCATCGATTTTCTTATTATTCAGAAATGTGCCATTTGCCGACTCCAGATCGATTAGATATAAACGTACACGTTTGCCCTGGCTGCCATCGTCACGCTCGAAGGGCACCAGTCGATACTGGAGCGCAGCATGCTGCTTGGAGCAGCTGGGATGATCCACAGCCAGATCGACAACCTTACGATCACGTCCAACCAGAAAGCAGCTCTGTCGATGTATGTGCAGTGTGGGCAATGCTGTTTCCCCCTTGAATGGATACAAACGCCAGCGACGCTTGGGCTTGCGCGCCTCTGGTGGCTCCGAATATTTGACCACAATGCCATTCACCTTGTTGGTATCTTCAGTGAGTGCACCGCTTAAGCCAAAATTAGGTTTCTCCTTATCCACAGGCTCATCAGCATCATCTTTATTGCCCGCTGCCTGCGATTTGTCGCCCGGTTTGCCCCACTCAAACTGTTCATCATCATTTCTGTTGCGATTGTTGTCGTTGCGCCGCTGTCCACCTCGACGGTGTCCACCTCGGTCTGCTCTAGCGGCACGATCGCGTGGACTGCGACTGCGACTCCGGCTGCAATTGAATAAACATAATGTTAGTAAACTGAGGGAAACGAGTGCAAAGCAAACTTATGCTAAATTTACATAGATATGAGGCATAAAATGTTTCATTATAAAAAAATAAATATTTGAGTTAATCATAGGTAATAATAAAAATGGTGAAAGTGGAAACATACCGGCGCTGGTCGGGCGAGCGACGCGGACGTTCACGTCGTTCGGGGCTTCGGATGCGCTGGCCTCGTCGATCCTTGCTGCGTTCCCGCTCCCGTTCGCGTTCTCTGTCCCTGCCACGGCGCATTTGATTGTCGCGCTGCTCCCGATCGCGCTGCTCTCGGTTTCTATCTCTGTCTCGCTCTCTTTCCCGCTCCCGGTCACGTTCGGGACTGCGGGAACGAGAGCGTTTACGCGCTTTGCTGGAATTGTGTCGCTGAGCAGCTGCTCCGCTGCGCTCAGGACTATCCCATTTGGAGCGCTGCTCCTGCACTTTGCTGTCCAGCGTTGCAGTCTCGCGTTGTTGTTGTTGTTGTTGTGATTTCTCTGATTTCGGCGTTGGCTCTTTAACGAACTTTGTTCCTTTGGCACGTTTATTATTGTCAACAGCAGTTTTGGAAGCACTTCTATTGCTGCGACTACTATTGCTGCTGGAAGATGTGCTGGAACTGGAGCTGGAACTACTTCTATCGCGCGTTGATTTCCCTTTGCGCGTCTTCGTTTGCGACTTGCGACTGGCGGCATCCGCATGCTTGCTGCTTATTTTCGATTTTGCCGTTTTGGCCTTTGTGTCATCATCGCTATATTTGGCATGTGCCTCCTCGTCGCGCTCCCGGCTACGGGCTTTGGCCACTTTTACCATGGCTTCGCCCACAATTATTAACAAATTTAGGGGCTTGATAAATCGAAAATGAAATTTCTTTGAAATTATGCTAGAGATGATAGTTTCTGTTTTTGTGGCAGCGGCTTGAACAGCTGTTTGCCTATCGATACTCGATGAGGTATCGATGCTTGCCTACTCAGTGCTTAAAGACACAGTTTGTGAGCTGAACTGTTTATGTTTTTAAATACTATTTTATATATTTCAATATATAAACTATATTATAGACGGATTATCACGTTGTTGTTTTTTAAGCGATATATTCGATTGGCCACTTATGAGAACATATCGCTCACTGCAATATGAAGTTGTTCTTTCTAGTTCAATTTACGAAAGTAGTTCAATTTTATTTGGAAACATTCTCGTTTAGTTGGCTTTCGATCATTTAAGTTCTTAAATTCCATTATCGTTCTATTGATTTTAGCCTCAAAATCGTTACTCGTTCATTGGAACCCCTTTTCGATTTGTTCCTTCATCTGACTGATTCGATAGAACTTTACTGCAATATATCGATATACAATATGCAGTTATTTTTATCGCGCCAAACACATCACAAAGCGCTGTGCCTCTGCTGCCGCCGCAGCTGCGTTTTAACACACATAAATTGTGCAGTACTGCAATTATTTTTTAAGTATTTATTTTTGTGATAGTGTGCAGAGCCCATGCCATGTTAAAATTGTTGTTGTGCCTGGAATAAGCCATAGAACGCATAGCAATTACCGACAGCTGCAGCAGCAGTTAAACCAATATCTAAACAAACTGCAAGCTGCATTTCACACAATGACACCATTTGATGATTTCGTTTATTTAATAAATCATGTGCTGCTCGGCGAGGAACCGGTAAGTGACATTGACATTAACGCAGACACACAGCCACTGAGTTCTCAACAATAATAACAATTATACAGACTGTGACAGACTTTATTAACATTGATTTTATTAATTTTATGCCCATTGCCATTTGCCAGACCATTGAAGACTTCATATTGCTTGTGGGCACGCTTGTGGCTTTTATAGCTTTCATACTCTGGTGCTGTTTTCCCATCCAGCCAAAGGTACGTAAAAACTATTAATAATGTTGTCGATAGTATCGATATAGATATCGATACTATTGACAATAAGTGTAAGCTAACAAATAAGCTAATAAATTAGAAATAAATTAATTACGCCATTGCTAATTGTATTATAAGTGTATAATGTATTGAAGGAGATATTTCCGATCGATATAATTTTTATATGTTCATCTATAAGTTGCTATGCAAGCTCAGTTTTAGATTCTTGTTATTATTAGGAGACATATTCAACCTTATAAATTATATATATTTCTGATCAGTATCCATTAACGAGGTGATCTAGGCAAGTTTGTCTTTGTTTTTATGCAAGTCTCTCAGTTTCAGAGCTATCTTGATCTCCTTTTATCATATTATATTTATCTATATAGCACCATCACTTTATCTTGTAATTCAGTTTTTGCATGAAAAATGTGATTTTTTTTTAGGTTATCTTAAACTCAAACTTGTCAATTCTAAGTTTCATTAAAATATATATTCCAGGGCCGTCTTAAGGCTTCCACGGGGCCCCTGGTTAATTTTACAATTAGAGCCACGCTATTCTAATAACTAAGATTATTTAATACGCGGGGCCATATCACTCGAGGACCCTCGTGGCCCCTGACAAATGCCCAGTCTGCCATACCATTGAGACGGCCCTGATTTCTTTATATATTACATTAGATTTTACTCAAAAAGATCTGGTTTCTTATAGGCTTATAGACTTACATAGGGAAGCTCTGATTCCAATAAAAAAAACATTTTTTTTTTATTTTGAGAAATATTTTGAATTATTTTGAATTATTTGCTCACAGTTAAATCGACTTATTTTAATAGTCTAAGAGATATTTGTGTTATTTTTTCACCCTTTTTGAAAATCACTTAGTTTCACTTGATCGTTTTAATTCCGTAAAATAATTTTACAAATATTTTTTATGTTCCTATATAAAAGATCATTTTTTTTGTAAGAAAATCTCAATTATAAATTTGTTCAGATCAGATAAAAAATGTTGAATACATTTTTGAACTATATGCAAATCGAATAAAAAAAAATTGATATAGCTTAAACCAAATAACGTATAATGGTGCTAAAAACTGTGTTTTTACGACATCCCGAAGAAAATACTTTAAAAACTAAAAATAGTTACAATATTATAAATTATCGCTCCAAAATGCAAAAAAACAGAGAGCCCAGTTCTCTGGATATAGCAAAAATTTGTAAGCTAGTATAAAATTACATTAAATCCAAATCGGTTTAATATTTTTACTATATCAGCCATAGCAACAATCAGGCAAGAATTTTGTTTTCTTTTATAAATTACTTTTTATTTGATATAAAATAGTTTTCATTTTCTGCAGAGGTATGAGTCATTTTAATAATATCATTTAATTATTTTTATTAAAATATATATTCAAATTAAATTGCATAATATGAATCAGCACAAAGACATTTCTAATTGAAATATGATTTTGTTTGTGCTGCGTGTAAAATGAGAAATTTAAGCAATATTTTATCTAGATAGGCATTTTTTATACATATAAAAGTATGCTTATTTAGACTGTTTCTAATTTATTTGATTTTTTATACAGGAGCCGGGCCAGCATCGCCAGTTTACATGCAAGATCATACAGAATCACATAAAGGCATTTGATGCAGCCACGAGCAATGAGGAAAATGCTGCTGCAGGTGCCACAGCTGCTGGTAGCAATGCCAGTGGCAGTGGCAGCAATAATCCCAGTGGCAGCGGCAACAGCAACAGCGGCAACAACACCAGCAGCACCAGCTCCGGCGTCTCCAACAGTGGCAACTCCAATCCGAGCAACAGCAACAATTTGCGTTATAATGGCAGCGGAAGCTACAGCAAAAACGGCACCGTTGCCATGCACAATTATTATGTGAAGAGTGGACATCATTGCTGCACCTAATGGCCAAAATGAAAAGAGATCAGATCTTCCAGCTTTCGATCGATTGGGGTCAAGTCCAAAACACTAACCAGCAGTTGTAGTGTTTAGCCACTTAGATATTTATTCCATTTTATGTTTAAACCAAAAGTTGCTTTGCAGCTATATAGATATATCCATGTATGTATTATTCAAACATTTTTATTTTTATTTTGTTCTTTGTTCAATTGAATTGTGCCAATTGGTTGTTGGAAGGGCGCAGCTAAAAGCTGAAAGCTAAAAGCATATTGTATCCTTTCCTGCCTTTTCCCCAAGCTTTGTAAGCCCCACTTTAAACTATTTATATATGTAAGCACATTTGAATTGTAATTGCTCAGACTGATTTGTTCATGCATTTTGCTGGACGCTAAAAATGATATAAAACACAAAACGTGAAAAATGTTTGGCGAATGTTTTGCTAAAAACAAGAAAAAAACAAACAAAAAACATTGAGTTTAAATATGACGCAAGTTTTAAAAACTTCCTTTATTATAGTATGTATATGTAAGACATTTGTCTGACAAGGAATACCAAAATTATACGAGTTTGTAACAGAACGAAAAAAAAGACGAACAACAACTATTTATAAGTATTTATTATTATATGAGAAACAATACTAATTGCATATTTATACGCATGTTAATATGGACAACAATTGCTTACAAAAAAACAAAACCCCTCCACTCCACAAAACCCCTTCAATACAAAATACAAAATACAAACGAAATGAAACGAAACAAAAAAACAAACACAATATATATATATAAAAAAAAGACAACAAAATAAATATATGTAAACTTAAAACAATTACAAAAGTCGCTCGCTTTATAAAGACACCAGACAGAGCATACAGCTGCTGTTGCAGATAAATGTTGAGAAATATTTGTGAAAATTAAAGCACGTCGTATGCGATTAGAAGAAACATTCATATTCAAATTCATATTCATATTCATACGATATATAAATGTAAAGAAGAGTAAGAGTGAGAGCGGCTCTTAAAGACGATGTTTCTGTTTGTATCTGAATGATATGATATATATTCCCAACATATATACGAACATACATTTAGTTAATTTAAAATCAATTTTTTTTTTTTGCTTTACTTTGTATTCAAATTCTCTCAGTGTATACACATATAGTATATATACATATATATGTATTATTGATCTCATTTATTAACTTATTTATGTGATGTATTTAAAAAAAAAACAAAAAACAAATGAATTTCTTCAGTCCGAAGGGTTATAAAAAGTCCCTTTTAAAAAAAAAAAAAAATCACCAAATTGTGTTTTATTTCTGAATGCTTGGAGCACACAGTGCAACACATAAGTATGCACACACACTGTAAACTAATCAGCACGCGTTCAACCACTTGAAAAACTTTGTTGCACTTGAACATTTTATTTGTTTATATTTTGTTTTCTTTATTTATTGCTATCTGAGCGCAATTAATTAAAATCACAATTGGTAATATTTTGTCGTTAAATGTAATTTATAAATTAATAACAATGCTTTTAGGTAAGGTATAGCTGTAACAATAACAATATTGTCTATATATATATTATGGAATATCAACAATGATAATGCAGAACAATCTATTAATAAATCCTATATTATAAAGGAAAGTCAAGGCCAATGTCTGGCCATAAATATCGCAGGGCACTTACAATATTATCGTACATATAGTTAGATATAGATAGTACTATATATTTGTATATACATAGGTGTATATAGCATTTGGTTTCGTTGTGTTATTTTTTTTCTTTAAGTTCTTAGCTCTAATGTCTCTACAGAATGTCGCGCTTTGGTACCAGTTGAATTTTGTGACGAAAGCAAATGCTTTAGAATAGGGTTTTTATAAATAATATACAACAGGATTTATACCTAAACAGTAGACAGTCTTAAGGAGTATCTAAGCTAACAAAAAAAAAAAAATAGAAGCTTTAAGACATTAGCTAGTTAAATGTTCTTCTGGAAGATTTTAAAATCTCGTAATTTTGTAATTTTATAGATCTCTTAGGTGACAGCACTAGAATGAGCCGTTAACGATTATAACTAACAAAAATCCACGAACAACTTATAACTAAGTAATGTCCTAAGCCTTATTAACGATATTTTACTGTTAAATACATTTTAAAACTAATGCAACTTCAAGGTCATATTTACAAACAGACAGAATATTAGAACATATCGTACCACTCAGCTTCTGCATGCTCCTGGTGCCAGCCAGAAGCTCGAAGGCATGAAACTTTAAATCGATAGGCACTTATCGAACTGAAATTGAAACTAGCTACTGCACACGAGTGGAAAGAACACATTCATCTCGATCAATATCTGTAGCACGATGAATATCGTATAAACGGTGAACAAAGCGATGCCCACACGCTTGGTTAATCGATAACCACTGAAGCTCAGTATTGTGAAGAGCGCAATTGTGGAGACAATGAGTATCAGGATATTATACTCGATGCCCTGGGTGCCAACCTGTTGCTTCACTCCAGAGCCATAGTTGATGCAGTTCTTCACAAACCAGGGTACGCCCAGCGACAACAATATGGCCAGCGAATTGGCGCCCAGCGAATTTGAGACGCCAATACCATTTTCACCTGCAAAACAAAATAGTACAATCGATTAGAAAAAGCTTTGCATTGAAAATATCGATAGTATCGATCACGTTGTCAATTGTTTAGCTTACCTTTTCGCAGCGATATTAGACTGGACACAGCCTCAGGCATTGTGGAGCCAGCGGCCAGGAATGTTAGGCCCATAACAATGGTGGGCACGTGAATGGCCACACCAAAGGCTGTCAACATCCAGACAATCAGATAGGCATCGCCACCAATGCACAGGATGCACATGATAAAGGACAATGGATACAGTTTGCGATATCTCATCGGGTGTGGAATAAGACAACGCAGCACCAGTTTAATTGGAAATGTGAAGATCCACCAGAACTTCATGAAACCAGAGGCACCGTGTGGAAAGGCAAATATACTTTTCGGACTCTCATTGTCGTCTTCATCCTCGCCATTCCCTGTTAAAGATTTGAGGAGAAAATAATTGAATAATGAATGCAAATCGAAATGGGTTGTAAGTGCTCTATAATGTTATGATCTTTGAAATAAAAAATTATATAAATATTATTTTCCATTTCTTTTTATATTACTTAAAAAATAACTCTAATTTTTGATTTTTTATTAAAAAATTAAGTCACTATTAATTTTATCTTTTATTTTATGAATTAAATGCAAGAGAAGTTTTTAATTTTTATTAAAAAAATTGCAATAATTATTTTCACAATTTTTTTTTAAATTGAAAATATAATTTCTTTTGCAACTGTTATTTTGCAAATTAAAAAAATAGATTTTCTGTAACATATTTTTAAAAATGAAAATAAATATCGATATATATATGTTTATTTAAAAATAAATAATTTTTTTTAATAAATATTAATATTTCAGTGAACTTGGATGATAATTATCCAAAAATAAGACTACACTTACAGTTCTTGGAGTGCGTTAAATTGACCGTGGATGACATGGATGAGGAATTATCCGGAAAATTGACCACAAACAAACCATCGCCCGATAGAGGATCCTTTTTGAGTGGCAACTGAGCCTTGGCACTGTTCTCTGGTGGCTCCGTTAGATCTGCAGAAAGTAAGACAAGTGTTTCTTATAAAATAAATATTTTTTATATAAAATAAATGTTTATTACTTACCGTAGCGTGTAGAGAAGCAACAGTTCATTCTATCCTCAATGAAGACACGAATAGCGGGCATAAATTTATTATTGTTGAACATAACAACATAATAGATTACAAGAAAACCCATCATGATGCAGGATTCCACAAAACTGATGCTACCGCCCCAGGCGAGCACCAGCAAAACAATTGTATTAAAGATATAGATGAAACAATCTCGAGCAATGGGCCACCAATCCAACTGTACGGGCTGAAAAAATTATTAAAAATTAACAACAATTTAGTAACTTATCGGGAGAGTAGAAATAGAGCCTAAACAAGCATAAATTAGAATATAAAATTATATGTTAAAATCTATTTAAAAGTTTTGTTAGAAGATGGTTTTAACTCTAGGGAATATCAATAGCTCTATATCTGTGATTTTTGGTTATTCTAACTTTTAATATTTCGTTTTATCTGACAACACAAATTTTCACCAAGTTTTTTAATATAACTTGAATAAAGCTACCTTTTTTTAGACAAGAAATTTTCTGAATTGACTTTAAAATTTTGGTTTATTTTAGAGACTATTAAATATGACAGTTTTATGTAAAACAATTTTTTTAGACTTTCTGAAGCGATTGCTCTATTTGAGTACAGTATTTCTGCATAAATAAAATTTTAAAGTCTTCCAAAAAATATAGACTTATAGCCAAATATAGTTTTCGAACCGTTTTTTTTACACTTAACACGAAATAATAATTTTCATGACAAGCTCATAAATTTCCTGCATTTGCTTAGATTATGAAAGAATAAGATAAAACCTTTTAAATAATATATATTATATTAGATCAACCCGGCGTGCGTTGCTACTTTCCGCTTTTGGTTCCAAAAAAATAAAATAGAAAAAAAAATAAACTAATTATATTCTACAATTTCACTATTATTGTAGCCTACTGCGTTACCTGGTATGCTCCAGCTGAGATTTTTATATAATTTTAAATTGCATTTTCCACCCACTTCACGATATATTTTTAATAAAAATTTTTTAGAGTGTCGACCTATGATGTAATAGGAAGTTGCAGTTAAAATTGCAGAATTCTAGCCTATATCGTTTGGCCTGCTCCTAAGTCGCCAATCAGTCAGGTTGAACAATTTTATTTATATAGAAATGCTCACTAAATATTAAGACATAGGCTGAGAGACGATCAAAGTAAAAATTTTAAATTTTAAAGTGGTCTCAGTTTTTTTTTATATTATTAAAATGTTTTTACTTTGATCAGCTTTTTTTTAATTTATTATTAAGTTGTTTTTACTTTGATCTGCTTTTTTTTATATTGTTAAAATGTTTTTACTTTGATCGCCTCTCAACTCCAATTTCTGTAAATTTTATATTTTTTTTAACTAAGTCCCAATTGGTTGAAAATTAAGAAAATTATGACTACATACATTTAAATAAGTGAAAATCTAGTTTATCTTTATAATAACACCATATAACGCATATTTTTCAGTAGCGCTAAAACTAATTTTTAAAAAATATAGTAAAATAATTTTTTTTTTTAATTTTTGAAAATTTGTTTTTGTTTAAAAAAAAAATGGTTAGGCTTAGAGTTAACATACCTTATTAATGGCCAAGGCTGCCAGACCAGCAACGCCCAATGTGTTGAACATCAAGGAACCAATGATGGTGCCAAGACCCATATCCGAGTCGAGTATGAGCGTACTTATTGTATTGGTAAAGAACTCCGGCATGGAGGTGGCCGTGGCCATAAATGTGGCAGCTGCCACATCCTTGGACAAATGCAGATCCTCACAGATGCACTCAACGGTGGGCAGAAAGTAATCATTGCATATGATGGCCAACAAAATAAAGAAATAAATTGCGGCAAATACGTGGAGTACAACCCAACCTTGGCGTAACTCTTCGACTGTAAAATAAAAGAATAAAAATATTAATACAGTTAAAAGATTAATAGTTAAATTTAATTATAGTACTTAAGTTTTCAACTTTATTTTGATTTTGATTTAATCGTTTGATGTTTGGGAATCAGACTTGACAGGCTTGCATTTGGCTTGACACCCTTTTTTATGATATCTATCTATAAAAAACCCATTGGCAATTGAAGTAGTCATATATAGGAAATTCTATTATATACCAGTTTATAAGTATTCGAAGCAGTTGTAGTTTAATTAAAGGTTTTCACACAAGTTGAACGCGATAAGAAACTCAATTCACGATAGAGAGAAACTAGTATATCGGATGAGTTCTTAGGGGTATGTTGGGGGAATAGGTATAATATGAAGCTCTATAAACACAGAACAAATGCATTGCATTTCTGGCTTATCAAACACTTGTATTGACCCTGGCCCAGTGATAAGCGCATTACGGGAAGAGTACTACTAGGCCAATGCACATGGCCAACAAGTTCAAGTGCATGTTTTGGTACCAAACAGTTAACAAAAAAAATTAATCAAAAATATAAAAAAAAAAATATAAAAAAATATTTCTTAATAGCATTACAGTTTTGCGGTTAAAAAAAAACAAATTTCGTAGCTTCATTTTCAATTTAAATTACATTTGTGTAAACTTTTGTATAAACTTTGATTCTATAAAGCAAAAAAAAAAAAGAAAAAAATTTACAAATTTTTTCACAGCTAAATAAACTGTCAAAATTGTACTAAAAAATTAAAAAAATAATCTATTTAAATACAATTTCGATTATAGAAAATAATGATTTAATTTTTTAATTTTATAACTTACTTGTAAAGATTTCAGCAAATTCATCTAAGGGTGAACCGTCATCATCTCCAGGACACGTGCCCCTTGGCAATATATCAAGTAATAGCTGTTGATCCAAATATCTGAGCGATGTCTCCAGAAAATTACTCTCATTATATGCTATAAAATATATAAAAAAAAAAATTCAAATTATAGCAAACACAATGATAGAGTACAAATTTGAAAGCTTTCTTACAAATACTTATTAAAATTTATTGCAACTAGTTTTTTTATGAAAAGCAATTTTTCATTCATGACACATTCAACTAAATGCTAGATCTTAGCAAAATGCATTTATATATATATATATACCAAAACAGATAAGAAGTGGGTTAATGAAAACTAATGCTGCGATAAGATTTAAACTACTTGACAACTGAAGAAAAAAACTCTGAATATCAAAATGCAACAAACTTTTAAATATAATTTTTAAAGTGCATTTTTATAATTATAAAATATCGCACAACAATATATTAAATATTATAACAGCCCGGCGTGCAGTGCTACGCTCCAAAAAAATAAAAAAATAATAAAATAAGAATAAAACAATAAACTAATCATATTTATATTCATATTCATTCATACAACAAGTGCTTAAAAGATGAGCATAATTTTAAATTCTTTTAAATTTCTGAATTTATTCGGTTTTTGACTTAATAATGTTCTATAAAAGTTGAAACTGTTTTACATATATAAGTCGTATGACTAAATCTTATAGCTATCATAGAAATATTCACTCAAATATATAGTTTTTCTATGATAAACTTTATTATATCTTATGGTTATTCCTGAGAATTATCTAATTTAAAACTCTGCTAAAATATGAGCCCAAACTTTGGGATTTTTTCTGGTTTTGTGACTAAGAAAATCAACACAAATTTTATATAATTGTATTATGTGCTTTTAAAGATATTTAACAAAAAAAAAAAAACCTGACCATTTAGTTAGATTTTAAAGCGCCACAATTAATAGTCTCAATTTTTATATCATAGTGCCTGCCAGACGTACTTATTGCCTCATATAATTTAATTTTATTTGATTTGAGTTTAAAATGTAAATAGAACAGAGTTCTACAATTTGTGTACAGATAAACAATTATATAGCATGCTAATTAAATGCCTTAATTACATAAATAATTAAAATAGAGAAACTAAAAAAAAACGAGTTAAGATCGTTTTCCTCAATATCTAATGTTATTATTTTTTGTTTAGGAAGTTCCTAGGAAGAACTCTCATATCTTAATGGTTTTTCATAATACATTTATAGATATATGATTAAAGTGATTATTGCAGGCCATAATTTTAGGTATAGCATTAACAAGGAAACAATATTTTCAAAAACGATGTCTTTGTCAGTTTATCTAATTCCCCAGAAAGGCCCATCATTAAATACAAAAAACAAAAAAAAAACCATCAAGGTGATTGGCATTTCTTATCGGTATTGCTCAAGTCAAGCAACAAGAGTCTGACTCATCAGCTATAACCGTAAATCAAACTTCTTTGATATGACCATATCTATATATCTGTCTGCCCCTATGTCTGTTAGTAACTATGCAAACTTTTGTTTAAATTGTGCTATGGAGATGAGATTTAATATGAAAGCGGCTTTTTATTGTAGATAATTAGATAATTAGATATTGTAGATATTTAATATGTTGAAACCAGGGTCACAAATAATAAAAAAAAAACAAAGCTGGAAAGATTTATTCAGATGAACAAAAAAATCTTAGATATATTAATTTAGGATGCGTGGAAACAGGATAAAATTTATTTAGACTTTTTATTATAAAAATTAATGCTAACTTTTGATTTTAATATAATAAAAAAGAAAAATATTTTTTTTTTTTTAATTTAAAACATAAGTTATTTTTAGAATATTTTGATAAAAATCAACAAATAATTTGTATCTTAGATATACTTATTTAGGATGCAGTATCCTGGAAACAGAAAAAACCTTAATTTTTAATTTTTTTTATAAAAATTAATTTTAACTCATATACAATATTATTATTTTGTAAAAATAATAATAAAAATAATATAAAAAAATAATAATAATTTAATATACACAAAAATAATTAAAAATACAATTATTTTCTTCATAGCTTAAGGATGCTTAATTCTGGTCCTTTAAGGACATGCTATGCCTTATATAAAAGGTATTAAGCCACAAATCACGAATGTTTTTAAATTTTGTCAATACAGCAGCTGGTTACAGAAATATTTAATATTTATTTTTGAAAAAAAAAAATTAAAAAAAAAAAATTTTATTTTTATTTTAAAACAGAAGCAATTTTTAAATATTTTGATAAAAATCAGTAAATGATTTTTTTTTCATAATTTTATAAGTTAAAAAAAAAAAATACAAAGCTGAATAAATGTATTTAGAATAATTGAAAAATCTTATATATACTCATTTAGGATGCTTGAAAACAGGATAAAGTTTATTTTTAATTTTTATTATAAAAATTAATGTTAACTCTTGTATTAAAAAAATATTAAAATTTTTTTTGTCATACTTTAAGAATATGTATCATAAAAAAAATATTGTGAATATTTTTAAATTTTTTTAATTTTGCAGCTGCTTGCAAAGATAATAAATTTTTCTTTTTGATGTTTTTATAATAAAAAAGAAAAATAAATATTTTTTACATTTTCATAATTTTTTCATTCTAAATTATAACCGTTAAGGTCCCTGATAGAATCGGAACAGATCCAAGCGCTTTTAAAAAGATTGGCTTGATTTTTATTTAAATCGAATAACTATATCATATAGCTGCCATAGAAATAATGTGTTAAAAAATTAGTTTCTGCATGAAAAACTTTTCAACAAGATTGTACATCTTTCTTTTCAATAAAAGCCCAATTTAGATCTAAAAAAAATAAAATAAATATAAATATTTCTATAATTATGTAGCACAATTAAAACCATTGTTCTTTGTAAACATATTATTCAAATATATATATTTATATATATATATATAGTTTGGTATTTGGTTTTGACCTTTTTCGCTTGAAATTCTTTCAGCACGTGCGATACGCTCGGCAGCTTTTCACCAAGTTTTTATGCTCAGTTTATTGTTATTATTATTGTTGATTGTTGTTAATAGTATTATTGTATTTTTTATTTCGAAAGAATTGCATGTCTTTAGCAGCTGGGCATCAAAACAATGAGATCTGTGCAATGTAATAATAACTCATAATTTTTAACAAGCAGATAAACTTTTTGCAAACCTTTTTTAGAACAAGATACAGATACAAACAGAGATACCCTGGAGTCAGAAAAAGATGCGAATTTAACTTTATGCCTAGAAGTTTTTTATGGCATAAAAAACAAGCTTCAAATTAACCGAAATTTTCGCTGCCATGGAAATTGCATTTTTTTGAACTTAGTTTCGAATCAATTTACTCGAGCGAGTACTCATATTCACAAACTATTCATTTGTAATCGAACAGATGTGTGAATGTGAATTAATTGTGAATGTATCTATGAGTTTGCATCTCAAACAAGTTTATTGAACCTGTTGACAGCTGTCGAGTTGGGGTTACGCTTATTGATTATGGAGGCCGGGTTTTTTTTTTTTTTTTTTAGAAATTCCCACAGAAACTAACCACAACAGAGATTCGAATTCATCTTGGAGTTCCTTATGCGGAAATTGTGCAAAAATTCAATTCGTGCACCTTGTGGATCAATTAAGCGGGCGGTAGACCCCTTCCAGGTCCCAAAAAACCCCCCCCCTCCCCCCTGCCAGAGATCCAAGTTCCAAGTGCATTATTGCGGGGCCCATTGATGCATCTCATAATGCAATTTAACACTCGGTTTTATAATCAACAAATCGTTTTGATGTTTGCCATAATTAATTGAGACTTGAGACCAGCCACAGAAGTAGCCGCCGCCCCCAAATGCAAAGTGCATTTTGTTTAGTTAATGTCTTTTCATTAGATACCCTGTAAAAAGTGACTAATGATGGCAGGCATGCAAGCGGAGTTGTTGTTATTTTTTTGATTGGTTAAGTTTTTATTTTATAAAATTTTTGCTAGTAAATAGAATAAATTTTAATTAGTTTAATATATAAGCTAATAAATAAAATGTTATTATAATTATTAATTATTTATTTTATTTTTTTTTTTTTATCATTTATTTTAGTTTTTAGCCCTCTGGACGATACACAAAAAAGGAAAAGTTCATATTTCTTTCTCTAAACTTAAAAAATAATAAAATCTCTTTTTTAGCTCTCAAAGGTTGTTGTTACAGTAAATAAATGAATTATTATTTTAATTTTATTTTTTTGTTTTTTTAGTCCTTCGGATGATACACAATTTCCCCAAACTAAAAAAAAAAAAATAAATAAGAAAAAATCACTCTAATAACTCTTAAAGGCTGTAGAGTAAGAGTAAAGAGTCAGCCAGAAAAAATTATTTCTTATAAATTATAAAACTATATAAAATAAAAAGAATTAACTCAGAAATGTGTAGCAAATTTAGAGATTAATGCCGCACTTCAATGTAATTTTCTTTTAAGTATTTTCAAAAAAGTAAAAGGTAAAATTTCCTTGCAAATTTTAAACATTTTCCAAAACAAAATTAATCGTAAAAAAAAACCTTGGCAATAAGCTGTAGCAATATGTGCTTACAAACAAAATTTCAAATAAAATGTAAAATATTTTTAAATGAGATTAGTTTTAGTTGTATAATGCTCACTTGGAGCGCCTTCAGAGGGATTTTAAAATAGCTCAAATAGATTATAATTAAATATGAAATTGGAGTGCCTTCAAAAGGGATTTTAAAATAACTCACAAATAGATTATAATAAAAGAAAAGAAATTGTTTTGGAAGAGCTGCTTCGGGCACAACATTGCAACCCTACATATGCAAACTCCCGATAGTGCACAGAACTATCGATAGCACTATCGAGCTACTTTCAATAGCAGCCGGACACTTTCGATACCGCACGAATTGATAAACACAGTTAGCTATGCCATCACATAGACACTTGAACCAGTTGAGAATTATAAGCATCAATAAGTTTAAAACTGCTAATTCTACTTTTTGAGAAACTGTTTTCTTCAATAACTTTGGTATTTCCTATCCAATCGTTGTGAAATTTGCAGATCAGCATTATAATTAATTGTGTTTGCCGAAATTAAAATTAATAAATTTTAAATTGTATCGGTTTGCGTTGGTGAGTGGAAGAGCATAGAACTCAGGTTTTATCTCTGTATACTTTCATAAAATAACAAACTTCTACTATGATTAATTGAAATGCGTATCAGACGCATTAGTTACAGGGTATTTTATAGTCTTTAACTCAATGCATAGAGCATACTTGCTTGTTTACTCATTATTTTGATTGTTGCAACTTTGCCGTTTAATTGGCAACTCGTTTCTCTGATCGTGTTGCGACTCAAAGCAAATCAATCGGTTTCCCAAGCAAAACTGAAAAACTCAATACTAAAAAACTAAAAAAACTGAAAAACTGCTTGCTAATTGTTGGTAAATAAATACAAAATACGATTGGTTAACACTTGCCGGCAAATTATTGTAATTACATCAAATAAATAGAACTAATGAAAATACAATAAGAATCAATTAAGTCAATAATGTATTTTATATTTATTTTATATTTATTAAAATAAAACTCTTTTTGAAAAAATTCAAATTCAAATTTACAGATATGATTTAAAAAAAAATTGATAAAAATATTTTTTTTTTTAAATATTTTAAATAACATTTTGTGGTTACAAAAAATTAGTTGCGAATTTAATTTATATTTATTTTATATTTACAGTTTCGTTTGTTTTTTAAAAATTCCGAATTCACAGACGTAATTTTGGAAAAGTTTAAAAATAAATTGAAATTTTTGTATATTAAAATTTATTACATCTAGATAGATATAATTTTAAAAAAAATTGTTAAAAATAGATTTTTTTTAAATATTAAAAATTACATCTTGTGCTTACAAAAAATTAGTTTCGAATTCAGAAAGAAAGTTTATATAGTTTATAATAATTTTATATTTATTAAACGAAACTGTTTTTTAAAAATTTAGAATTCACAGATGTAATTTTCGAAAATTTGTGAAAATATAAATTTTTTTTAAAGAA
The DNA here is from genome assembly GCA_035043045.1 of Hirtodrosophila alboralis. Taxonomy (NCBI): domain Eukaryota; kingdom Metazoa; phylum Arthropoda; class Insecta; order Diptera; family Drosophilidae; genus Hirtodrosophila; species Hirtodrosophila alboralis. The sequence goes on along the minus strand of JAWNNH010000155.1, from coordinate 844,971 downwards.
TAAAATCTATTACATCTAATAGTTTATATATTTGTTTACACACAAAAGTTTATTTTATAATTCAGAAAGAAAGTATATATTAAATATTATCTAAAATAAAATCCTTTTCTGATTGATACGTAAACGTTTACGAATATCGATAACAAGGAATTAAAAATGAAAAAACAAAAATCTTTAAAAAAAACTATGAATCGTACGATTGACAACGTATATAATAAAATGCATTCTCATTCTTAACTATAAATAAAATTGTTAATGACCCAAAAAACAACAAACAAGCCACAAAACTGATTCACAGTTGTTTTCACAGCATTGAGCTTGTTTTTGTTGAAGAGTGTAGCCATCAAACGAGGGCGCCGTTGTCTGGCGGGTTTGTTTGCCTATTTGTTCGACAAATACCAGAGATGATGATAAATTGTTGAGCCGGCAAAAAACAACAACAACAACAACAATATGAATAACAACATTATCATTAGTTAGAACAAAACACTAGTTAAATAAATGAATATATAAAAGAAATAGATAATAATATTCAAACAGCAGTTAGTTGAGACAGAAAACTTAGTACGTCATAAATTGATTGAACTTTGTATAAACTTTGCATAGCATAAAGTCTTAAATATATTTACAAAAAAAAAATGCATTTAATATTTCCAACTAAAATGTAATATGCTGGAATTACCACAGGTAAATAAAAAAATAATAAAAACATTTATCTATTTATTTATAGAGATTGGGTTTTTGGTAGATTTTTAAAATCAGTTATGGCATAGAACGTTTTCCAGAGAATACGCCGGGAATCACCTCAAGAACAAAAGATAATTATTTATGCTGACGATGTTTAAGATACTTAACTATTATAAAAGTACGGAAATTGTTAAAATACCAAAAGATTTTACAACGTTTTCCAAAGAATTCTTGTACTATATATGCAATTTAGTCTCTATCTGAAACTTAATGTACAGATAGTATTTATTGTTTAGTAGAAAATTAAATATTAGCTTTGAAGCTTTTTTTTAAGCGCTGACAGGAAAAATTATACTATACTATATTGTTAAATATTATGAGAAAGCGGAAATTGTTAAAATACCAAAAAATTTTACAACACTTTCTGAAGAAATATACTACAATTCTTTTTTATATGCAATTTAATCTCTATCAAAAATTTAATGTAGAGATAGTATTTATTGTAGAGTAAGTAATTAAATATATACTTTGACGCTTTTTAAGCCCTGACAGAGTTAACATTTTACTATACTATATTGTTAAATATTATGAAAGAACGGAAATTGTTAAAATACCAAAAAAAATTTTAAAACACTTTCTAAAAAAATATAGCTGACGATTCTTATACTAAGTATAAAGATATTAGTGCAGTATCTATCTGAAACTAAGTAGAGAAATAGTATCTTTTGTAGATTAGAAAAATAAATATCAATGTTCTTTTTAAATTTTTAAGCCCAGACAGAGCAAATTATATTATACCAAAATGTATTTATTAAATATGAAATGAATTAGCGACAACAAATTAAATATTTATATTGTATTTTTTAGTATATTGTTTTTAATAATATTATGATCATATAATATTACATTAGATTTATTATCAGAAAAACGTTTTTACTTGATTTAAGTACAACCTAGTTAAATGAAGACTTTTTATACCTCTATAAAGAATTGTTTTTTTTTTTTTTTTTTTAATTTTTATTGGAATTGATTTTAAATTTCAAACCCATTTTCTACTTGATATGAGATTAATATCCTTAGATCGTAACTAAAACTTCTAATGGACTAAAATCAAAGTTTTATTCTTATATTTAGAAATACTCTTAGCCAGAAATGTTTCCTTATTTTTTAGAATTTTTTTTGGAATTAATTTTAAACTTTTCCGTTTTTTATTCGATATTAAAATCATGAAATTTTAATTAATGTTTTATTCTTATATTTAGAAATATTCTTAGCAAAAAATGTTTCCTTATTTTTTTAAGATTTTTATGCAATTAATTTCAAATTTCAATTCCGTTTTCTATTTAATATTAATATCATGAAATCATAACTAAAAAATTACACACAACTGTGGACTAAAATCAAAGTTTTATTTTTATATTAAGAAATCATTTTTTGTCTGTGTATAAATTCTATTTAAAATATAAATAAATATATAAATATGAATAACGAAATATATAAATTTATATTATTTATATACTAACATTAAAAGAGAGCTATTCTTTATATATATATGACTTTAGAAAGATAGTATTTTCTTCAGTTTGACATTTGATTAATGATATATATAATACAATAAAATAAGCAAAAAATATTAATGCAATTGTATTAAATTTCAATTTTCAATTTTTCATTAAAGTAGATTTCCTTACAGATATTCCAATCGTAACATCGAAGATATCTGATTTTTTTATGAATGAGTAAAGAAAAGTAAATTAAAATTGTGTAAAGGTAGGAAACTACAGTATTACATTGATAAGAACTACACGTGGTAAGATTGCAGTTTTGTATATGAGTATGGAGGGTCTAAAATTGATAAGCAATTGATATATAGGGTATCCTGGGAATTGTGCCAGTTGGCCAGAGCATTGATGAAGCATCTGTGATAAAGAAATCAAGTCTGAAGTATATGATATATATATAAACTTATGTATATGATTGTCTGCCATATGATGGATCGATGTGATTTAAAAAAAGAAAAAAAAATCATGAGAGCTAAAGAAACCTTTCAAATAAAAAAACAAACCTATTTAAGTGGCAAATGATTTGAATATACTTAAAAAGATAAGTTGTGATCGCATTTTGTGCAGAGTTATTATCTGAGTATATATATGCATATATATAGAAATGAATAAAAAAAAAAATACAAATACAAAACCTTTGACAAGGTGACGAAAGATTTAAATTTAAATTCCACAAAAAAGAAAAAAAAATGTCGATAGGCCTCTTTGTGGCATTTGGCTATCAATTGGAATACTTTTAGCCAAGATAAGATTCTATTGTAGTATATATAATAATACCAGATGAGTTTTTTGTAACTTCAATAAAAATCCGTTCATTTTTAATTAGTTTTTAGACCTTAAAGCCATCAATCATGTAAATACTAATTGCAATGTCAAAATATTTGTTCATAAACTAAAATCTAACAAAACAAATAATTGTTTAACTAAATTAAAAATGCCACATAAATTGTTGAAAATTATAAATATCGAATATAAATAAGCGTAAATAATTGCATTTAATTTTTCGAATTGCGAAATGTAAACGCATTTTAATGTTTTGTTATATAAACTACAGAGTATCTGCTAGTTGTGTTTTGTATTAAATTTCTTTTGTTATATTGTTAATCTTTAACTAAATGAATTCCAATATATATACATTTTTGACTTATCAGCGATTATACTACTTGATTTCTTGATTCTCATTCACAAGTTGATTTGAAAGTACTTTTATTTATAGATTAATTAAAGATTGATATAAAATAAAATACTTAACAAATGTAAGATTAGCAAAGTTTAATTCAAAGTTCAAGTTGGCAAACATTTTTTTCTTAATGAATTTTAGTTCGTTTAGTTACAGAGTATCTGCCAGCTGTGCTTGTCCAACTCTAGCTGTTTATTGTTCGCTGTTTAAATAAAAAAACCAATCAATATTTTGTGAGTCACAAAACCTTTTATTCCAGTCTATCTGGCAGCTGAGCATGCTCTATATTAAATTTTTTAGTTTATTTATTAATTAATAAATTGTTTATTTTTTTTTTAAATTTTACGAGACACACACACACACACAGCCAGACTAGACCACAGATGGTCAGAGACATAAATTCCAATCCATTGAAAGTTTTGTATATTTTTTTTTTGGGGGTTTTCTTGCCTCTCCATATATGTTTCATAATACTCGAATTATTTTATTTAATTTTTTTTTTTTTTTGTTAATATTTTGTTATTAATGTTTACTCACCTGTTGCCTGTTCTGTATCCGTTATGAGGCTGGCAAATAATATTAGAGCGCCAAGCAAAAGGCGCGCGTTTTTCAACATTATAGGAAAGAAACTTTTGTTTGGGATTTGTTTTTTTTTTATATTTAAATGAATTGCAGAAATAATTAAAATATATATGTATCTGCAACACGTGCAGCGCACACGTTATAAACAAATTGTATTTGTTGTCGGTTTTTATTTACGAATCGCAGATAAACAAACAAAATAACAAAAAAATAAATATTTCTTTACTTTTGACACACACAAACGCGACGTTTTCTTTTTTTTTTTTTGGTTTTTTTTTTTGATATTTTTCCTTTGACAATTTTTCGATTTTCGCTTTTTTTTTTTGAGTTTCGGTTTTTCGAGTTTTCGGTTTCTTTTTTCTTTTTTATTGAGCGGGGAGGAGGAGGAGCTGCTGCTACAGCAACCGCTTGGCTAGAATTGAATCGCACAACTAATTAAGTGCGAGCAGCGCGCGCGCGTCTTAATAATAAACACCGATGTCAGCGTCGCAGTCGCAGTTGACGTCGCTGTTGGCGTCGCAGTCAGCGCAACAAGTTAAGCGATATTGAGGTTTCTACTTTGTATTATAAAGATATTTCTCGCTCTCTGTCTCTGTCTCTCTGAAGTCAAGTCTAATACTTTAAAGCGTTTTCGTTTTCAGTTCTTGATTTTGAGACATTTGGCATACCCTAACGAAGAGTATAACAAATTTGTCAACAAATGTGTAATGCATTGGCTGGAGGTGTGTTTAAGCGTTGCCATTATTAATCGTTTATCGATATTTTTAATTGTTGCCACCCAAAATCGATAATTTGCCATATATTTTTTGATTTTTTAGAATCAACACAAGTTAAATATAACTGGGGAAATTCAATAATTTTGAAATGAAATAGTTTTAATATTAATTATTAAATAAAATTAAATTTAATATAACTGAAGAAATTCTATAATTTTTGAATTAAATAATATAATAATTATTTGTATTATTGTATTACTAATCAAGTCAACATGCTGTCTATATTTAAAAGAAATCTACCTTAAAATTTTATATAATTAATTTAAAATTGCTTTTCTGTTATTTTTCATAATATTTAAAATATTCAATAATTTTCATAGTTTAATTAGGCAACTTTTAAAGTTAATCAAAAGCTAAACTAATTCAAAAAACTATGTCTATATACTATATAGTTGTCATAAAAATAATCGCTGTAAATTTATATTTTGCTTAAAAAACTTTTTTTTGTGCACAGCGGTAAATTCTACATTATATATAGTTTTCCAGGCTATTTCGTAATTATATATACAATTTTTAAAAATAATGTATATTATTATAATTTCATATAGGTACCATAAAAAAATTTAAAAAAAAAATCATTTGTTTTTTTTGTCTTTTGAGAGAGTATATAACTTTGTTAATCTAAAAAAAATAGTTGTTATTTCTTGTTTGATTGTCATTTGAATTGAGTTTTTCCAACAGGTATGTAAGTGTTTATGTGTAAGTGTGTGTGTGTGTGTGTGTGTGTGTAATTTACACCCTGGTGTGTGTGTTGTGTTTTGGTATCACGTCGTTCTTGTGTTGATTTCAAGTTGTTCGTTGGCTTTTCGTTTCAATTCGCAGTTACACGATAGAGTTGCGCTTCGTGGTTCAATTGAACGAAATCATTTACATGTTGAATTGATCATGAATCAGTTCATTTGTTACATTTGTTCCGTTAATTAGGTCAATTGTAATTTTTGCTTTGCTTAAATTATTTATACTTTTTTAAATTATGTCAGAGTAAAGAACTTTTTAATTTATTTAAATGATTTATAAATTTGCTTAAAATTAATTCACTAATATTTCATACCGTAATGATTTCTACATGTTTTTATATCAACTAAAATTTAAGTTGAAATAAATTATCAAAAATAGTTGCTAATAAAGAGAACGAACTATAAGCGAATTGGGTCGAAAAAAATTCGAATCAATTGAACGATTTCAAAGCACAGAGAGTCGTTCTATTGAACATTTTGTGAACGATTTATTACAGCTCTAATACGCACACACTCGCACTTTTGTACAGTGGGACATCTGCATGAAAAACTTGACAAAATTAAAAAAAACTGAATTTTTTTGTTTTAAATTTATTTTTAGCACAATTTTAATTGTTTAATTCTAACTTTTTCTACTTTTTATCATGTTTAAAATTATTTTTTTTTTTTAAAAGAAACTTAAATTTAATTATTTAACTCTTTGTTCTAACTTTTTTGAACTCAACTTATGCTAACTGTAATTGGAATAATACTAAATAATTATAAAATATTTTAATAATAAATAACACCTCCATTGACATCATTAACTAACTGCAACCTATCCGGAATTTTCGTTGTGTAAATACTTTTGACACCCCCTGTATAAAGTTGAAATATTAGTCATTTATTTATCTTTTTTTAATATTTTTATCTTTTTTTTAATATCATATTGTCTTTTTTATACTATTATTATTCATATATTTATTTTTTTTTTTTAGTATCTTATTGTCTTTCTTATGTTAATATTATTCATATATTTAGTTATTTTTTTTAGTATCTTATTGCCTTTCTTATATTTACAGACGATAATCGGGCCACATGCAGCCCTATAAAAAATTAGGCTTCAAATATTGAAGAAATTCAAAAATTTAATAAATTTAGTTTAAAAAGTTTTCCTCTAAAGTTAATATACAAAAAATTGTAATTATTATTTTTATTTTATTTTTTTAATATTTATTATATATAATATATATTTTTTTTTTCAATCCCTCTCTCACTTTATAGAGTTTAATTTAATCGATAATATTTCCTAAATTGCGAAAAAATCAAATTTTGGCAAGCTATTGAATATATTAATAGTTATTTGGTAACTTGTATATTTTTGAAAATTTTTAAATCTCAAAAAGCATTAGGACCCCATAGTACAACAATCGCTCTTCACTCTTCTGGTAGGTGAAGTCGTTAATATAGCTGCTACCGCTCTGATAAGAAAAGCAAAACAACAATTACGCAGACAGGTTATCAATCTATTGGCAGAGACTCAGGTGAGTATATATATATATATATATATATATATATATATCTGTGTGTGTGTGTTTGATGTAACTAAATTGAAAAACACTTTGGGTATTTTCATGCTGAACTGGAATTTTTAAAAATTTAGACCTATTTATAGGGCTCACGTTTAGCATCGAGTTGTACAAAACCCAGTTTGATAAATGATGTAGATGCATTTAATTTCACTTTTATACTCGTGTATGCATATATAAATATATGATCTGTGTATTTACCGATACTGATAAAATATATAAATAAAAAAGAAAAGTTTTCTAGCTGAGATTGAAGAAACGTAAAATGATTGTGCATTAATTGCATTTCAGAATGTACTTCCCTGAATCACAAGTGATTCGTAGAGATTGTGCAAAGTTCAGATGTGCTTTTACCAATTTGTAATACTCTCTATATAGCTGTTTGATTTAATAAAGTTATTCAGTTTATTATGTGAAATAGACAGGGTACATTTTTCTTTTATATATGTTTAGAAAGTTGGCATAAAGATATATTTACCAAAGTAACACGCTCAGCGCAATGAGATTAAATAAATACTTATTTGGAATATTTTAATAGCTTAAAGAAAATTACTATTGTATAGTTTTTTGGTTTAATTTTTTTGTGTAGAAATTTAGATAATATAGATAGAAACGACGCCTAATAAATGCCACTATGTAAATGAAAAGAAAAAGAAAACGAAAAAAAAATTTTAGATTTTTTTCCGACTTTTAAAGTCAAAAAATCTTAAAAAATGCCGCACATAAATTTATCATTTTTTTTATTTTAATTTATTTTTTTTTTTATTGTAATTATTGTCAAGTAGCATCCTTTTTAATGAACTATAACACGATATTTTAAGCATTAAAGAACAACCACGCTTCATGGAAAGCTTAATGTCATTTTCTTAATTCAAAACTAGATAGTTACAGAACTAGTGAATTAAACATAATAAAGTATAGGAATGATTAATAGACCTATTTATTAGCTTTCAGAAAACATAAAGTCTTCTTAGATCGGTTTTGCGATTGCCGAGTAATGTTAAAAACTGCAAGCTCGTCTCTTAAAAAAAGCTGTAAAAAAATATACCAGTTTTCAAAAAATTGTAAAAAAAAGTCGCAATAATGAAAAATTTTTAAAGTAGTTTTTCGTCATCTGGGGCTCCTTATAAATCGAAAAAAATTGGTTTGCCAAAAAAAAAAATTTTAATTATGTTAACTAGTGCCATGTGCTAGAAAGTGAATATTATTAATATTTTAATTTAATGATTTTCAAGCTGATCGTCAGCACAAATTTGCTGTCAGTTGTTTAAAAATATAAATAACATATGCGCTGATCGAAATCAGCATAAAAATTTCCTAGACACAAATTTGCCTGATGCGTCAGTCACACGTCAGTTCGCGCCAATCATTACAATTTTGTTGCTGATCGCTTCATAATAGCTTCTGTATAGCTGAAATAAAGTAAATTAAATTAAATTTGATATGTAATAAACTAATATAAAATTCCATATTATTTTCACATTATTTAACTAATATTGAAGTATTGCGGATTTTACAAACATATCAGCATAGCTGTAATACCTTGCATTTTTTAATTATATAGCCCGGTTTTTCAATTTACCATCATATCTTAAAAATGTACAAATAGCACGCTTCTGATTGATTAAGGCTGTACTTTTTTTTATTGTTTCTACTAAGTAGTAATACGAGTATAATTTAACTTCTAGTATTAACTTTTGTCTTTCTCTATGCACGTCATACTTGTTATGGCGCTTGAAAAAGAACCCGTTTTGACGTCATGTTTGGGATCTTGAAAAATACAATGCCGTCGTCATATTGTTCGAACCGTGTATGCCATATATTATTATATATATTTGGGCCCCCCATGATCGTATAATACTGATAGACAGTTTGACTGCTGGGGGGCTTAATGCCATAGAGGCTTGGCCTCCGTTCCCGATATGTATATAAGTAATTGTTTGAGTTTTCCCTAGAATCGCAATAAGTCTTACTAATCAAATTGATATATGCACTTCATATATATATATATATTATGGGTCTTAATAGATTAATGAACACCAAATTCTTTAATTTTTGTCTTTAATATTGAATATATATTATGATTTATATCAATGGGTTTTTAAAGTTTGCAAGGTATTTTTAGAAAATTGACATTTTTTATATAGTTGAAAAATCTTTTTTTTTATTTTATTTTTATTATATATATTTTGAGAGATTGCTGAATGCTCTAGGTAGCTTGACTCTTAGAACTAGATCTGTTTTTATATGTGATATATATCAGATTAATCTCTTTATATAGAATATGGAATAATTTGTTGATGCATATAGCATTTTTGATATTTAAGATACGATATAAATATGACAGATATGTTAGTTGAATTACTGAAGAAATTTGATTGATGATATATATCAGAAACCAATTAATTATAATTAATTGCCACATCGGGCGTGTTTGTTGAAATGCTTAAATTTCCGCCGTCCCATTATCGATTTCTATGATTAGTATCTTAAAAGACGCCCAATTAATGCAACTATGTAAAAGCAAAGAAGAAAAAAACGAAAAAATTTTTTTTCGATTTTTCCTCGAATCTTAAAGTCAAAAAATTTTAAAAAATACCGCACAAAATATCATCATTTTCTAAATTCAAAATTAAATAGTTACAAAAATAGTAATTTAAACTAAATAAAGTATATGTATGATTTATAGGCCTTTTTATTAGCTTTTAGAAAACGTAAAGCATTTAAAAATCGGTAAGATTCTCGAGTAATGCTAAAATCTGTAGGCTTGCCTCTGAAAAAAAGCTAAAAAATAAATACCAGATTTCAAAAATTTTTTAAAAAAGTCTTACCATAGAAAAATTTTTAAAGTGGTTTTTCGTCATCTGGGGCACCATATGTATCAGAAAAAGTTGGTTTGGTCAAATATACAATTTGTGTGCTACCTAGTGTTATTATCGATATGATTGTTATAATATATATACATATCATAAGTATATATATAGAGTATAATGATATTTAAATATATTTGTGTTGTATATAATATATACATATATATATGCTACTGCTGAACCTTTTATCATATCTAAAGTTAAGTTTAATTGAAAGTATTACAAAATCGTAACTCCAGAGATATGAAGCCTACAAAACAATTTTATAAATAATGATGATTATATTTAGTTAACGACTATTCGAGATGATTAGAATATATGTTACGATATATATATATATACTGCCTTTCAATTAAATATCACCAAAATCACATTAATTTTTACCCCCCCGATATGAAGTAGTGTAGTGCGCTCTAAACTGTTGAAATAATTTATTATGATTTAAGACAATTATGGAATTAAATCAAAATTTATATACAGGGCTCTACTATTATTTAAAGTATAATTTTTTTTTGATATACATATATTTATTAGGCTACTTATTTAATCAGCCACACGCCCAGCTGCCAGTCACAATCTTTGGCATTTTATTTCTTTCTTCTATATTATTTGATAAAGTCAATTTTTTTTTTTTTTTTGATAATCGGTGCAGAATTCAGCGCGATTGATATCTACCTCCCACATAAGGAATATACAATGTTTTTTCATATTTTACTATATATATTTATATATACATATAAATGTACATTTGTACAATCTCAAGTATCAAATTGTTGCTTTAATCAGCCATCAGAATTATTTCTTTTTTCCTGTATTTTTTTTCTTTCTTTAATTTTGGGAATCGAAGAATCGATCGTGATAAGAGAACTCTCCTCCATCAGGCGACAGCACCCACATACCATATCATACGATCCCGATTATGGTCCGTAATAAAATAAACTTACCATAAACAGGTCTAGAACTAGAACTAGTAATATTACCGAATTAAAGATAAAATTTGCGATTCGAAGTAACAAAAAATTAAATAAAAAACTGTTACTAGGTTACTAGGCAATTGTTTTGTTCTTTAATAAAAATCTTAAGCACTTCTTATCGAACGATTCTGTAAAATTTTGATGATCATCGATAAAAATGTCGAAAGGTTGTTTTGTGATTAAAACAGAAAAAGGGCGGGAATTATTTTGGCATGTTTTTTTTACTTATTCAATAAGGTTTTAATTATGTTTAAATAATTTATTTTATTTCAAAAATCCTTGATAAATTTTGCATTTATAGGGCTACATTTTTATATTAAATTAGTTTAGTTTTTAATTGGGATTAAATTTTTATTTTAATATATAAAATAAATAATAAATGATTTAAAGTTATTTTTTAAATTTTAAGGCATTGAATTTAAGGGTATTTTAATGGAAAATAATTAAATGTTTAGTTGACATTAATATAATTAAAATAAACTACAATTTCTTTACTTTCAAAACTCTATTATATTTTCAGGTGTGTTTTATAATTTTAATAAGGATTATTTAGAATAAAAGCAATACAATTTCTATTTTAATATATTTAATATTTAATAAATGATTTTAAGTTATTTTTTAAATTTTATGGCCTTGAATTTAAAGGTTTTTTTTCTGAAATATAATTAAATGCTTAGTTGACATTAATATAATTAAAATAAACTACAATTTATTTATTTTGTACTTTATTATATTTTTAGATCTGTTTTGTTATTCTAATAAGAGTTTTTTAATATATTCAGAAACAAAAAAATTTATTTATTAATATATGAGATAAATAATAAATGAGTTTGAGTTATTTTTTAAATTTTATGGCATTGAATTTATAGGTATACTTTGGATATTAATTAAATGCTTAGTTGACATTAATATAATCAAAATAAAATAAAATTTCTTTACTTTATACTCTATTATATCTTCAGATTTGTTATATTATTCCAAGAATAATTATTTCGTATATTTAAAAACAACAAAATTTCTATTTTAATATATTTAATATTTTATAAATGACTTTGAAGTTATTTTTTAAATTTTATGGCATTGAACTTAAAGGTTTTAATTGAAAAATACATACAATTAATTTACTTTCGAAGCTATATTTTATTTTCAAATTTATTTTATTATTCTTACTTTCAGTAATTATATATTTTGATTTAAAAATAGAAGTAGTATATATAAAATCAAGTTTCCTAAGTGATCACCACTTTAAGTTAAAAATGTTTAATTATAAGAAAAATATGCTGAATTGAGAGGACAATATATTTAGGTCCATTTTAAATATCTATTAAAAATATATATATTTAATTTGAAAGGTTGCTTCAACTCTTTTTTTTAAATGGAATCGATTATGCTGTTCTGGTTTCAAATACAGATATTTGAGGAGATTTCAATTAGGGCTACAAATATATAAGAAAATCCTGCTCAAATACAAAGCACCAAGCTGCTTAAACCTATAAAAAATTATAATATATAAAAGTATGTTAAGTACAAGCAAACTTGGACACCTGTATGTTATCATCAGGATCGCTGTTTAACTAAGTTTAAAATCTATTAACGTAAACCTTAAATTCAAGTGGTTATTTGTCGCATTGCGAAATACTACAAAATGAACAATTGAAATATTTCTATCTATAACTCTGGGCTACATATCTATCTACCTATATATGGGTTATATATGAATGTATATAGACGTCTGTTCTGATTTTTAAAGGCTTTTATCAATAATATAAATTAACCACAAAACTTATCTTCCATATGAATATATATATATATATACATGTACGACAATGAAAATTCGAGTAGGTAGCTGTCTTGATGTCATAACACCAGCTCCCATTGACGTCATCGTTGCCGATTGCCGATTCCAATATATAGATATAATATTAATCTATAGAAAGAAAAAAAAAAAAAAAATACAATATGGCGGACACAATTTGATTGATTTTAAATGAAACAAAAAATGGCAGAATTTTTCATTTGAAATATTAAAAACTAAATACGCATGTAGTATTACTATATTATATATATTTCAGTCTTATAATAATATATTATATATATTTCAGTCTTATGATATGCGAGTGATCGTTCAATTTTTTAGCAATTTGGTCACACTATCTTGAGCATAATGAACTTTACAATTGGTAAGTTTAGTTGAAATATTTCTGAAAACGAAAAGATTTCTTCATAGAACATTTTATTCAAAGAATTGATCTATTATAGGAACTATTAGATATAATAAGTACTATATAAAAAATGTATTTATATAGGGTTTAAAAAACTGTAGTAATATTTTGTTTATCCCCCAGTTTCACCTAATACGGATAAGGAGTAATATTTACACATGTTCCCATTTATAAGACGAAATTGGAATTTTTTTTTTTTTTTTTTAGCATTAAATTAAAAATCATTTACTAAGATATAGATATTTTTCAAAAAAAAAAAAAAAATCGTAATTATTTCTAATTTTATTTAAAAGTGTTTAATTAACTCTAATTTGTGAATTTAATGATATTTCTCAAAAATTTAATAACTTTTTTTTAAATTAATGTTTTCCTTGAAATGAAAATCTAGCTGGATTGACGTCATTTTTGACGTCAATCCAGCTAGATTTTCAATTTAACAATTCAACGTCACTAAAACCTTGCCAATTTTATTAATGTTTTCCTTTAAGAAATAATCGGGTTTTTTAAGATTTTAAATATATTTAATATATTCTATTTAAATTTTAGGACTTTTAAAATATTCAAATAATGTTTCAAATCCCTTACAGTATTCTTTTGGTATATTACAATCGCTCAATAAATTATTTTAAATAAATGATGTTTTCGATACACAAAAAAAAAAATCTATTTAATTCTGGTTTCTGGTATTCGTATACATTTTTGTATTTATAATTCTATGTATTTATATTCGATATATTTGTATTATTGTATATATATTTGAATTTATATTCGAAAGCGAATTATTCGAGTTGTTCTAATAGCAAAAAAACGATTCAAGCTGAATTTAGAAAAAGGCATATTTATTAAATCATTTGTAATTGGAACAGAGCTGAATAATTTTTTTTTCAAAATAATAAAAATCAAAATTACTATGAACATAACCAATCTGCACCTATTTTAATTTAGACATTATTAATATAATTTGTTACAACGGCAATTTTAATTATCCTTGTTTAGATATGCATACTCCTCTGATTCGATATCGCATTGAGGCTTCAATAGTCTACACTCCACGGCACAGGAGATTGCCAGAAAGATTATATATGTGAAGAGGCTCATAAAACCCACAGTCTTCCCGAGTACAAATTTTGTAAATAGAAAGCACGTGTACAGGATGAGGCCAGTTACCAGGAGCATGCCCGCAGTTATTGACAGTCCACTGGAATTGATGATGATATTTTCGGATTTTATTAGGATCGAGATGAGCCAGGGCAGACCCAGGCAAATGAATATATCAAAGGTATTCGAGCCAATGGCATTGCACATGGCCATGGCGCCGTATCCTGAAATGAAGAAATCACATAACAAAGGACGATTAATTTAATTTCAAATATCGATAACGATAACGATAAATAAATTGGTATATTAAAAGTAATTCAGATAAAAAAAAATATAGTTGCGTGAACAGACAAAAAGGAGATGACTTTCTAAGTAAAACATTTTTATTTTAATCTCCACTTTATACTTGCAATTCGTTATACGATTCTAGGATATTATTCTAATATCAAGTAATACCTCCCAAAAGATTATAATTAAATTGCATATAATTGCTAGTTATTTAATATACAATAGTTATTGTTATTATTAAAAAAAATATATATATAAACGCATCATAAAACTTAAAACAAAATTAATAAATAAATAAAAAATAAAAAAAATAAGAAATAAAAATATAATTAAAAAATTATCAAGTAAAAAATGGAATTAAAATTTAAAGCAATTCTGAAAATTAGAATTTTATTATATTTTAAATAATTATTGAAAAGAACGAAAAATTATTATTTCGAGTATACACACAGGGCTTTTATTAATGCGCCTGTAATTCTCAAACGGTTTTATTAGGCAGAGTTTTAAGTTGTCGAGTCTAAACACTTTTAAATTTTGATATGCGATTTCAGTTTATTATTCTAATATCAAGTAAAAAATGGAATTAAAATATAAATAAATTCTAAAAATTATTTAAAAGAACGGAAAAAATTTATTTCGATCATAAATACTCTTTAAAGTGTTGAAAGGGTTTTTTTTTATTCATGCGCCGGGAATTCTCAAACGGTTTTAATACTCTGAGTTTAAGGTAGTCTAATATCAGGTATAATATTACATTAAAATTTAAATCAATTCTGAGAATTATTTAAATAACGAAAAAATATTATTTCGAGCATAAATGCTCTTTAATGTGTTTAATCATCTATCTGTAATTCTCAAACGGTTTTAACAGTCAGAGTTTAAGGAATCTTATTAAATTAATTCCGCTTTGGCTTATATTAAAGATTATTCAGAATAATATTATGATTTCTGGAAATAACATTTATGTAATTAAAACAAAAACTGTGTAACCTAAGAAAATTTGATTTTAATGAACTTTTGACACAGTTACGAAGTGATTTAACTACGGAACACAGTATTTTCTGGAGTGTAATTATTATATTAAGTGTTAAAAATTGTAATAAAGTAAGATATAAAGCTAAAAAAAAAGTTTTCAACTTAAATTGACTTTAAAGAAAACTATATCGAAATGAAACTATACAACCAATGCTATAAGTTTTACTGTTAATATAATAATAATAATAAAAACTATTTCTAGGTTGCAGTTATAGATATTCTTATATATATATATACCTTTCCTGCACACTATATAGGAGGAGACAATTTCGGGCACACTTGTGCCAACAGCAAGTACCGTAAGGCCCATTATAGAATCGGGTACGCCAATATTATAGCCAACAATGGTGAGAAACCACGTAACAAAATATGATATTATGCTGATCCATACTACGGCTAACAGCATGCTCAGAAAGAATACGGAACGGGCACTGGGCGTGGTAATGGCCAATAATATTACGGCCGGATATTTAAAAGCCCACCACGCTTTGCTACAACAATTATCCGTATTTTCTGGCATATCACAAACAGTTTGCTTAAAGGTCTTCAGAGGGTCCTCCTCACGTTCCATTGGATCTTCGTTCATCATATCGCGCTCCTCATCAACATCTGCAAATATTGAATTATATTATATTACAATTACAAAAATTAATCAGCTCAATTACCTCGGAATATACTCTGTATCCTGCGATCAAATATCAGCCAAAATAAATAAAATAAATAGGCAAATAATAGGCCTGCCGCTTCATAAATATACACTTCCGAATCGTAGAGAACACCGGACAGCAGCACTATAGATATCAGATACCAAAAAGTATCTCGAGTGATTGGATACCAGTCCAGTTGGGAGCTCTGTGAAGGAAGTATACCCTGAAAACCAAATTGATGTCATGCTTATTTTTCCTTAAATATATGTACTAAGGTTTATTAATCGTGTTTCTATTCAAGTTTTTCTAAATAATCATATAACAACTAAAACAACCTAATATATATAATCGGATTTCAAGTCCCAACGAAATCTAGACGGATATATATAGGTATTAACTTGAAATTTTGAATATTTGACCGATTGTTCCTATGGCAGCCACATGATATAGTGCTCCGATTTTTTTCAAAATTTATCACATAGTATAGAAGTTATTTCTAAATCGATATGGTAAGTTTGGTTCTGATATTTTGAAAATCAAAGAAGTTTTGCATAGAAAAACTAATTTAACACCCAATTCTTCCTATGACAGCTATATAATATAGTAATCCCATTTTGATAAAATTTGGTCAGATTGTACAAATCGTAATTCTACATCGAAGTAAAGGGCTTAATTCCAAAAAATTAAAAAAGTTTTTCTTGTATGAATTTTTTGACCCACTGTTTCTATGGAAACTATAAGATATAGTGGTTCGATTTTGATGAAACTTGGTCGGATTGGTCAGATCATAATCCTACATCGATAAGCCCAATTTGGTTTTGTTATCTTAAAAAACCATTTTTTGGACCGATCATTTCTATGGCAGCTATATGATATAGTGGTCCGATTCGGCTGATTCTGACATCTGCACCAAATTTTATCAAGAAGACAGACGAACAGATGGACGGACAGACAGACGGGCGAAAAGACGGACGGACGGACAGACGGACGGACAGACGGACGGACAGACGGACGGACAGACGGACGGACAGACGGACGGACAGACGGACGGACAGACGGATGAACGGACGGACAGACGGACGGATATGGCTATATCGACTCAGCTTGTCGTGCTGATCAAGAATACATATAATTTATGGGGTCGGAGATGTCTTCTTTGTGAAAAATACTCGCAACTTTTTCATAATTTACATTATAATATTTTACTTTGTATTAAAATATAATCTAACCCGTAATTTTCTGTTATTTCTGAGCTCTTAAGAGCTTTCAATTAAATGGCTTTTAAGGTTATGTTCAGGCTCAAATGATGTAAGAGAAATAGAGACAGAGAGAGAGAGAGAAATAGAAACAGAGATTGTTTTGACTTACCACACCCGTGGCAATGCCACAAACGGAGGCAATACCCAGCACATTAAACACCGAGGAGCCCACAATAGTTCCAACTCCAATGTCGCCCTTGGTGACAAATGTTCCAATGAATGCCACAAATAGCTCCGGTGCGGATGTGGCAGCTGCCAGAAATGTTGCGCCGGCTACATCATAGGACAATCGTAATCCTATTAAATATTAATTGATATACATATAATTTAAATATTAAATAAAATTAAGCTTTCAGCACAGGCGCAAGCGAGCACAATAGACTGCAACATATGCTACATATAGCTGTCTCTTTCTCAAGCATTATCGAATTGCAAGTTGCAAACTCTTATACGCGCATTGGACATTTGCATTGTCCCTTTCGCACTTATTGCCAAAGCTGCAACTCTTATAATCAAAACTCTTATACGCGCTTTGGACATTTGCAGTGTCCTTTTCGCACTCATTGCCAAACTGCATGCTGACTCTTATATCGACTCTTATACTACACACACACGCACATGATCTTGAGACAAGCTTACATATACATGCACGCATAATTTTCTCATTTGTGTTATGAGGTTTATTGTCGTGATTAAATATTAAAAATAAAATATTAGCCTGACTGTAGATCGAAGAATTGAACTTACTATAACATAGACGCTCCATTGCTGGCACCAGATAATCATCACACACAATTGCCAATATGACAAACAAATAGAAACTGAGCGCTAAACAAAGTGCTGTAGATAGAATAGATTTCTTTCTCATTATATTCGGAAATTCTACAATGTCCGGTATGCTGCAGTTCAGTTCTGGATCTTCTTTAGTGCGCAGATAAAATTGATATGATGGATATGCTGTTTTTTTTTATTTTATTGAATTAATTATTCAATTTTATTTTTTTGTTTAATAATTTTAATTATTTTACGCTTACCGCTTTCATCTTCGAAAAGCATTCGGGATAAGGCCGAGTTATAATTGCGATACATTTAAATAAATATTTGTATATATATATATTTTTTTCAAATTATTAACTAAACTATGGAAAGGCTACTAGATCGAAAGGCTTTCATAAGATGATATAACCCTCTTGGAATATAAATAAAAAAACACTTTGATTTCTTTGTTAAATCTCATATATTAATCATATAAATACATTATTGAATTTGTTGGTTTGGTTTTTGATTTTTGTTTTTGGTTTTGGTTTTTCTTTTTGTATCTCATTTCTCATTACACAATTCACTTTTGACGTGATCACAGTGATCTCATCTGAATGTTGTGTAGAGAGAGCTCTTCTACTTTAATAATAATAATAAAAAAAAAGTATTACAATAACAGCATAACGTAGTAGCATAAGGTAACTCAACTATCAAGGTAGATAGAATAGAACAGCAAATACATATTAATTAATTAAAACGACTGCACTGCACTGCAGAGAGTTGCCCAGTCAGCGACTCGGCCGCCAGCTGACAGCTCCAGCTCCCGTTTCCGCTTCCGTTCCCGATCCAGTTCCAGTTCCAACTTCCAAGCTCCAAACTCCCATCTCCAATTCCCAACTCTAGTTCCAGCTCATGATCGTCCGCAAGTTGGCAGATTGACGCGAAAGAACACATTGAGCTCAATGAGCGAGGCAAACACCATGAATACCAAATAGATGACCAGACAGGCAATGCCCACCTTGGTGTCCAGCTTGAACTTGTTCATCGAGAATGTCAGATAGAGCAGAAAGAGCGTTGACAGCAGTGTTATGGCCGAATATTCCAATCCGGCCGAGTTAATTGCCACATAATTCTGGCCAGGCTGTATGGGAAAGAAGACCGCCTTTATCAGCCACGGTACGCCCAGGCAGAGCAATATATCGAATGTATTCGAACCAATCGAATTGCATATTCCCATCGATCCATGACCTGTGCAATGCAGGAAGATAAAACAAATAGAAAAGCAAAGAAATATTCCAAACATACAGCACAAATTTTAAATAAATAATAAAAATACATATTTATAGATTTAAATTCAAATTTAGGTTATTACAGAAATCTATCAAAATAATTTAAATAAATGAACTAGAAATATAAGCTTCTGAATATTGTTGAAATGGTTCGTATAATTTGTTCGAATGGAACTATTCTGGTTCGTTTTGTTTGTGTAAATTCCATTACACTACGCAACATCATTTTGTATCCCTGATTTTTAAGCGTCGATTTATAAAAAAAACTTTTATAAAATAGGTTGCCGGGAAAAAATTTTCCTTTTTGAGAAGTCGAAAATATGGCTTTTTTCGATTATCTTGATAACATATTTTTTGAATTTTATTTTTGGCATCAGCGATCCATTTTACATATATTTCGACTTTCAAAAGTTCGGGAACAAGAATTTTTTCCAAATTGTTATCTCTGGTTTAGTTTCTCGTTTGTGTCAAAATTATGTTAGTATTTAAAAAACGTTAATCGGCAAGCTTTTTGATTATCTATAAATCTCTTAATATTTTTTATCTGCCTATCAAATTTTTAGTTATGCTATCTAACATTTAAACATGTTATGATCTAGTTTATCTTACAGCATTTTAAGTTATTTGCTCATTTCTGTAATCAGGATTTATCCGATCTGCAAAAATTGTATATAGCTCGAAAAAATGTGTTTTGTGTATATTTTTTCCAAAGTATTGCTGCTGATGAGGATCACTCCAAATTTAATGGAATTACTTGTGATCAAAGTTTGCAAAAAGTGATTTTGATTGAAATTTCTTTGCTCAGTTTTATTAAAAAAAAATGTATATATTTGTGGGATAAAACAATACTCTTACGAGGGCCTTTTATATAAATTTATTAAAATCGTAAAACATATACATTAAACTTTCGAATTAAATCGAATAAATATTGATTTAGCTGTAAGCAGAAAATTTGTAATGTTGTCAAAAAAAACTATTTTTTCGGGATATCCCGAAAAAAATTTTTTTTGGAAAAATAAAATAATATAGATGAAGAATACAGCAGCGACAACAAAAATAGCACCAAAAAAGTTGCCAAGCTTAATCTTAAAAAAATATTATATAGGTAGAATGTATCTAAGCTTTAATAAAAGATAATATCTTTCAAAAAAATGTATTTTCGATTAAGTAAGTCGTATTGCTCTGTTTTTTAATAACCTTTTATTTACTACCAGCTCATCGCAGCGCGCATTGCTACGACCCGCTCAAAAAAAATAAAATAATAAAATAAAATAAATAAAAAAATAATCTAATCTATATTATACAATGTCACTATTATTGTAGCCTACTGCGCCACCTGATATGTTCCAGCTGAGATTTTCAGACAAATTTAAAATGTATTTTTCACCCACTTCCAGATATATTTTTAATAAAATTTATTTAGAGTGTCAATCTATGATATATGAGGAAGCTACAGTAAAAATTTCAGTTATCTAGCTTGTACCGTTTGACCTGCTCGTGAGTCGCCAATCAGTCAGTCAGTCGGTCAGGTTGAACAGTTTTATATATATGAAGGTACAGGAATTAAAAAAAATATCTATGGGAGACTCTTTTTTGGTCTAAAATATTTAAATTTCTTGAAACTGAACACCAAACGAACGAGACTTTAATGACAATGTAAAGATTACAAATTAGCGGGAAAAATTTTTAAGCTTTTATGCTAAGTTCATCTATTGAGCCACAAATAAACCACATTTAATCCAAGAAGTAATTAAAACTCACCGCGTTTGGCCACAATCACACTGGATACTGCCTCGGGTACACTGGTTCCAGCGGCCAGAAAAGTAATACCCATTACCGAATCGGGTATCTTAAGCGTATCACCTGACAAAAACAAAGACAGCTATTGAATATAGACTTATGTGGTACAAAGTTTTGATTGTGAAATATGCACTATATGTTAAGCATTAGTCTCGATCATTCAGATCGTTTTTATAACCTTACCAATGATGGTGATCATCCACGCTACAACATAAGACAGCGAACCAATCCAGACAATGCACATGATGAAGGTCAGCGGAAAGATTTTATTATTTTTGGCCTTTTTGCAATCGGGTATCGCAATGCGGAATAGCAGATGAATTGGCCAGATGATCAACCAGGTGAACTGGGCAAAGCAACTGGTGCCCTTGGGATATGTCAATAGGGAGTAACCCTCCTGTTCCGGCTGCTCAACAACGGCGACAGCAGCTGCCACAGTTGCCAATTGTGCCTCCGCATCGGCATTGTCCACAATTGCAACGGGCGCAATTGCACCAACAGCTCCAACTCCAACTCCACCACCAGCTCCAACTCCAACTCCAACTCCAGATGCACCACCAACACTGCCAGCAGCACCACCTCCACTTCCAACACCGCTGCCAAGGCCAATTCCCGCTGTTGTCGCTGTCGTATTGCCGGTTTTGGCCTGATCATTGTTTAGGCCACCATTTAGCTGAATGCTGGCCATATTCTGGCAAATGCGATTCTCCACAAGCTCTGCAAAAGTTCATACTCAGTTTTAATACCCTGATATGGCAGTGTATTTATATAGCAGTACTATAAGGCCTGTTTCGAATTTCTAACTTCGCTTGAAATTTATTTCATTTTCTTTTGGAATTTATTTAATTTATCTTTTGAAATGTATTTAATTTTCCTTTGGAATGTATTTTATTTACAATTAAACAATCGCTAAAGTCTGGAAAATACTAGAATCAAAACCTTAAAAGTTATTTAAGCAACATATAAAAAAACTAATTTAATTTAAACATATCGCATAGATCAAATGTTGCATTTGTAAATGTAATTATTGGATTATAAAACAACAATTTCCAAATAATATACATTTCTAGGTAGTATTAAATATCACTTAATTGAAGACAAGCTACCAGGGATCGTAAATAGCGATTATTTTAATTTAAAAAACCAGAGTTTTTGATTTTTTTCATATAAATTGGAATACGTCTCTGGGTTTTTAATAAAACTCGGGCAATAATAGATATTTTTAGGTAATTAAAAATCAAACTCCAAAATATTTATTGATATTTAATTTTTTTTCTTTTTCAAAAATAAAACTCCAAATATTGATTTAAAATTTTTTTCCCTCAAAAATAGAACTCCGAATTCTCCAATTGAATTTTTATAGTTGGATATAGAAATTTTGATATTTTTTCTTAGTAAAAAAGCCAAAATGAACTTCAAAAAAAATATATTCAACATATTTAAAAACTGTCGAATAAATGTATAATCTTAGAAATTTTTTTAAAAAATTTTCATATTTATTTTTTAAGGTTCGTCTTGGCTTATCTATTGAGAATAAATATCAATCTTGCCACATTTAGCTAGTAAAAAGTCGTAATAGAATTCTAAGTCCTATTTTTTGAGCAAACTCATGAATTTTTAAATTAAATATAAAATTTAAAAAAAAATTAATTTTCGTATATTACGGCTTACGGAAATTTTTTTTTTTTAAACTTTAACTTTTCGACAACTGAGAAACAAAAGTGAAGTTAAATTTTTAAAAGCATTTCAACTCGCTTTTGCGCATAAACAATAAAATTCAGTCAATAAAATTGACTGTAAATCAAAATCGTAAGAATTTCAAGCGGCATTTGGAACATCAAAATGTGAAAACCTTGCGGATTTGATTTTGGTATTTTATTTTAATAAGAAAATTCGAAACAGTTCTGCATTTTTAACTGAGGATTTCTAGAGTTGGAATGAGGCTTTTTAATTTTTTTTTTTGGTTTCTGAATTTATCTATTTGTTATCTGTGTGTGTTGGGTGTACCTGGTTCCTTCTCATTGCTGTTCTTTGTATGTATGCTGCAGTTTGAGGAGCGGCTGCGCGAGCGCGCCTGCTTAACGCCACCTGTGTGTGAGAGTTGGTATTTTGTTGTTGTTGTTGTATGTACAGTGTACAGTGAGTACAGAAAGTTAATGCACAGCCTAAATTAATGACTAACTAAAGAATATAGTGAGTTTATTGTTTAAGCAACAAAATGATAACAAACAAAACCAAATTTACTAACAATATTTAATTCTAAAGTTTCAATAAATTTGTATATGAAAAGTAAGAGAGTACATACGAGAACTATTGTTAATTTCTTTAAAAATTTTAGCAAAACTTTGTTTTCTATTTAACTAAATTTTTATATCAAAAACTCATTATATTCTTCAATTTAGTAAAATTTAGTAGGCTGTGCCTTAACATTTTAAGCTGACTGTATGTGTGTGTTTAAGTGTAATTTTTTTTCTCTATCTAAACTCTGTGTATTTGTATAAATTACTACGTTTATGCGTAAATTAATTATAGCACAAATTTGCATTTATTTATTTATTTCTTTTTTAATCCGAAGCACGATATAAATGTAGATAAAATGCTAAACTGATATTCTATGTGTTTTTTCCCGAATATTAAATTTATTAATATTGAATTATTTATCATAAATTGAGCAACGCATGAACGTAGTAATTACCATCTAAATTTTATCTCTCTTGTGTGTTTTCAGTGTATTTTTGTGATACGTATACTTAATTTGTATTACCCACCTTTGGCGCACTTTTGAAAGGACTTGTCGAAATACATGACTGCCAAATACACCGCATAGAGGGATACCAAAATTAGGGCCTCATACCACTCGACACGCTCGTCGTGCATCACACAGATGAGTATGGCCACCGTAATTCCATAGGCAATGCTATCCCGCGTCAGTGGCCACCAGTCCAGCGGTATGGTCTGTAAAAAGAAATTAAAGAATTATTGAAATTAATTTAAATGATAATTTTAAATTTAAATGAAGCTTAAAATGTAGATAATAGAATTAAATAAGTTGTTTATTGAAATGGAAAAAAAACGATTTTAGCAAATTTTGAAAGAAATTAAATTTATGTAATTAAAAATTTCCCGCTTAAGTATGTAATACACTAAATATACGAATATTTTTATAAAGAGATAAAGGATATTTATTTATATTTAATTTCATTATTTTTCCCGGCTTAAAAAGATTGTCAATAGTTTTAACTATGGACACTCAGTAAGTCAGGTTTAAGAATTATATATATAAGTAGCATAGCCGGCGCGAGTTGCTACGCCTTCACTAAAAAAAAACAAAAAATTAAATAAAATAAAATAAAAACAAAATAATCATATATTACAATGTCACAACGATATAGATACAAATATCAATATTTTTTTCTTAACAGATTATAATCTTATAAATATTAAAAACAAAATTTTAAATATATATAAATATTAAAAAAAAAAAACATTTGCCAGCAATCTTTTTAATAAAAATGCGTTTTGAATCCGAAACAGTATTAACTGTTTTAAAAATGAAAGACAGTAATAATATATTGATAATTATCAAAAAAAAAAAAAATATATATATATATATATTAAATAAGTAAATTAACAGCTCTAAAGAGTGCCAAAAAAATTAAATTTTTAATTTTCTAAAAAAAAAATATATCTCATTTGAAGTAGGCCAATTTTTATATAACATTTTTAGTTCAATCAGAAATAATTTGCTAACGAATAATCTTATTTAAAGTAATAAATTAACAGCTTGGATATCAACAAACTATGCTCGGAGTTATCCGCAAAATATTTTTCTGAGATTTAAAAAATGTACGCGAACTTTGAAAACGGCCACAGGAAATCATTTTTAAATTTTTTTTTTTTTTTTTTTTTTGCGGAATTATATGAGTTGGCTCGTACATATTCAGGATACAAAAATATTTTCATTTCAAATTTGTTGACTCTAGACTCAACAGTATACTAAAGCCTTTGAAAAACGAAATAACAATGAGATTACATGATAAAATCACAACAAAAAAATACCAAACAACAAAAAAACCAAAAAAAATTGATAAAAAAAATTATATCGATAGTTTCCAAAATACTCAAACTACTCAAAAAATAAAATTGTACTTAATGCATTTATAAAAAACGCCGATACCTCGAATAAAATTCCTCTAAAAAAAACGAAAAATTTAAAAAAAAAATATATATATATATATTAATAGTTTTCAAAATACTCAAACTACTCAAAAAAAGAAAAAAAAAAAAAAATATATCGTATATAATGCACCTATAAATAACGCATTTAACTCAAATATAATTCCATTGAAAAAATAAAATAAAATATAAAAAGAAAAACAAAATAACATCGATAAAAAAAAATTATATCGATATTTTCCAAAATACTGAAACTACTAAAAACAACCTTACTCAATGCACATATAAAAAATGCAGATAGCTCGAATAAAATTCTTTTGAACATTTTGAAAGATTGCGTCAAGAAAATGATTCCACTGCACTCGGAATAGATAAAACACAAATAGATTTGGGATACTTTATTTTCCATTTTTATCGATTTTACCGATACCGATTTTTATCGCATTATTAGAAGTCTCACTTTGAGTGTAAATCACTTTTGTTATCGAACTTACCATGCCAGCACCGATGCCGCAACAGGCTGCCACTGCCAGAATATTGAACACCGCCGATCCCACAATGGTGCCCACACCGATATCGCCCTCCGTGATGAATGTGCCTATCACATTGACAAAGAGCTCCGGCGCGGAGGTGGCCGCGGCCATAAATGTGGCACCCGCCACATCATTGGACATGTTGAGGGCTGTGTCAGCAGAGAGAGCAAGAGAAATGATGAGGATGGGATGATAATGATGATGCTGAGGCTTCACTGTACTATACCTGCACATATTTTCTCCACAGCTGGCACAAAGTACTCATCACATACTACTGCTAATGCTACAAATAAATATAAACTGGCTATAACATGAAGTACAACAGCACCGGACTGTCTTTGCGCCTCCGTGAATAGATCTCTGGGGAAATCATCAATGGCGGGCTGAGTGCAATTTATATCTGTGGAATATATATAAAATATATATAAAATAAACTATATTAATTTTAAGTTCACAAAAATATAGATTATCACTGTTATATGTCTCAGTTTTCTATTTAAAATGTTATATATTTTTTATTTATTTTACTTGCCTACTTCTAGGCGTTATAAGTTTTTATAAATTCAATTTAATCGAAAATTAGATAAATATTTAATTAACTTTTTTTATATTATTAAAATTCCTATTCTTTGGCATATATATACCAAGTTTCATGATCTTATCTTAATTAGTCATAAAGTTACAACAGTTTGTATAGGAGCGTCTCTATAATTAACTATTTTTATCGCGCATAAATGATTAAATCATTACTACTCAAGTTTCTTAGACTTAATTCACACAAATTTTGTTCTTAGGCTATAAAAACTTAACATACGAGCTTTTTAATTGTTATACACTTAAAAAAGAACCTAGTTATAGTTAGAGATCTCTTTTAACGAGCATATTACTTGATCGCTTGATTGATTAATGAGTTTTATTCAATTATGTTTAACACGCAGTTCACACACAGTTTGCTCTTTAAACATTAATTAAAAGATCATCGTCTGCACTTCTCTAATTCGTATGACCTATTCATAATAGTTGTCAATTATTTTATGTTTATTATTATATATAATGCGCACATTTCATGTTACGTTTTCACTTTCAAACAATTATTATTATTATTTCGGTTTCTGTATTTTTTTTGTATTTTATTTATTTTTATCCAGAGTTTCTTTTAGCGTCAGTTCCAAGCGCCGGTAAAGTACTAAAGCAGCCCAATCATCAAGAAACAACCACAAGACTGACCCAAAAGATACAGCCAAAAGATCAAAAAAAAAAAAAATAGAAGAAAAATGAAATAAAAAAAAATAATAACCGAACCAAAACACGCTCGTTATTGGGGTTGACTCTGAATACGACGATCGGATCGTATGTATGCGATAGGTCGGCTTCAATTCCGATCCCAATTCCGATTCCAATGCCAATTCCGAGTCGCCGTCTTCACTTGATTATCGATCAAATATGCTGCATGCCACTTACACATAGATGAGTTGCATACTTGCTACGAATTCTAAGTTTTCTATAGTTTGAATAGTTTGGGGAACGGAAACGACAAATACGAGAAAAACGCTTTGATCTTGCGATGTCATCAAATTGAACACAAAAATAAAAAAAAAAACTGAAAGTCTATCGACTTGAACGACAAATTGCAACGATAGTAATAATAATAATCAAAAGCTGACCAAACACAACACCCTACAAACCAAAATAAGAACATCAATCGATTGTTCAATATATATACTATATATTTAGGGCGTTCCTTATATGAGATATAGAATTTGAGAACTTTGAGAATTTTTTTAACATTCGAATTCGTTGCAATCGAAATAGAAAGCTGTTCTCAATTCCGTAAAGTGATTTAAAAGTGATTTTATAGAATTTGAGAACAGAGAACTTATTAAAAAAAAAAAAAGTAATTTAAAAGTGATTTAAAAGTGATTTTTGTAGAAATTGAGAACTTAGAGAACTTTTTCAATTTGCAATTAAAATATTAAGGCGTTCTGAATTCCGTAAAGTGATTTAGGAGTGATTTAAAAGTGATTTTTATAGAATTTTAGAACTAAGAGAACTTTTTCAATCTGCAATTAAAAAAAAAGGCGTTCTGAATTCCGAAAAGTGATTTAAAAGTGATTTTTGTAGAAATTGAGAACTTTGAGAATTTTTTCAAATTTCGCACTCGTTGTAATCCCTTTCAATTGAAATATTAAGGCGTTCTGAATTCCGAAACGTGACTTGAAACATTTTTAAGCCTAAGTAACTCTATCAAGGGTTTTTTTTATATAATTAAATTATTAAATTTAATTGAATTTATAACAAAGATTTTCGACTTTTTAATATTTCTTTTAATAATTTGCATTATGTTTAATCATCTTAATGTTTTCTAGCAAATTATGAACAAATTTAATTTTTAAGTAGGTTAAATTATTATATGACTTTTTATAGAAAAATATAGAGTTGAATTTTGGAAATTGTAAGCATTGCTATACAAAAAGTGAACATAGAGTAAAATAATACAAATAAAATAAAAAATTCTAAATTATTCAAAAAGCTTGAGTCAAAATTAATCCAGATTTAATACAATTTAAAACATAAGCTTTTTACATTTATTCAAATGTTTCTTCTCCCAAATACTCAGCATTAAAATTGAGTTTTTTTTTAATCAAATAACGCTCTATAAATTTGTTTGACTTTTTGGATATTTTAAATTCCATTCAAAAAATGTTTTTAATTTATAAAATGCTTTCTAGTTTTACAGAAAAATTCAGAAGTCAAATACAATACTTTTCCAAATCAAATGCATTCTATCAAGGTGAATTTTATGTAAATTTGGAATAATTTTTTTTTTTCAGTTCCACTCTAAAACAACGCATTATTTAGCTCTCACTCTATATATAGATATAGTCATTTTATATATTTATACAAACAACATTTTAGGGCAATTTGCATAAATTTCGATAAACAATTGAAGACAATTTTTTGAGACAGTTTTCCCTCTGACAGAGACATCATCATAATATTTACGACTCGACACTGTGGATCTGTGTGGGATCTTAAAGCAACTCAGTTCGACACTTTGAGTGTGGAGACAACGCGCCCGCTTACGGCGCCGGCTACGTCCGACATTTTTCCCCCATTCTCCGGATGGCTGGTGTATCACTCCGGCGGCTCTGCTACGGCTACGGCTACGTCTTCGGGGTCAATTGAGCCCAAACGCATTTTGTAACCGCCGGCCCGCATAATGCAATAATGCTTAATCAGCATTTACAGCTTGGGTTGCTTGGGTGTGTTAATGATAATAAATTTAACATGGATAACAATCAGCGAAATGTTCAATCACAGTTAATTAAGTTCACTTTAATTGAATAAGAAACGTATAAGCCGTAAGAAAAAAAAAACTAGAAGAAACCGTAGAACAAATTTAAATATCGATTTGTATTATAATATGATTTTAGCTTAAGGAACTTGGATGAAAAGTGAAATGATTTAAATAAATTTAAGGCATAATCGGTTTAGGAAAATATTGAAAAAATGAAAGTATCTTAGAACTTTAGATCTATTAGAGATAGAGAAGCTATAGATTGTAAAAATGAAAGTATCTTAGAACTTTAGATCTATTAGAGATAGAGAAGCTATCGAATAAAAAAAGATCCTTAGGTCAGCAACCAAGGAACTCTCCTAGTTTCTTCTGCACATCTTACAGATTATAAATGCTAGACTTGGGAAATTTAGTATGTAGCATCTCTATAATATATTTTAAGGGAATAATAAAGAACAAACAACAAATGATGTTTACACTTAGAAATAAACTTAAGAATATTGAGGTATAAAAATTTAATATCAGCTAAAATTGGGAAAAATTTTAAATATCTGCTTGAAAATTGAAAAAAAAATAAAAAATTGTCTAAGAAAATTAATTTCAAGTAATACGAAGGCGGAAGTAGCTTTAAGGCATTTATGCTCTATTAAATATGACGAGAGAAGCGTACGAGAATTTTGAATTAAAGTAGAATTCTCAAAGAGCAACCATACATACTCAAAATGTTGCATATATTTATAGTAAATTTTCTGCTTTTGAATTGTCAAACTTAACAAAAAAAATAAAAAAAATTTTTTAAGAAAATAGATTAAATTGGCAGTGTTGAAAGCTAAAAACTTGGCGTGTTGCTCAACACTGAAATCGAAAAATAACGCTAACGAAAAGATTTTGTATACATACTCAAAATTTGGAACATAATTATAGTAATTTTTCTGCTTTTAAATAGTCAAACTTAACATAAGAAATTAAAAAAAAAATTTTAAGAAAATAGAATAAATTAGCAGTTTTAATAGCTAAAAACTTGGCGTATTGCTCAGTACTGAAATCGAAAATTAACAGCATACGGCAGAGAAAATGCTGTAATTTGTATACATACTCAAAAAGTCGTATAAATTTATATATATGTATTTTATTTTTCTGCTTTTAAATAGTCAAACTTAAGATAAAAGATTAAAATTTATTTTTCTTTAAAAATTAGATTAAATTAGCAGTTCTGTAAACTAAAAACTTGGCGTGTTGCTCAACACTGAAATCGAATTCTGTAGCTAAAACATATTACGTATACGTCTCATTGCCGCAATTGTCTATTGTTTTTACAAAGAGACTCAAAAGACACACTCAGACAGGTCATAGTTAGTCCGAACTATGTATGTACATGAATATATATATATGTATATATATTTATATGAATGTACCTAAGTTATTTGATACATAAGTAAGCAAAATCAACGCGACAATGCGTTTTAATATGACTTTTGTATATCGTTTAAGTAACTTGGAGAGCACCCAAGCCATAAACTGAGGCTCAGCATTAGCATCATTCAGCCTCATCCCATCATCATCTGAGCTGAGTTCTGGGCTGCCAATGTGGCAATCTCTGCATATATGTATGTGTGGCTCGTTTCTAGTTAGTTATTGTATCTGTAGCTGTATCTGTATCTATATAACTTGCGCAAGTTGATGTGCACCCACAGCGAACAATTTAAGACTTGTTCAAATTAATAATGTTTCAGAAAAAGGAAAAAAATGTGTGTGTGCTGATCTATGCTTTCAGATTTCTTTTATTTTATTTTTATTTTATTTTTTTCCTTGGCAAACACAAACTTTGTGTTTTAGCAACTGAATTGCCGGCTGAATAAAAACATATATTTTTTTATATATTTTTTAGTGAATTGTAATAAAATGTTAATTCAATAGCATTACTTTTTATACACTTGCAAAAGGGTATTATAATTTTGTCACGAAATGTGTAGGGCATAGAAGGAGACGTCTCCGATTCCATAAAGTCTATATATTCTTGATCAGGACGACAGGCTGAGTCTGGCTTTATCTTTGAGCTATCTTGATAAAACTTGACACAGATGAAGCTTGTAATTGTATATAGTTTGTATGTCAAAATCAGCCCGATAGGACCACTATATCATATAGCTGTCATAGGAACAATCGAAGTCACTTGATTTTCCTGCAAAGTGTTTGTTTGAAAAACTTTTTTGTTTTTCAAGATATCAAAATCAAACTTGGCATAACGATGTATATTTATGATTTGTATAATCAGATCAAGTTTGAACAAAATCGGAACAATCGGTCGAAAAGTGCCCTTATAAAAAACTTCTTTGTTTTTCATGATATCAAAACCAAAGTTGGCATTCAAAATTTTCTTAGAAAACGCATTGCAAAGGATATATAGCTACGGCGTTTCTTTCTAGTTTTTTTTTCAAAAAATCTTTTGTTTATTTATTAACTAAACGATATGCAAGGTTATTTCATAATCAATTGACTATTTTTTTATTTTCTTTTTTGGCATGATTCATGATGTTTAAGTTGCGTGTTGACAAATCCATTCATAAGTCATTCAATTTCGTTGGCTTATAATTTTGTTTTGAATCTAACGCTTGATTGCGTTTCAACAAAAAAAAAAAAAAAAAAATGAAAAACCTCTGTAAGTTTATACTATATATATATAGTAACTATATAGAGCTACGATACGGTTATATTGTTGTATGTGTGTGAAAATTATACGAGATCTCGTTACGTTTTGGCACGCCACAATTTCATTTAATTTTTAATTCCATTTCATTTAGTGGGTAATTAATTTTGATGGCAACATTTTTTTTTAGGAAATTTAATTTTTTTTTTTTTAAATATTTATGTTGTTGTGCAGTTTTGGTGCCTTTGCACTCGTCAGCAGAGAGATATGTATAGAAGATGCTCTACAAATGAAGTCATCTAGAAGAATTAAGTTTTCCGCAAAACGAAAATGAGAGGAAAAAAATAAAAAATAAACTAAACAATAGACACAACAGCAAGCAAATACAGTCTATTTCTTTTTTTTGTTCTAATTTTTTTAAATTTCTTTTTTTTTCTATTTTTGTTGCTTCTTTTTGTTGTTGTTTGTTTGTTTCTTTTTGTTGGTTTTATAAAATTTTTTTTCTTTTTTTTTTTGTTCATAGTAAATGTCATTAAGTTTCACTTAATGAGCCAATTTAGACAATTGATCCATATGCTTTAGTTTACGCGACATACACACACACACACACACACACATACAGAGAGACAGACGCACACATAATCTATTTATATATGTGTGTGTGTGTGTGTGTAGCTCGTGTGTATGTGTATTTATATGGACGAAGAATTGAGGGAAAACGCGCCGACAAATGTGCAGAGAGAGATGAAAAAAAAAAATCCATTTCTAACCGACGACGACGACGACGACAACGACGTTGATGTTGTTCAGTTATATATAATTATAATTATATATATAACTGTATATTTAATATGCATGTATGACGTCACTGTTTTACACACACACACACACGCGCGCGCACGCTTTAATTATATTTGACTTAAATTTGTTTTAATTGTTTGATTCGCTTTGATTTTGCCGCATAACAAAAAGGACAAAAAAAAAAGAATAAAAAATAAAAAATATATTATATTAGATTTAATAAATTTATAATACATTTGCACTTTTACTTGGTTTTTTGTAGTTTTAGATTTGAGTTTGCTTTTGAATTCTTTGATTTCCTGTTTAACGTTACAAATTCTTCCTTATTACATGCGGCTCAGCTTTACAGTTACAATTACAGTTTGTATTCTTTTTCCTTTTTTTTTGTGAAATTTCTTATTACTTATTGCTGTTTTTTTTTTCATTTTATTTTTTTTTAATTTTTGATTAGCTTGTAACCGTTACCCGTAGTGCTGCTAAGACCCCAATAGTCTTCCATTGCTGCACGGTGTTGTAGTGGTGATGGACACTCGTAAACTGCGCTGCGGCCGCTATATGAAACGCAATCTCAATCTCAATCTCTGTCGCTTCCACTTCAATGGTGTTGATTTGCTTGCTGCCCGCTTCAAGTCTCGGCTTAGCCGCACACAACAACGACACACGAACACACGCACACACACACACACACACAGCTATATGCAAAGCATGTGGGAGGAGGAGGCTTAAAAGCCTCTCTATGTATGTACGTACATACACATGTACATATGTAAACGCGCGTTATTTTCAATTGTCGTGAAGATCTCTTGCAATGTTCAAGCAAAGGGAATTAGAGATGCTGTGGTAATGGCACAGAGCGCGGCGGGTGTGTTTCTGTTGGTTGGTTGGGGGTGGATTGGGCGGGGGGGCCAGGGTCTGGCAATTTAAAGCACAAGGCGCGGCGTGGCGCGACACACACACACTCCCACACAGCACTAAAAAAAAAAGAAAGAAGAAAAACACACACATACACACACACACAAACGATAGTGACAGTGCTGTGTGTGTGCCTCACTTAATGCATTTCGCGTCGTCGCAAAAGCGCAAAAGGCAAAGGCATAAATCAAGGGGCAATCATAAAATAGCCGCCGCCACTGTTCACCGCCTGCCCGCTTAGTCGACAATCTCTTTTGCCTTTCTTCCTGCTCTTCTTATTCTTCGGCTTGTGCTTTTTAGCTCTGCTTGTTCTTTCTCTTTAGCAAGTGTGACAGTTGTGTCGCATGCGATCTCGCTCTCGCCTCGTGCCAGTCACGTATTTCGCTTCTCTTTATCACACTTTTGCTCACAAAACAACAGCCAGCGGCAACAACAACAATAACAATAGACAAAAATATCAATCCCGAATCCCGTTGCTCAGTTGACGGCGCGCATCTTTCACATTTCTTTATGCTCGCTTGTGCATATGTATGTATGTATGTATAGAGTAGAAGTAGTAGTAGTGGTAGCTGATATGCATGTAAGTATATATATTTGTATATATGTATTTATAGTCTAGGCTTAAGCTTAGTTTTTGCTTTGCTTTAGTTTAGCGTTTAGTGTTTTTTTCATTTGGCTTTGGCTTATTTTTGATTTCTATATATTGTCTTGATGCCGCCGACGTTGACGTTAAACTGATTCGATGTTTCGGATAGCGCTTTAGTCGAAACTGAGCATCGAATTTTTACCCGAGCTTGATTTTTTTCTATAGCGCAACCATTCGGTACGTGTCAGTTGTATGCACATACATACCTACATGCATACATACATGCATACATATAGTACGTACAGTTCATACGTATTTACATACATACACTATATATGTACATATTTATGTATGTATGTAAATAGATCTGTACTATAGCACGCTGCTTGGTATACTGTTAGCAAAATAAGTTTAAGCACACCATTTTGTTTTTTTTTTCGATATGAATGTAAGGTTAAAAATATCTATTATGCGATCATCATTATAGTTTATAGATTTGTATATATATATTTAAAACTCCTTAAGATCGAAAAAGAAAAATTTATAAATATTTCACATGTTTTGGTATTTTAAACATACATATTTAAAAATAAAATTTTTTTCCAAAATGCGCTATAAAAACAAGTTCAGTATATATGTTTATACAAATACCAAATTAATCTAACAAATAAAAAGGTATTTCTTATGAGTTTTAACAAACTTACTAGAATTGTAAATCAAGGAGAAATCTTAGATCTTTCAAGTCAAAATTTTAATTAATTTTGACATGAAAAGTAAACTTTCCCTAGAAGGTTCATAAGTTGTATTTAAATTTTTCCTTAAATAGATTTTAGATTAAAATTTGGATAAAAATAAATCCTAAAACCAAATTAATGTAGAAAATAAACCATTATTTCGATCACATACACAAAAATTCATTTATTGATCAAATTTTTAAAAAATAAAATTTAGATAAATAAGCTTTATTTGCACACTGTATGCCTGTACCTATATATGTATGTACAGTTTAACTAACTATAGACTATGTACTTAGTCGATTGCATGCTGGCCACACACACACACACACACACACACACCCACCTATTTTGATGTGTGTGTACCCGTATTATTTTTGTTGTCGTCGACCAGTCTCCAGTTTGCCTCACATTGATGAGATTTGCCATAGTTTGGCATTTCCAGAGCACGAGCAAACGTATTATAACAGCATACTATTCCTATACAAACATATATACATTTACTATATATATATATATAGAGATATATACGTTCTATACGATCCAATAATGCAAAGGTCATGTCATGGTACAGCGACCAACTAATTATGTTCTATACAAACAGCTCGTGCCATCAAAGAAAGTTATTTACGAGTATTTTTTGGACTTGGGCTTGGCCCGAACAACAACAACAATTTCCATTCTTATAGATATATAGTATAGTCTAGTATATTATAGTCGTATTAACTGACAGTATAAACCTAAATACTTCCAACATGTATAGCCTACTTATATAGCATACACAAACTAACCTAATAATATATTTAATTGACCCACATTTAATGAGTTTATTGCTTTATTTTGTATTTATTTTAACATTCAACGTTTCGTATAGTTTCATGCCTTATAAGTACATCTAATTGTTGAACTTTTCTTTATCAAATCAACAAAATTAGAAGTAGCATTCATATAGGAAAAAAAACAAGTTCATAATATAAATCAAAAAAGCTATAGCTGGGTATTATGAATAGAAAGACTTGAAAGAATCCTATCTATACTTTTCAGTAAAAAAAAGTACTTTTATGGCATTAAATTTTGATTAAAAACCTCCATTTTTTTAATTGAAAATTGATTTTTTATATACAAATTTCAATATCCTATGAAATTTTATAATATTTCTGCATTTCACATTTTAAAATATTGAAAAATATAAGTCTGAAAATCGTAAATCAAATTTATTCAAATGAATCAACTGTAGACCCTTAGTAGTCATACCTATAAATAGCCAAAATTTTCTTTTAAAAAAGTAAACCCCACTATATAAATTTTATCTCATATGTCAACTGATTCAAATGGCTTTAAAATTTCATTCCCATTCATTAGTTTTTCATTCATCTTATCAGATTCTCAGGCTTGTGTGTGTTTGCATATCAAAAGAGTTCTGTCTCTGATGTCATCTTCATCATAAATCATATCTCTAAACAGTTTACTTATATAAATATTTAGTTTCCAACATACCTAATCAAATATATACATTACAGTTAATCAAACACAAATCTCACAAACATGCCAGTTTGGCTTAAAATAAAATAAAGATGTGAAAATACGTAAATGTGAGATCATCTTGAAGCTTATCACTATTTGCCAGTTGATAAATAGATAAACTTGCAATGTCTGGGCATAGACATGGTACACATATGCCCTTAGTAACCTACATATAGAGAATTGTGCTAGACTTTGTCTTGGGAAGGGTTTTTAGAGGAACCAATATTAATTATGGTATATTCATAGCAACTCGGGTTCTATCTGCACGCGGAATAACCTTGAATTTAATTCCGAATTGGAGAATACCTTTTAGAATATCAAATTATCAAGTAAAAATTATTTTATATACAATTAAGTAAGAGTTTTATAAATTTTATAAATTTGTATACCATAAAAAATAGGTAAAGGGGCTCAATAAATATGCAAATGTATGTATCGGACATAAGGAGACATCTCCGATCATATAAAGTATATATATTCTTGATCTGTATTAATAGCCGAAACGATCTGGCCCTGCCCTTCTCTCTGTCCATTTGTTCGTCTTTAAAAGCTCACAGATCTCCGAAATAATTAGAGATAGAGACACCTTCCTTGGTAGATCAAGTTTATTTCAAATTTCCGATATTCCTCGCCCATTCACCACTGCACTTTTAAACTTATAACATTGAAACCTGGCACACTTAATTACAATGCTTATTTAAATATATTGTGCAAATATTATCACAATCGGACTATAAATACAGAAGTTATTGAAGATTTAGTTTACGTGGAAAACCAGTTGGTAGCAGCACAGCCGGTAGTGCAGTCGGTAGTCAGCGCGGTGCACCGTCTGAAGTTGTGTGCTTGCTTGCATGTATGTATATGTGAGTACGTGTATGTGCTTGGGGCTTTGGCCTGGGTACAGGGTGTACCGTAGACGGGTATACTCGACTATAGTGCGGTTCAAACTACAGAGCCTAACTTACATATTATGTAAAATAGTAAATTTAATAATATTTATATATATTTAAATATAATAAGTTGAATATTTAGTAAAACAACTTTGTCTAGTATATAGAAAAGATCTCTCCGAGAGAGATAGAGAGCGAAAGAGAGATAGAGAGACAAAAGAGAGAGAGAGCGACATTCAAAGTACCGCTCTCCGTAGTCCTTGGCAACTGTCAACTGTGGGCTGGTAGCAGGAGACAATCCAATACTGCGCAACACCTGTGCGAGAGGCAGCTCGACAGGCTGTCTACAGGGCCATGGTACATACAGGGTGCGCTTCTCTCTACCCCGTCCTGTTAGCGATTAGACGCTTCAATGGACGCTCCCCCCAACCCTGTCAACATGTCGACAAATTGGCAATGGACTAAAGAACAGACGTAACAGAAAAGGTATTTTCGAATTCTGGCCAAAAACGCGACCAAGCAGAACCATGCGGAGAACACTTGGCCGGAGAGAGCCAAGCCAGGGTCCGGGTTCAATTGCTAGGGAGAGTACCTGGTAGGGGGGTCGTCATCGATAGTTGTTGTTGTGCTTGACTGAGTGCGCAAGGGTAAAGAGAGGCAGAGAGCCCAAATGGGCTCTGGGCAGGCGCAGGCTCTGGCTGGATTGACAGTATCGTTGAGACGCTCCTGGCAGCTCGTTGCTCCGGCCAAGAAAGTTCCGCATTCCGTGGCCAGTCGCAGTGCGAGACGGAAATCAACGCGGAGTTTTTTCAATTCTTTTCTTTTTTCTGTTTGTTCAGTGTGCCACGTGAGTGAGAAAAATCGACGTGAAAATCGAAAAAAGAAAAATTAAATTTTAGAAAAATATTAGAAAACTAAACTGAAAATGATTGTCAATCTGCCCGTGAATGGTGCTAGCAATGCCCAAACACATCCCAGTGCCAGTGTCAGCAGCAACAACAATAACAACAACAACAGCAACACCAACAGCAACAGCAACAACAACAGCAACAACATTTTGCAAGGACAATGTGAATTTAATTTCTTAAAGCGCAAATATGAGACACAAGTGGAGCAACAGCAGCAACAGCTGCCTTTGTCCCAGGAGTATGAGCAACTGGCCGGTAATCCCTGGAAGAAACGTCATCTCGATTACGATGGCGACATGTGTTTCCAGCTGCAACTGGACACCAGTGTCACAACCACATCTAGTGCAGCTGCCACCGCTGCTGCTGCCGCCGCTGGGGCATCCTTTATCAATGATCTGTTTGCCTATGATAGCAGCTTGCTGGTGCCAGCTGCGTCATACTGTGCTCCTCCGGAGGCAGATGCTGGTGGCTGGCAGACGGGTGAACTGCTCGAGCTCGATCATCGCTACAATTCTGGACTGCAGACAGAGATTTCCCAGTTGAACGCAACGCTGCCGCCGCCGTTGCCGGCACTGGAACACAGGCAAGAGCAACACCAACAGCAGGAACAACAGCAACAGCAACATCAACAGCAACATCAACAGCAACATCAACAGCAACAGTTGCAATTGAACACCAACAGCAGCAGCTTTCTGGTGCCAATTCCTCAAAAGCTCAGCAATCGGCGACGCACCTCGCCGGCTGTCAGCGAATCGGAACCGGATTTTGAGGACAAGAATCTGTCCTGGCTGCTTAACTTCAAGTTCGATGAGTTTCCGCATCTCTCGCCGGATGTGGGCGGTGGGCCGAGGTTGGGCAATGGACCAAGTGCCGGCCTTGAGGCAGCCACACCCACAGCGGCTGCTAATATGGCCAGCGCATCGCCCTCTAGCTCTGCCTCACCCGCATCCGCATCCAATTCGAATCATTCACTCAACTCCAACCAGAGTTGTCATGCCACATTGCTGGATCAACGTGGCTCGCCCAAGAGTTGCTCCAGTGCATCCACAACAGCAGCAGCAGCAGTGGGCACAACAACAACAGTTGTCGGAGGAGGTGCAACAACAACTCCGACCAAAACTGGACGCAAATTTGAGGAGCTGGTGATGGAGGTCACCTCTGAAATGGATGGCAATGACATGATTGTGGCCGAGCACGTCGTGGTAGAGGATACAACGTCCAAGGCGTAAGTGTAAACTGCTCAGAAGTCGCAATTTTAATTCACACTAGCGAACAATCGCGGTTTTTTTACAATCGATATTATCGATATTTATATAAAATTGTTTTCTTTCATTTAATTAACTTTTCTGTTTATAATTTATATGCCTTTGTGTTATTTGCCTCTCAAAAGTATAACGTTTATATCGATAGCATCGACTATTGCACTTAAAACTATCGATAAATAACTCCATTTATTGTTATATTTACTTTACAGCACCGTATCAACTGAAAGCTTAGCTTTTATTTCATCTAATTTGATTAGAAGGAGAAAGGTTTAGCTATTCTGTGGCATTTTATATATTTTCTGTGGATATATCTATTCCATTTCGTAGCCCTGTACATTTGAGCTGCAAAATAATCGATTGTGTAATTTATCGAAAGCAGAAAACAAGTTTTATATGCCCATATCATTATATTTACTTAATCCATTAAATTGTTTAAGTTCTTGCTTTCGATAATTCAAGACTTATAACAAATTTTACTTTAACGATAGTTTCAACTATCGATTGTTTTACAGCTCTATTGTACAGCAAAGACTTCAAATTCTTTTGATAGATTTTATTATAGTAACTAGACTCTTAGGCTTAACAAAAATTTTGTTTTAAATATTCAGATTATAGTTATACATACAAATTTTTATACAACAACTAAAGGGCAAGTTATTTGAGAAATTTCTCTCCCTATTGAAGATATTTCAGTTAAATATTCTTACTTAAAAAATGCCATAGCAATTTTTTTATGCCCTGTAGATTTAATTACCCCAAAGTGAAGAAAATGTTGTAACTCTGGCAGATAAAATTTTCTGTTTTATTTATTTTATTTAATTATTTCGATAACTCGAGGAAACTTATTCTACCAAACATGGAAAAAATCTATAATTTTATGTCCATAATAAAAAAAATCCGTAATTTTTTTAAATTTGAATAAAAAAATTACTTTACTTTGGTTAAAGAAATAAGTCAACATATTTTGTAAAAATTTATATTGAGCATAGAAAATTTTCTGCAGGTTAATGAATTTTATATTCATTTCATAGAACACCTGGATTTCATATTGTAGAAAATCCATACTTCCGATTATAAACCCATAATTTTTTTCGTTTATTCATATCATAGAAAATATATTCGTACTGTGGAAATTTTCACTTCTTTGTAGAGATTTATACTCTGTTTGTAGAATTTTATTTTATTTTTTTTATCGAAAGTGTTTCTATACTTAAAAAAATTTGTTTTTTCTTAGTGCAGGATAAATATAATCATTGTTATATTTGAAAATAATCTTAAAGATAAAATCTGTTGTGTCTTTCAATAATGTAATGAAAAGAATTTATTATAATATCAAAGCATAAAAAAAAAAAATTAATCAAAACTATTAGAAGCCTGTAGAAAATAATGTATATAAAGCTACAAGGAATTTTAGTTGAATTTCCTAAGGAAAAATTTTTAACTTACATAGTAAAGTTTTTATCTAATTTAAATCAAACTAAAATCATGGGAATAGGAATGTGTTGGAATGGGTTTTATAACACTCATATTTTAACTATTGCAATTGATATTTCCCAAACTAATTTAGCTGAACACATGAGAGTATTATTTGTTTAATTTATGTTTTTTTTTTTCGAATTTTCTGAACACATGAAAGTAATTTTTTTTCTACACAATATATATTTGACGTATTTGTTTTTCATTTTTATTTTTCTTCTACTTGTCTCTCGTGAATTTAATGCGGCCGCCAATCGATGTGGACCACCCTCACCAACAACCAAACCACCCCAAACTACCCCCAAACTACCCCAAACCACCCGACCAACCACCGCAAAACAAGCAGGCCAAAGAAACCACCGTTCACATACACGGAACTCATCGAATACGCCCTCGAGGATAAGGGTGAGCTGACGGTGTCGGGCATATACCAATGGATATCGTAAGTACTTCACAACATCCACCATTCAGCACTACCCACCACCACACCACCCACTAGTGGACAGGGTGGTAGTGTGTGTAGCTGTAGCCATTTTGTTGTAGAGCGGCATTGCCGGATGTAATTAAACAAATCTCAAGCATTTTCTTGCGCATTCCTGTTGGCCACTTTTGTTGTTACCGGTTCTTGTTGTTGTTAAGAAAGTTGCCTTCCATTTTCTGTTTGGCTAACAACCGGCAACAACAACAACAGAAACAAAAGAAAGTACAATAAACTGCAAACTTCACAGTTCCCAATAATTTATTACCTGCTTAATTCCTTTCTAGGTTTTGTTTTTGTTTCTCTTTCCTTTTTGCCTCATATGAGTTTCAATATTGCAATTCAACAATGTTTTTTATTGTTGCTCAACAAGTTGTTACACATATCAAGATATCCGGGTTTCTACTTAATAAACTTCCATAGAATTGCAATGAAGGAAAATAAAAAATAAAAATTGAAATAATAATATTCTTTTATTTTTGTTACAACTCAAGAATTTTTCTTATTTAAATTTAAATATAAATCTTTATTCTTAATATTAAACACGTGTGCCAAAAACCTCAAGAGAGAAATTACAGAGAATTTACACATATTTGGAAATTTTTTCTCTTTCAATTTTTAAACAGAATAGAGAAGTTCAGAATAAGTTCAATATTAACTATATAGGGTTACAAAATCTCCAATTTTAATCTAATTATTTATAACAGTTTTTATGGATTACACTAGTTTACAGATTTTTTTTTGATCGAGGAAGCTGCACTCTCATATACTTTTTTTAATGTATTTTTGGGCGCTGACTTCAAAAATGCAAACCATTTTTCAAAGAATGGTTTTCGAGAAATCCGCGAATAGCTAGTTTTTTGGCAGTCTTTGGACTAATTTATTTATATTTACATCAGATGTTATTTGATCTTAAGGTACATTTCGCAATTCATTAGATAATTGTATACCCTTTCTAACGGTATGCCGTTTATGCGGATCAAATTCGAATTAATGTCATTATAAATCCTCAAAGTTGAAAAATGTAAACTTTTTTTGCATTTTTGAAACATTGCTGAATTTTAACTGGTCTTTTAAAAATTTTAAAAAATTCGTTTAAATACTTTTTAAGATTTATAATGTTAGACAATTCTTTTACGAATATTTTAAGTATACATTTGTTCAAATCGGTCAGTAAATGTGATAGTTATTCAGCAGTTAGTAAAAACATCCAAGATAAAACTCACTTTGTTCATCACTTTTCCAGCCATATTGAATTATAGAATTATAAACATTAGAATTATATTCAAGACTTCATATTTATATAAATATATACTTATCACTAATATTGATTCAAAAAATATCTCTTAAAATATTCAAATAAAAACATTAAAAGTCAAGTTGATTTTACATTTACATATCTTAAGTAAATCTGTTTCAATTAGATTATTAGATTGTGATCCCTTGACTTTGAAATAATATTGATTATAATCAATAATAATATTTTTTTTATAATCATTGCATAATATTATCAATCTATTAAACTCTATCTCTTTTAGTATATATCCCCAAGTTCTGTTGAAACAAAAGTTTTGCCAAAGCATATCGATTCCTTTGGAATCATTTTTAATTCGTTTGTACTTAGATATATATTTACATTGCCATAACTTTTAATTGGAAACTTATAAAAATTTATTTTCTAGACTTCTTGATTTCTTGACATACTTATAAATACAGAACAATTGTGGGCGAACCCAAAACACATAAAAAATATCTATATACACAGTGGCGTCTGCCCGATTTTTTCTTGTAGGAAAGTTTATAATATATAAAATTTAATTATTACTTTATTAGGTATGGAACTAAACTTTTTCTAATTAAATTATATTTTTTATGGATTTTTATATATTTTTGAATTGCGTTTGTAACTTCTTTACATAATTTTTAAGCCTGAATGTTGAGGAAATTTATATTTTCTTTCTATTTTAGATGAAATTTTATGAAACTAAAAATTTAAGTCTTTGATTATTATGTATAAAAACGAGTTGAAGTTTTCCTAATATTTTTTTTTTTTTGTTTTTAAAATTCTGAATTCCTTTTGTAACAACTCTACATAATTTCTAAAATTATATCCAGTGGCGTCTTCCGGATTCTTTTTAGAGTAAAGTTTATGAAACTTAAAATTGAAATCTTTGATTTTTAGGTATAGAAAAAAGTTGAAGTTTTCCTAATTCAATTATATATTTTTTTTGGGCTTATAAAATTCTAAAATTCCTTTTGTAACTCTCCTCCAAATGTAGAGAAAATTCGCCTTACAATGACATTGAAACACATGTTCATAAAAAAGATTTTCATTCTGAAATTTCTCTCAATCCTTTTTTCCTACGCCACTGTAGCCTATATACTATATGTCTATATATCAATTCGATGACAATAATAAAAAACTTTTAACACATTTTTCAAGGTTCATTAATTTACTTACCCCCAGCTCACAGTCACAACCCCGCTTTAAGCAAATATCCCCACCTGGTGTGCCGCAAATTGTCAAAGTTGTAGGCCTAGTCTCAGCCCACGCAAACCCCTGCACCTGTGCCAAGTGGATGGGGCCAGGGGTATGGGCAGGGGCATGGCTAGAATCACTGTAAATATTTTGTAGCCAAAAGCTAAAAATGTTGCGTGTGTATATCCTATATATATGTAAATGCATATAATAGAAGAAAATCCTTCTGCTCAACTCGGCAGCAAAATTATGACAGTTTGTGCCCATCACCTGGCCCCGCCGACGAAGAAAACCCCCCCCTCGTGTCCTGTGGAAATGTTTCGGCAACCTGTTCATTAAATGTAATGAGCAAGCAGACCAACCAATTTACCCTCAACCCCCCGCAAAAGTCCTTTGTTGGAACTTTTCATTAACCATTCACAAATTTACTTTGCGGCCCATGAACAAAGCTAAATAGAGAGAGGACAGGGGCGGTGGCGGTGGCGGTGGCAGTGGCGGTGGCAGTGGCGGTGGCAGTGGCGGTGGCGGTGGCAGTGGCGTTGGCGGGGGTAGAGAGCAAGTTTAGGAGTTTTGCATCCACCAGGGACGCGTCCTCGTCCGTTCAAGGCAAAGGCAGGCGCCTGCGCAGTTGACGTCGCCCACGCGACACCCCTCTACAACCCTCCCTGTGCATAGTGTGGCAATTGCCCATGAAATTTATACACACACACACACACACACACACACATTCGATAATTATTAATTGCCAGGGTTGAGCATTGAGCATTATCGGAAGTTAAACGCAATCGCATTTTTTTTAGGGGCTGTTCCGCCTTGGTCCTTCCGGCCTTTCTACACCTTTTACACGGCTCAATGCATTCAGGATCAGGTGTTTGACAGGCGCAACTCGGCGCACAATT
Organism: Hirtodrosophila alboralis; assembly: GCA_035043045.1. Classification (NCBI taxonomy): domain Eukaryota; kingdom Metazoa; phylum Arthropoda; class Insecta; order Diptera; family Drosophilidae; genus Hirtodrosophila; species Hirtodrosophila alboralis. The sequence goes on along the minus strand of JAWNNH010000155.1, from coordinate 800,032 downwards.
TTTCTAGCAATTACCTGGTCAGGCTCAAGATCCTTTTGAGGCCCTTGATCCTTTCGTTCTTCCGGTCAATTTGAATTGCATATTGGGTGTTTATTGGATGCGGATCATGGTTGATTGCACAGCATAAAGGACATAGCACACAGGACATGTGCATGCATCAGGATCAGAAAAGGGCAATTACTAATTTAAGGGTTTTATACAGTTCAAATTAAAGGACAATATGCATTAGCTGACTTAAAACGATACAGCACAAGGAAGAATTTAACTTTGAATAACGAATATTATATGCCCTACATAATATCTTTATTTAACAGTTATTAAAATTTTTAAATATCGTATAAACCTTTTTTCAGTAGTGCAAAAAATGTATAGAATTATAGAGGTTTGAAATCTATTAAAATTAGAAATTTCCCATAAAAATTATTTTTATTTTCTATATTTTCAACGATCAGAACTGCGTCAAAACTCCGTCAAAAATATCTTTCCGTGCAGGATTTCAACTCTTTATTAAATTAACATATAATTCTGAAAATAAAAATAAAAAATTTTCTTGTTTTTTTCGCTTGAGTGAAAGTTCAGACAGTTTATACAAAAATTGAATATTTTCAGAAAAAAATATTTCATCAAATATTCAATCAAAAATATGATCATAAAAAAATCAACCACATTGAAATTTGTTTAATTTTTAAAATGCTTTAAAGTTTAATTAATTTCTACTAAGTCAAACATATTTTTAATTTTGTTGAAAAATTTTTTTCAACCTCAGAATGAGTTTTATAATACGCTAGTTAACAAATTTTTTTTTCTTTTTCGTTCTGCATAATCGGGAATAGAATTATCTATTGGATTTTGTAACATTATTTAAAATCAAATAAAATCTGATGTAGATATGAACAAATTAGTCAAAAGACTCCCAAAAAACTCCCGAAAACCATTCTTTGAAAAAAATGATTTGTATTTTTTAAATACATCAAGAGTAGTCTATGAGAGCTCAACTCATTTTTTGCTGCTACTGATATCGATTAATTCTTATTATGATATTTTAAAATTCCGAGATTAGAATTTTATTAAATTTTTTTTTTTCCAAAATGTGGAGGTTCAGCCGTTAAAAAAAAAAATTAAAAAGAAGTTTATTAATAAAGAGTGAAAAGAGTTAATTTTTTTATTTTAATCCAAGTTTATAATCAAAATAAATTGCTTTTGTTATATTAAAAAATATAAAAAATATAAAAAATATAAAAAAAAGCGAAAACCAAAAATGTATTACCCATGTATCAAAACAAATTGTTTTTGCTATATTAAATAAGGGAGTTTAAAATATTATCAAATCTTTTTATATGAAAACTTTACAACTCTGTAGAAAATGCTCTTACTTAATTTTAAATTATCAAAACTTCAGTTTAGTTTACACAAAGTTCTGAGACTTGAAAATATAGAAATCGATTTTTTTTAAGGATTTGGAAGCCTTACAATTTTTAATTTTCAAAATTTCTCTTTTTATGAAGCATAGGTTTACGACGAAAAAAGAAAAATCATACAAACATATAATCTGAGTCTTAATTTAAGACAGCAAGAGAGACATTTGAAAATATATAAAAATATTAATAAATTCGATCATTTTCGACTTAAAACTACTATTTGATAGTTTTTTAAATAATATCTTAAAAAATGCTGAGAAATCTCACATTTATCTCTTGAAAATTTATATTCGAACATTTAAATAGAATATTTATTGGATCACTAGTGGGCAGTAGGCAGAACCTGTTTTTTTTATACATTTTTTTTTTGGCCGATTGAGGTAGCTGGGGCGTGGCCAGTTGCGCCCCACAATTGCTATTAAAAAAGTTTTTTTTTACTCAAAATGAAGGCAAGTTCTTTGGCTGCCATAAATCCATAAATTTGTGCACATTTACAGGAAAAAAAAAATATTTTTTTTTGTATTTTTTTTTTGGCGACTGGGCGCGGGGGCAGCCGCAACAATTTATGAACTAAGTTGCAGTACAAAATATATATATATATATAAGTATTATATATATACTATATAGGTATAGGCATAGCGGAGAAATCAACTTGAAACAAACCGCCAGAAGTAGTTGCCCAGTCTGGTTGTATCCTGGGTCTGGGCCTGGGCCAGGCGCTCGGCCTCGGTCCTAGCTGCCGCCATGTCAAAAATGAAGCGCTCTATGTGTGTGTGTGTGTATGTGTGTGTGTGTGTGTAGTGTGTGTATTGGCTTGCGTGCCAGGCACGCCCAGACACGGCACGGGCAGCCAACCAGGCTCAAACTCAAACTCAAACTCCAACTCAACCAACAGCCAGTCCGAGCGACCAGCCTATCAGACAGAATGCTTTATGAAGACTCCAAGCACGGACTACGTCCGGACATTGCCCCACCCCCCCACTGCTGTGGAGCAGCTGAACTCTGGGGCATGCCACCAGCTCCAACTGGCAGCCCCAAAAAACTCAATTACCAAGAGGGGCAGCAGACCCGGGGCTGGACAGCAGTTGCCGTGCCTAAAGTTAGACTCCACACCCTGCCAACCCCTGCCTCATTTTAGTGGGGCATGCCACACCGGATGTTAAGTTCGACCACTCGCATTATTTGGGAAAACAAAGTTGAAATCGAAAACCAAAAAAAAAAAAAAAAAACAAAAATTCGACAGCCCAAATAGAATAATATTCTAGTAAATATATATATATATATATATACATGTATGTTATTATTATGCCCATTACCTGCAGGGTGTAGGGGAGGGGGGTTTACCTCCTGCCGATGCCGTGCATTTCGACAATTTCATTCGAGGCCCAAAAACCAAATGCGAATGCCGAATGCCGAATGGGGCGCAGTCAGTCATTCAATTCATTGACAATGATGACGACGATGATAGTGGGTATTTGAAGTTTTTTTTATACTTTTTTTTTACTTTTTTACTTTCTTACTTTTACCCCGCTTCATAGCCCCCCCAACCCAACCAGCAGTGTGCGAAACGTGCCTCAAGCAAACGTTGACAATTCGACAAGTGCGAGAGGCAACTAAGCACGAGTCCTTTCGATCACATACACTTAAAGAAAATTATATGCATACTTGATTAGAGTAAAATATAGAATATATATATATTAATAAGTTTATAGTAATGCATATAATATAATTATATATTATACAATTATAAAATATAAAATAAAATGCATTTTTGTGACAATTTCGTGGCGCACGTTACACAAATTAACATGTAATTTTTTTCTTAACAATATTCGAAAAAAAAAAACATTTTAATTAATGTAAAATTCGAACAGAAACTCTGTTCAACACAATATGCGACATGCCAAAAATAATTCAATTTATTTGCTATAATTTAAAAAATTATATATTAAAGAAAAAATTGTATTATAAAATTAAAATTCTTTTTTTGAGGATTTAACTTCTTATTCGTATTAGGAATCGTTTGAAAAATGTTAGAAAAATTGTATTTGTACAAAATTTTAGATAATTAAAATAGGAAGAATATTATTTTAAACCAAAAATTTCACTTCAACTGTAAAGTAAGTTAGAAAAGCAGTTAAAAAGAATTTAAATTTTCGTGCAACACGCAGAATCTCGTGTTAGGGTTTGGTTAATCTTATTTAAAGGACAACATTTCTCTTTATTTCTTTTTCCTACAAATATAAATGGATTTCGTCAATTCATATAAAACCCAGAGAACATTATTAAATACTGAAAGTTTTTTATAAAATATTAGATATTTTACTAGGAATTATAGACATTATTGTAGACGTGCAGTTTTCCGTAAGGAATTAGGTAAAATTAATTTTTTTTCTTGCTTAAAAAAATTTTTTTAAATATTTTTTTTTATGAAATTTCCTTTTTTCAAAAATGATTTATTCTTATTCTTTTTTGTAGATAAATTTATTTAACTATTTATATAAAATTTACTGCATTTTGTTACAACTAAAATCGTGACGCACGTTACACAATTTATAACATGCAATTTTTTGTTATCAAAAATTCTAGGAATTTTCTGTAAGAAATTAGGTAAAATTTCATATTTTTTTGTTTGAAAAAATAAAAAAAAAATTTTATTTATTACGAAATTTTATAAATTAAAAAAAAAAATTGTTTTTCTTTTACGATTTTTTTGTTCTTTCAGTAAATATAATCAACTATGAATATGTGTTCTTATATATCATATAATACTGTGCTTGAAAATACACTTTGTTTTATAATATTATATATAAAAAGTATTCCTAATTTATTCACATATTTATAATAATTTCATCATAAAATTCTATCTCAATTTTTGAAAACCAAACTCTTTTGTTTGCTGCTGTTTAAACCTGAGTGTATATATTTGTGTATATGTACATATACTTTTGTGTATCACTGTTCAAAACGCCCACGCCTATCGATTGACTGGGCTTGGGGGATTGGGTGGTTATAGTGCCAGAGTGCCATGATTAAACCATGCTAGACATGCAGCTCCGCTCCATAAACTATCCAACATCATTGACTTCGTACTACGTATTTATAAATTTACAAGTGCCTCGGGGATTTTCACATTGAAGAAGGAGTCACAAAATCGAAGGTGTCACGGAAACCTCTTCCAACCCAAAAAAAATTCCAATTTGTAAGCGTCGCAAGGAAACTCTTTCGATTAGTTTCAAAAAATCGCGTTGTGTTTAAATAAACAATAATCTTAAATACACAATTGAGTAAAGTTTTTCTTAAAATATTGGATGTCTTTAAAGAGACTGGAATGCAAATGTTTTTCGTAATTTGTTTGGGTTGAGCCTGTTTTTTTTTTTGTATTATTTATATAGTGTTTCTTGAAGGGCTCATATATCTTTTTACCTACACAATTATGGTACCTCAATTTTTATATATTTTTTTGTGATATTTCAAGGAAAATTATTCCATTTTTAAAAATAACTTTCGAATAATAATACTAGCTCAATATTGACAAAAACATTAATAGCTATAAGATTTTGTTACTTCGTTGTCTATCCATTGATTAAAATTTGAAATTAATATATTAAACGAAGATTAATGAATGCAACTATGTAAATGCAGAGAGGAAGTAAACTAAATATTTTTTTCCGAATTTTTCCCGAATTTTAAAGTGAGAAATTCGTAAAAAAAAAACTAAATATTTTTTTCCTACTTTTTCCCGAATTTTAAAGTGAGAAATTCATAAAAAAAAAAACTAAATATTTTTTTTATTTTTGAGAAATTTATAAAAAAAAACTAAATATTTTTTTCCGACTTTTCCTCGAACTTTAAAATAAGAAATTCGTTAAATAAGAACTAAATATTTTTTTTCGACTTTTCCCCGAATTTTAAAGTGAGAAATTCGTAATTAAAAACTATATATTTTAAACTTGAAAGTAAAAAAATCGTAAAAAATACCGCACAAAATATCATAATTTTCTTAATTCAAAATTATATAGTTGCAGAACTAATGATTTGAACTTAAAAAGTGTTTGGAATGATTAATAAATATATTTATTAGCTTTTAAATTCGAGATGCTCGAGTAATGGTTCAAGCTGCGGGCTTAAATAAAATCTATAAAAAAATACCAGATTAAAAAATTATTTAAAAAAAAAAATCTCAGCATAAAAAAAATTTTAAAGGTGATTTTTTGGTCATCTATGTCTAGATATGTATCAGAAAATTTAGGTTTGGTAAATCATACAATTTTCGAGTTATCTAGTGTAATAAGAAGAGAATGTTTTTACCTAACATTTATATAGCTATAAGACTGTCTCCCGATCGATATTAAGACGTTCTTAGAATTTCCAAAAATTGACCAACACTAAGTGCTATTATTTTAAAGATATATATATAAATATATATGTATATATATAAATATCATAGTTTACCTATATTGTTAATTTATTAAGGTCTTCAGTTCAATCACAAAATCTTCTAAAATTTAGGGGCAATATAATTAAAAATTTATTTTAAATTTGAGCTTCATATTTTTAAGAGTGCAGTGCTTCTATTATTTTATTTTTATTTACTTTGAATAACTATACAAATATAAAATACAAATATAACAGATATAGATTATTTATTATTATATATTATATTTATTTATTAATTATTTATTATTATTTATTATAACTGACCAACAATCAAAAACATCATCTTTATTACTTTAGTTTATTTATTTAATAATAAAAATTATTTCGGAGAATACCTTTGATGATTCTTCCTAGTTCCATTTATACAATCAATAGTAAAAGCTATTTCTCAATGCATTTCCAGCTAAATGCATATATATATATATAGAATATATAGTATATATACATATATGTTACATATAAATAAATCAGATAGAAACTCCCAACTCTAAACTCCCAACCATCTGGGGTAAAGCAATTTGAAGTGCCATCTTTTTGCCTGATGCGTCATGACGTCTGCGTGTCCCATATGGTGTGTGTGTATGGTGTGTGTGTGTGTGTGGTGTGTTGTGTTGTGGCATAGTAGTACTAGACAAGCAGTTGAATAGACGAGTGGAGCCAGAATGACAGTTATCAGAACATTACAGCGGGATCATTAAAGACCTGACGCTGCCTTTCAACTTCAAGCAGACAAGCATATAGTCAGCCAGGAGCCAGGAGCCACAAGCCAGGATATGGGTGTTAGGAGAAGCCATAACTCCATCCATGCTCAACATAGATTTATGAATTCCATTTCATTTCATTCCATTTCATTTATGAGTCGTCATTTTACCCAAAAAAAAAACAAAAAAGAAAAAATAAATTAAATAAAACAAAAATATTCAAGTAGAGGGAGTGTTGACTTGTAGATATCCTGTTATTAGAAAAAAATACGTTAATTTATTGGTGGAGTTTTATATGATACAAGCATTCAAGCAGTTTACTGCTTATAGTGAACTGCTTGCAATTAACTGCTTGCAGTTTAGCGCGTTTTCAAGTTGTGTAAAGTGTTTTTTGTTTTTTTGAATAACTTTTATGTTTATTATTCGATCAGCATGAAATTTTCAATGAAGATAGATAATAAACGATATATTTCAATTTGCCCAATATCAGGCATATATATAGTTATTTTAAGCATTCAAAATCCATAATAAATGCAACATCGATAAATTATCTTAGCAAACTTTGCCAAAACATTTCTACACACCTTTTTAGTAATTTTTATAGGGTATCAAAAGCTATATAGATACACAATCTTACACACAGCTATGTGCATGTATAGGGTATATATATATATTATATATATATATATATAAGAATCAAAATGCGGCCCACAATGGGCGCCTCGCGTGTTGAAATAAGAAAAAAAAAAATTATTTTGGATTGCTTTTTAGCTGGAACAGTTGTGGGGGGGCGAACATTATGTGTGTGGGGGGGAGACGGACGTTTGCAGCAGTTAACCAATGACATAGCGCCGCCTCCTGTATTCAGCCCTCAACCCTCCTGTTCCTGCTCCTGCTCCTGCTCCAGCTCCAGCTCCTGCTGCGGGGGTTGTTTCTCGGACTCGGCGCGTGTGCACCAGGTCTCTATGTATATGTGCCGTAATTTGAAATACTTTCCATTTTGTTGCCCAACCACCCCCGCGAGGCATCCACAAGCCGCCCACGAAGGGTTTGCTGCTTGGCACGCGATGTCCTTTCCGGTCGACGTAGTTTCCTTTTACACATGGGCTCTGGGCTCAGTCCAGGCTGTGCAAAGCCGGGACGGGGGGTGTGTGGTGGTTTAACCCACCTGCCCATCTTATACTCAATTTTTCCGTATTTTTTTTTTATTTTTTTTTTATATTCCACATCCAAATCGCCTGTTCGTGACTTGCCTACAAAACGACGCATAATTTGTGCCACTGCCGCTGTCCCTGTCCATATCTGTGTGTGTGTGTGTGTGTGTGTGTGTGTGGAGGTCTGCCGCAGTGCCGTGTGGCATGACGTGTTCCAATGTAAATTGCCTGGTTGGCTGCTTGGCGTGCGAATGTTCAAAACTTTAATTGCAACTGGTCAAAAAAGTTTTTCAAATACATACAACAACACTCTGAGTGGCTCTCGGCCAGGCCAACAACAGCTCAGGGTAGCTTCTGACCAACTCAGTTGGCCAACAAAATTCACAGACCAACAACCAATCAAAAGCCATGCCACCCTCACTCCAAACACACACAAAATTGACCAATAAACGCATTTGGGAAAATACAATTTAATATATTAAAATTTTCAGAAATTAGAATTAGGATTTGTTATAGATTAAACGCTGTAAAATTACAATTGAAAATTCGAATTTCAGATTTTTTGTTAAACAAACAAAGTCTCCAATTTCGTATTATTTTGTTTGAGTAAAATTCAACTAAAAAGGGAAATCCCCATTTTTTATATGTTATTCGCTCGTCAAGAATTTGTAATACATTAAACGCTCTAAAATTTGAATTGAAAATTCGAAATTCGGAGCGAAATTTCTTTTATCCTTTTTTGAGCACAGAAAATCTCGCTTTATTTTGTTTGAGCAAATTTAAACTAAAAAAGGAAATCCCCATTTTATATATGTTATAACATACGCTCTACTGTTTTGCTTTGTTGCAACTATTTTTAATTTAATGAATACATTTATTTTTATATAAAAATTAATTTATAATATATACAATACATATTATATACATATTTTATGTGTTTTATTTCAATTCGAAGTTCTATACCTCAAAAAAAAAAAAAACACCCTTTACTAGCTGATTTCCTTTTGTTTTCTTGTTTAAATTAATATAATTAACTAAAAAAAAGACTTTTATTGCAGTTTCTTGAAAGCAAATTTACTCCATTTTATTATTTATATAAAGAAAACCTTTAAAAATTAGAATATTTTAGAAATTATAAAAACAAAGTGATTCTAATTTGTGAGCGCCGACTGTACTAACAATATAATGAAGACAAACTAAGCATATTAAATGAGAATTAAATATATATTTAATATTAGTTTAAACAAAATATTGTTAGTCATTCAATAATGCGCTTAAGAACAAAATATTCAACAAAAAAAATAAATAAATTTATATATATATAATAATAGTTTACTTTATAGACAATAATTCAAAAATTCAAAAAAAAACTCAATTTCAAATCAATTGTTGCTATAGTATATATACATTTTAATAAGATTATCCGATTTTATTAAAAAAATGCTTAAATGCCTTACAAGTATAATATAATATACACAGTCAAATATAATTTAATTTTCAATTTTTATATTATTGATTTTATGGTAATTTATGGCAATAAATGAAAAATTTTTAAAAAAAAAAATTTTATATTAATAACAATAATTTTAATACCAAACATGAATATTTTTAGGAATTTTAAATATTTTTTTTTTTTTTTGATTATACCACTTAATCTTACTGTTATTTTTCAACAACTTAAATTAAACTTAACAAACAATAATAACAAAAAAAACATAACAAAAAAAAAAAACAAAATTTAGTCTAGTTAAATTTAAATATTAAATATAACATTTAAATATTTAATATTCTTCGTTTAAAAATATTGAGTTTTTTTGGGTTTACATAAAAGAAATTTGAAATAATAATTTTTTTGTTTATTTTCAATACGTTTGTGTGATTTTAAAATTATCCAAAATGGGATTAAAAAAAATACTCTCTTATTTGCAATTTTAAATAATGTCTCTTAGTCTTATATTAATTGCAAATCAATTTAAAAACCTTTCAATTTATATATTATATTTAAAAATCGTCTATATTTTCAAAGAAATTTTAAAATGTGTATTACAAAATATTTAGTATATCGAATCTTCGAACTATTTAGATAACGCTTCATACAAAAAGTCCTATTACAAATTGTCCCTTCTTTTATAATTTTAACTTTTTATATAATAATATTCTAATATTTTTCTTAATTTATTTATCTCCTGTAGCGATCGCTTTCCCTATTACAAATCGAACGATGATCGCTGGAAAAACTCGGTGAGACACAATTTATCGATAAATCCGCATTTCCGGAAGGGTGTCAAGGCACCCCAAGGTGCTGGCCACTTGTGGGCCATATCTAGCGGAGATTCGGCGGAGAATGTGCTGGCCTGGGAGCATGTAAGTACATTTAAAATTCCAAATATTTAAATTTATTAATAATTCTATAATTCTTTCATTCACTAGAAAAAGCAACGTTTGGATTTGTTCTTTAAAATGGAGTCCATTAATCGCGAACGCATTCAGCAACATCAGCAGCAAATGCAGCAGCAACAGCAACAGTTGCAACAGCAGCAACAGCAGCAGCAGCAACACTGCAATTCACCACAACAACAACAGCAACAGCAGCAACAGTTGTCGTCACATCAGCAACATCAAGGTACAACCAATTGCATCTATGATGAAGCAGCAGCTGCTGCTGCGGCGTTGACGCAGGAAATGTTGCAACATACGCCTAGTGAAGCATCTGCAGCCACACAGACACATCCGCATACACATCCGCATTCGCATCCGCAACACAATCATCAGCAAAGACTTTTGCCCTTCAGCGATCTCCTCAGTGACGAGGAACTCCGCAAAACAGCGGGCCAAATCCTCAATGGCATCCATCGGGAGGTTGAGGTGCAATCGGTGAACTCCATTATCAGTACCTACCAGGATGTATTACTGGACAATGGTGAGTGATATGGGAGGGGTATTATTCCTATATATATATATTTATAAAGGTGTTCAGTTAAGGATAATGTCAACATTGCTTTTAAATCTATCAATTATAATTGATTGTTTGTTGAAATGCTTAAATCTTCGCCGTCTCTTTATCGATTTATATAATTAATATCTTAAATGACGCCTAATTAATCTAACTATGTAAAAGCAGAGGAGAGAAAAACGAAAAAAATTTTTTTCGACTTTTCTTCGAATTTTAAAGATAAAAAAACGTAAAAAATACCGCACAAAATATCATAATTTTTAAAATTCAAAATTAAATAGTTGCAAAACTAGTAGGTTAAACTTAATAAAATATATGTATGATTAATAGATATATTTATTAGCTTTCTGAAAACGTAAAACATTTGAAAATTTGCTATAAGATTATCGAGTAATGCTAAAATCTGCAGACTCGCTTTTGAAAAAAAGCTAAAAAAAATAAATACCAGATTTTAAAAATTTTTTATAAAAAATTCTCACAATAGAAAAATTTTTAAATTGGTTTTTCGTCGTCTGGGGCACCATATGTATCAGATAAAGTAGGTTTGGTAACTTATACAAAAAAAAAGCTAAATTTTGTTACCTAGTGTTATTATCAAAGATATGGCAAGATAGATTCTTTGAGATTCTTAGAATCAGCAGAAAGAAAATCTTTTATATATTTTATTAAAATTACAATAATACTATATTTTTCATGTATGAAGTTGAAGTCAGGCTTAGTGCTGGAGGATTAAATATATACTTATATTACCAAGTGACTCTCAGGTCACTTTTGATCCTTTAAAGTAAAATACAAATTTATACAAAAAATCCATTTTAAATTAAATAAGAATCTTTAGAATTTAAGCTCGTACCAAGCTCACTTTAGTATTTTGTTAGTTTTATTTTGCTAATTTATAAATTTTCTTTAAAGAAGTGTAAAAAGGAGATAGTGGGGATAGTATAAATAGAAGATATAGAGATTCGTCTACTACTTATTTCGTTTATATATAGGCTTATATAAATTACTTCTTCAAAATTCACTTAGTACTCGCTCACAATTGAATTGAATTTCACGTTTTATAGATATTTATTTAAAAAACAAAAATACAAAATTTATCAAAAATATAATGTAAAACATTAAAATAACCCTCAACAAAAATATATATGAGGTGACAACCAGATAAAGAAACTTTCTAAAAACGTAAATAAAATAAGAAAATCTAGAGTATCTAAAATAGTATCAATGTGAACTGAAGTGACGCCGAAAAATTAAAAAAAAACTCAATTTTAATAAATAAATAAATTAAGAATATCTGAAGAATTTAAACCAGTTTAACGGTGAATTCATTGATAGGGCCCAAAAAAGATTAAGATCAAAAATATAAAAGGTTGTTAAGAAAAATTCTAGTTTGTTTGAGGCTTAAGAAAAAAAATAATATAAAATTAAAAAAAATAACAAGGTTTTTAGTGGCGTATCATTTGTTAAATTGTGAAAATTTACAAAAAATCGTAAAAAATACCTCACATGTCATCATTATCTTTATACAAAATTATATAGTTGCAGAAGTCGAATTTTAAACTTAATAAAGTACATGAATATATAATAGATATTTTCAATAGATTTCAGAAAATGTAAAGCTTTCTTAAATCGATTATAAAATTGTCGAGTAATGAACAAAACTGCAAGCGTGCCTCTTAAAAAAATCTTAAATAAATCTGAAAAAAAAAACCTTAAAAAAATCCTAAAAAAAAACTTTAAAAAATATACCAGATTATAAAAAAGGTTAAAAAAAAATCTCACTATAGAAAAAAATTTTGAAGCGCTTTTTCGTCGTCATATAAATCAGAAAAAAGAGATTTCATAAAGGATACAAAAATTTAAAAAAAAAAAACCTTAAAAAAAATCGTAAAAAATCATAAAAAAAAATATACCAGGTTACAAAAAATGTTTAAAAAAAATTTAACCAAAAAAAAAATTTTTAAATGATTTTTCGTCATCCAAAAACAAGACTTGATAAAGAATACAAAAAAAAATAAATTCTAAAATTTTGTTACCTAGTGTATAAAGCGATAGTAAAGACAATGTATTCGCTTACTTTCAGAAGACTATCTCAATCCCATACACAAGGACATTGTTGTAACCGAGAGTGGACTGCGCCAGCAACACCATCACCAGCAGCAGCAGCAACAGCAACAGTCGCAGCAGCAGCAGCAACAACAGCAGCAGCAACAGCACAGCGGCAGCAGCAACAGTTTGAGCCATTCGCAATATTATATAACCGAAATAGATCCCATGGAGCTGGGCATACAGATGTCGCATCAGGTGGAGCCATCCGAGGAGGAGGTGCTCTTCAGCGATGACTTTAATCTCAACTATTTTGGCTATAATCCCGGCAGCGATATTGTCGCTTGACCACGCAAACCGCCGCCGCCTCCGTCGTCAAATGGAGTTGAGGTTCCAGTTGGGGAACAGAGTACTCATAAGCCAATTCTAAATCAATACTAGTCACACTAATGTAACTCGTCGTCTAACTATTTAAACTAACCACCTAAGGCAGCAATACGAACCCCAAAAAACCTAACCCTCAATGTACTATAGTCTAGTCTTCAAAGTACCAACAAAATAATGTATTTTTTTTTTGTCAATTTAATAAAAAATATTATATCTAGTTGATCGCATAGGACGTAAGTAGCTTCTACTTTAGCATTAAGCATACGAATCATACATATATATAAAAATAGTAAAACTCTAGATCTGACTATAATCCCCATTAAAAAAAAAACATATCTACATATACTCTATACATACTACATACATATACATATCTACGATATTTATGATATAATTTAGTTAAGAGTTTTTACTAGTAGCTGATTATACTATAAATATATTTCACATACTTATATACCAATTAATATATGTAATCTATATTCTATACAGTCCTATCTTCTAGACATATAGTCCAAATGCTAATACTAATCATAGTTTGTATTCATATATATAATTATATAGATATATATTGTTTAATCGTGTAGCATAACGGCACTTAATCGTACAACTAATGATCTTATTTATTTAATGGCAAAATACATTTTTTTATTTAAATTTATATATATATTGCATTTTCAATTCTTCTCTAGATCATATGGAGGGTGGTATAATAGGGAAAATAAAAAATAATGCTAGAAAAAATGCTATGGAAATTTAATGTAGAATCGTCGTCCTGATCAAGAGAATATATGTAGGGGGAAAAATAAAAATACTGCTAAAAAAAACCTATAGAAATTAAATCTAGAATCAAGAGTATATATACTATGGGATCGGTCAATCTTTTAATGTCCTTTTGCTAGGTTATAAAAGAATCATTTACTTAACATTTTCAGCGAGAGAAATATACAAATGGAATCCTTTAAGAATAATCCTTGAATTCCAATCAACCTGCAAAATTATCTCCTTTTATAATTCTCAAAAAAATTCAAATTCTTTGTGGAATACAATTTTTCATACGAGTTATAAAACGTTGCTTATTTCATAAACAATTGAAATAATTATAAACATTTAATTTTTATAATATAAATAAATATAAATTATATTCGTTACGTCTTATGGAAAGAATTGTCGTCCTGATCAAGAGTATATATACTATGGAGTCGGTCAATCTTTTAATGTCCTTTTGCTAGGGTATAAAAGAATCATTTACTTAACATTTTCAGCGAGAGAAATATACAAATGGAATCCTTTAAGAATAATCCTTGAATTCCAATCAACCTGCAAAATTATCTCCTTTGATAATTCTCAAAAAAATTCAAATTCGAGTTATAAAACGTTGCTTATTTCATAAACAATTGAAATAATTATAAACATTTAATTTTTATAATATAAATAAATATAAATTATATTCGTTACACTTCCTAAAAAAAAATATCCCGCTTCATACACCAAAAAAAAATTCCAACTACAATTTGTGGTTTATCCAAAAAAAATTTATTTTTGTATCTAAATATTTTTATTTTTATTTTATTTTTTATATATATATATATTTCGTATTTCTATTTTTTTTTTTGTTATTGAATACAATTTTATGCAGAAAACAAAATAAAAATGTTTGCAATAATAAGACTTTCTGCTTAAAGAAGATAAAAATGTTCCAATAAACCATTTACACGATAATTTGTTGATATATAAAAAATTGGTGAAATTGTGTGTATATAAATATAAGATATATAGATATTAATATAGATATCAATCTAAATTTATATATATATTATATATACATATAGTATTTATATGTATTGCGATTATTGGAAGTCTGCTGCTACAATTTGTCAGTTGACTTTAAAATTTTACACTCAGATTAGCTGATATTAGAGTAAATAGAAATAAACTCTGAAAAAAATTAGATATAATATTAAAAATGTGCCGATACTGATCCTAGTGTCAATTATCAAAAATTGCATATAATTTTGTATAATAGCAAGCAATTAACACATTGACATTAGGTTCGATTTTTGATTTTAATATCATATAATTTGAATTCTTGTATCTATATATTAACTAATAATCCCCCCGTTCGCTCCAAGTTGAAGTTGAATCTCAATTGGCGAGGTAGGGATGTCCGAAGAGATAGATTAGTCGTCGCTTTCCTCAAATGTTGGACTGCTGGGCGAATAGGCCGGACTTGTGGGGCTATAGTGTGAGGGGGCTGTGGGAGAGTACATCGGCGATGTTGGCGAATAATTGCGGGCCGTTGGCGTGTACGTCGGAGATGTGGGCGAATATTTGGTGCTGCTCGGCGAATAGATAGACATGTTGGGCGAGTAGCGAGGACTGGTCGCCGAATATGTGGATCCTGTGGGACTGTACTGATTTGAGGGTGAATGCTGCGGCGAACTGGGCGAATATAATGGCGAAGTTGGTGAATATTTGGGTGAAGCCGGTGAATATTGCGGTGAGCCGGGCGTATATTGTGGCGAGCCCGGCGAACCATCGTACGAGGGCGATGGCGGCGAATATGTCGGCGAAGTGGGCGAGTATTTGACGCCCGTTTGTGAGTATGCCGGCGAGGCCGGCGAATAATGCGGCGAGGCCGAATAATTAGGCGATGTTGGCGAATACGAAGGAGTTACGGGCGTATAATTGGGCGACGTCGGCGAATACGATGGCGATGTAGGCGAATAACAGGGTGACGTCGGCGAATATGATGGACTCGATGGCGAATATGAGGGCGACATCGGCGAATACGATGGCGAATTGGGTGAATAATTCGATGAGCTCGGTGAATATGCATTGTTGGGCGAATACATATTACTGCCGCTGCCCGCAAACGATGGACTCGACTGGAAGTTCGACGTGGGCGAATACACTGGCGACGTTGGCGAATATCCAGACGATGAAGGCGAATATCCAGTTGATTGTGGATTAAAATTGGGCGTTGCCGATGCATAGCGCGGACTTGTTGCCGCATATAACGGCGATGTCGGTGAATAATTCGGACTCGAAGGCGAATAGTTGGGCGAGGCACCACCTGGCGACGAGGCCGTATAATTCGGTGATGTTGGCGAATACGATGGCGACACACTGGGCGAAGCCGGGAAATACGGCGACATCGATGGTCCTGGTGAGCTGGGCGACGAGCCAGGATGCGCTGGCGACCAGCTGGGCGACATGCCCGATGCATCCGATGCGGCGGATGGTGAAAAACTTGGTCCGCCGGGCGTCATGGCGCTTACTGCAAACGAAAAGAAAAGAGAGAGTTAGCAACATGAGTTAGAAAGAGCAAGCAAGAGCGAGAGCAACAATTTTTTTTCATTTAACACCAGTTTACGAATTCACCATTTTTTTTTTAGCGAATTTATGTACATATTTTGCGGATTTAATTCGTTATTTATTTTTTAAATTGATTAATTCATTTTTTTAATCTTAAAATGCGCCTATTGCTCCTATTTTTTTATAGCTAATTTTCTACACATTTTTTTTTTTAATTTTGAAAAAAATTTTTTTCAGTTTTGTCTTAAAAAAAATTATAAAAATAAATCATTATTTATATTTTAAATTGATTAATTATATTTTCAATTCAAAATTGTCATATAGCGCTTTTATAGCTTAACTTAAAATCCGACTATAGCGGTTTTATAGCTAATTTAATGCATATATATTTTTTTTAATAAAAACTCCAAGACATGCCTAAAAATATTATTTCCAAACTTATAAAATTTTTACAAACAATTTTTGTTTAATATTTATAATTTTTTTAATTTTTTAATATTTATAAAATTTGTAAATTTTTAAAAATAATTTTTGTCAGGTTTGTCATAAAAAAATTTATAAAAAAAATCGTTACTTATTTTTTAAATTGATTAATTAATTTTTTAATTCAAAATTGTCATATTTTGTCATATTTTAAAATTCTCCTATAGCGTTTTTATAGCTAATTGTATACATATATTTTTTCTTAATAAAAACACCAAGACATACCTAAAGAATATTATTTTCAAACTTATTCAATTTTTATAAATAATTTTTTTTTTAAATTTTGAAAATAATTTTTTTCAGGTTTGTCTTGAAAAAAAAATTGTAAAAATAATATTTTTCAAACTTATACAATTTTTATGAACAAATTTCTTTTTGAATTTTGAAAATAATTGTTTTAGGTTGGGTTTATTTATTGAGTTTAAATATTAAAATAAAACTCAAAAAAAAAATGTAGTATATTTTTTGTTCCTATTACGAATTTTTAAATAGACATTTAGCTAGGAAAAAAAATATTCCAAATTTTTTTTTAAGGGTTTTTTTTTTTTACTTAAAAATAATCAGTATTTCGGTTTTATATATATAAAAAAAAAACTCACAAATTAAATTTTAATTGCAGAAAGTTTAAATTTTATAAATAATTTGTTTCAGGTTTGTCTTAAAAAAATATAAAATATATAAGTAATGTTTTTCAAACTCATTAAATTTTTGATAAACAAATTTTCTTTAAATTTAGAAATTTAGAAAATAAATATTTTAGGCTTGTCTTGGTTATTTTTAGAGTTTAAATATTAACATTTAGCTATTGAAAAAGTGGAAATAGGAAGAATATAGTAAATTTGTTTTTGGGTTTTATTTTTTGTAACGCAAAATTAAATATTTTTTCCGATTTAGATATGAAAAACTCAAATATTAATGGATATCATTGAAGAAAAGGATAAAAATTTAAAAAAAAAAATAAATTAAAAATAAAGGTATAAAATATAGCCTTATTCCTTAAGGATCACATTGCTGTAGCCCTGATTTTGTAAATATTTTTAAGCAGGATTTTAGTATATAGCTTTGGAATGCCAAAAAAAAATGTAAATATTTTTTTCCCATTTTTGGTGTAAATTAGTTTAAAGAATTCTGAAAACTCTTTTAGAAAAAATATAGAATATATAGAACTGCCAACTTACCATGTCCGGTTGGTGAGAAGTAACGCGGCGTATTGCAGTTCACCCAAGGTGTCATCGGTGGCGTCATGCTGGGCGTGGAACCGCCACCAATAAACATGGCAGCGCCACCCAGCATGCTGCTGCCCAAAGAATTGGGTATTTCAATGCCGAAGCGACATTTCTCCGCATCCAGCAGCAGATCAAAGCAGCCGGTGCCCATTTTGGGCAGCTGTCCCATAATAATATTCTCGGAGACGCCACGCATAGGATCTGTTTCGGCATGGGCCGCAGCATCCATCAGAACATCGACAGTTTCCTCAAAGGAGCAACGCATAAGAGCGCCCGTATCCTGTCGATTGATGCCGTGACGTGTGATGGCCATCAGATGACCCTTGGCTGTCATCACATCACAGAGCAACGCCAGATGGCGATAGTTCACGTAGAGACCGTAGAATTGTAGCACAGCGTTCATTTCCTTTTCCACAGACTTGCGCACAGCCTCAATGCCGAGCACTTGGAATATTTCGCAAATATCGTTGGAGGAGGTGCGTATGGGATCCACGTCACGTTCGGATAGAACCTTCATCATCGATGTGCCGTCCGTTTCCAGTAGCCATTCGCCAATTGCTTTGAATTCGCCCGTTTCGGTGATGACAATTCGCTTTTTGCTGTCCGTTTGGGGTAGATGCATGTACACCTTGCCAATGGCCTCGATACCCTGCAGTGTCATGTCGGAGAGCATGTTTGCCTCAATGCAGCGAAGGAACATATCGTCCTCCATTTTGTCAACCGCTTCGTCTTCGTCCTGGAACTTGTTCTCTTCGTTGTTCATGATACGTATGCGTAGGACCAGCTTATCGGCATTGTCATCATTGAATATACAATTCAGATCCTCGCCAAAGCCCACGTTGATCTTCTCGGCAATCTGTTCCATTGTTAGCTTCTTGTCTGTCATACGCTTGCGATCGAGCTCGATGCGGAGCAGCCAGGGCGAGATTCGTGTGGGATCAAAGTCAGGCATCTCATAGTAGACATTGACAAACTCCTGATCCTCGGCAATGACCGTGCGCTGTGGATCTGGATCGTAATAGATGGCCGTATTGGCCGTCACCTTGCGCAGCGTTGTATGCTCCAAGCGGCACAGCACATTCTTCGCCTTCTCCGCATCACGGGCAGCTCCGCCAGTGAGGAAGACGGTTAGGGATGGCGCCTTGGGCTTCTTTGATATATTGATAATTTCCTTGAGCCTGGGCACACCCAATGTTACGTTCTTCGAGGAGACACCAGCGAAATGGAAAGTGTTTAGCGTCATCTGTGTGGCCGGCTCACCCAAACTCTGTGCAGCCAAGGCGCCCACCATTTCGCCAGGATTAGCCTGTGCCTGCTGGAACCGCGTCTCAATCTCACCAATTAACCACTCAAAGGCCTCCGTGGACAGGCGAAACTCTTCAGAAACGTATTTGGTGCAGAGCGTCGACCGGATGAGGCACTGGAACAGCAACGTTGCATTCTCATTCGCCTGCTTCGAGATGGCATCGTTGCCCGTGACAATAACACAACGCTCCAGCAATCCTCGAACACCGCGAATCACACGCATGGGCGACAGATCCGTGGGCAAACGTTTGTTAATATGAAAGATCTTCTGCACGTTCCAGATCATGCGCTGTAAATTGCAGGGCAATACAACCTTTGAATCGCCATTGGGAAAGATTGAGCGTAAATTATCCCGATCGGAAACAAGACGATCCCATTCCGATTCCAGTTCCTGTATGGCATCGCTGCTATCCGTCATCTCCTTGATGACATCGTCCGTAAACACTTTGCGCATATAACGCTCATTTGACCAGTCGAATTTGAAACGTTTCTCAAACACTTTGTTCGACAGCTTCACCGTGGGCAAATTCTGGAATTCGACCAACTCGCCACAGAGGCCGTCCTCGCCATAACGCAACTGAATCAGTTGGCCCACAGAGTTACGCACAGTGCCATCATAGTTGACCATCACCGACTCCATAGCCTTGATCAGACGACGCTGAATATAGCCAGTTTCTGCAGTTTTGACAGCGGTATCAATTAGACCCTCACGACCGCCCATTGCGTGGAAATAGAATTCGGATGGTGTCAGACCGGCCAGATATGAATTCTCCACAAAGCCTCTGGACTCGGGACCGTAATCGTCCTTGATGAAATGCGGCAGAGTACGCTTTCTAAAGCCATAAGGTATACGCTTGCCCTCCACGTTCTGTTGGCCCACACAAGCAATAACCTGAGGACAGATAAATAAAAAAAAGGATTAAGGATTTATTTCATTTAATTTAAAGCTTTACCCACCTGTGAGATGTTAATGTTGGAACCCTTGGAGCCAGAGACGACCATAGCCTTTAGATTATTGTATTCGGTAAGAGATTTCTTGGCGGAGCCACCAGTTTTGTCACGAGCATCGTTCAGGATACGATTCACCTTATTCTCGAAGGTCTGACGCAGCGTATTGCCCGGCGTTGGCTCCAGTTCCATGTTGTGTGCCTTCTGTATAACATTGATGACATCGTCTTTGGCCTTCTTGATGGCCATTTGGATTTCATTGTAGGTCTGCGGATCGGCAATGGTATCGCCAATACCAATGCTGTGTCCCTCCAGCAGCAGCCAATTGTTGATCACCGTCTGAATGTTGCCATAGAAGCGTCCAGCAATGTCGTGTCCCAGTTCCAGGAAACAAATATGCAGCAGGGAGCCCGCAGATGTGCCCAGCGTCTTTTTGCATAGAATGCCCATAATGAGATCGCCGTGCTCTACCATGACCTGGAAGTAGAAATGGAAATAAATATTAATTTTTATATTTTTGAAAAGTTTTTGGGAAATCGAAAGTAATTAATTGTTGGAGTAATTAAAATAAAATAATGATAAGCGTTATTAAGTTTAATTTTTGGTAATATAATTGACAATTTGATTAAAGAAATTAGAAATAATTAATTGTTTGAGTAAGTTTAATATTTTCATATTTTTGAGAATTTTTATTCAGAAATAATTAATTGTTTGAATAATAAAAAGTAAAATAACGTTAAGCTTTGTTGAGTTTAATATTTTGATAATAAAATTTGCATATTTTTAGAGAATTTCAATTCAGAAATCAGAAATAATTAAAGCGTTAGAGAGTTTAATTTTCTTGATAATTAATTGAAAATCTATTTTTTTAAGTTCCTCTTGGTTTCTTTATTTTGTTTCCATTTTTACATTTAGCTATAAAAACGTTTGGTTTTGAGATTTATTTTTGAGCAAAAACATAAAACTAAATTAATAGCATTTTTAATCATTATTTTAGTTTTATATTTTATTACTTAAACAGAATTATTATTATCATAAGCATTATTTAAAACAGAAAATAAAAAAAAAAATATTCCAATTTATATGACTTGTGATATTTAGAAATAAAATTATCAATATTTATGTTCTCTATTAAAAAAAATAATCATAACAAGAAAATATAAAAAATAAATAAATCATATCAATGATAATTTTGGAGTTTTCTCAATCATAAAATAATATTATTTATTTTCTGAATTTTAAATAAAACTAAAATTAAAAAATATATTGATTATTTTTTTGAGCAATCAAAGTGAATCTCGATAAATAAAGATATTTTTTGCCAATAATCGAATTGAAAATTATGATAAATTATAAAGCAAAAATACTTTTCTGAGTTTTAAATAAAACTAAAATTAAAAAATATATTAAATATTTGTTTCGAGCAATCATAATGAAACTCACAATAAATAGCCATAACTTTTGGCAATAATCGAAATTAAACTCGTAAAATAATATTTATTGTCTGAGTCTTAAATAAAACTAAAATTAAAAAATATATTAAATATTTTTTTTGAGCAATTAAAATGAAACTTCAAGAAATAACGATATTTTTTGCCAATAATCGAAATGAAAATTATGATAAATCATAAAAATAATATTTATTTTCTGAGTTTTAAATAAAACTAAAATAAAAATATATTGTATATTTTAAGCAATCAAAATAAAACTATAAATAACGATATTTTTTTGGCGATAATCGAAATGAATATTATGATAAATCATAAAAATATTATTTCTTTTCTGAATTTTAAATAAAACAAAAATTAAAAAATATATTAAATATTTTTTTCGAGCAATTAATCGAAATAAAAATTATGATAAATTCATTATTTTCGAGCAATCAAAATAAAACTCTATAAAAAACGATATTATTTGGCAATTATCGAAATGAAAATTATGATAACTCATAAAATAATAGTTCTTGTCTGAATTTTAAATAAAAATAAAATTAAAAAATATATTAATTTTTTTTGAGCAATCAAAGTAAAACTCTATAAATAACGATAAATTTTGACAATAATCGAAATGAAAATTCTAATAAATCAGAATCAGAATCTGATTTTAAATGAAACTAAAATAATAATATATTGATTATTTTTGTAAAATCAAAATAAAACACAATAAATAACGATATTTTTTTTTTTTTTGGCAATAATCGAAATGAAAATTATAATAAATCATAAAATAATATTTCTTTTCTGAGTTTTAAATAAAAATAAATTTATTATTTTCGAGCAATCAAAATAAAACTCAATAAACAACGATAATTTTTGGCAATCGATAATAATCGAAATGAAAATCATGATAAATCATAAAATAACATTTTTTTCTGATTTTAAATTAAACTAAAATAAAAATATATTGATTATTTTTGAAAAATCAAAATAAAACTCACAATAAATAACAATAATCTTTATCAATAATCGAAATAAAAATAACGATAAAATTAAATAAAAAATATCGAAAGAATTTAATCGAATTAACGTCTCATCACTTACCTTTGTATCGCCGGGCGATATCCATTTGTAGGGTCCGTCATCCTCCTCGTCCGGATGTGTAGAATGTGTTCGTATCATGTTCACATTGCCGGGTATGATCAGTGAGAAGATCTGTTTGCCCGTCCACAAGGGACGCGGCTTTAATATACAAGGTTGTGGCATTTTGCCATCCCATGTGGGCAGAAACATGAGCAGATTCATCACCTGTTCCCGGGTGATGAACACATCACGTTTGGTCATCTTACGCACGGCGGTCAGGGTGTCCTGGACAATGCCCATGACGGGTTTGTTTGCCTGGGGTGTAATAATCTGACGTGGTGTTATATGAATGTTCTCCACCTCGGCACGAGTCTCCATCGATTGCGGCACATGCAGATTCATCTCGTCACCATCGAAATCAGCATTGTACGGCGATGTACAGGATAGATTCATGCGAAACGTAGACCAGGGCAGCACCTTGACACGATGCCCCATCATACTCATCTTGTGGAGCGTTGGCTGACGATTGAAGATCACCAGATCGTCGTCACGTAGATGCCGTTCCACTTTATAGCCGCATTGCAGATGCAAATCGGAGGATTTGGGATGAAACCTTAGATCGATACGTTCGCCATTATCACGGACAATATACTTGGCGCCCGGATACTGGGAATTGCCGCGTCTCACCAGCTCCTGCATGCGATCGATATTGAAGGGTGTGACCAGCTCGGGAAAGGTTAAATTCTGGGCAATGGAGCGGGGTACGCCCACCTGATCAATACGCAAATTGGGATCTGGGGTGATGACTGTGCGCGCCGAGAAATCAACACGTTTGCCCATCAAATTGCCACGAATGCGACCCTCTTTGCCCTTCAACCTCGCCTTGATCGCCTTCAGCGGCTTGCCGGACTTTTGCATGGCACGTGGCATGCCGGGCATATCGTTGTCCACCAGTGTGGCCACATGGAACTGCAGCATTTTGATATTCTCCTGAATGACATGGGCAGCGGCGCCGCTTGATTCATTCTTGCGCAGCTCATTGTTTGCCTTGATAATATCCGCCAGTTTGTGGGTCAAATCGTCCTGATTCTTGGCGGCGCCAAACATGACAACCGCCGGACGGACAGCCAGCGGCGGCACCGGCAACACGGTAACAATCATCCAATCGGGACGAGCGTATTTGGGATCCATGCCCAGAATGAAGCATTCATCGTCTGTAATGTGCTTGAGGATCTCCCAGACACGCTCCGCGGACACAATGATTTTCTTCTCCTGTGAATCCTCATTGACGTGCTTCCATTCGGCCGTTAGATCGAGTCCTGTCCGCCGTATCGAGGGCTGATAGTGACCGCAGCCGCCATGGCCGGGTTTTTTGTTTGGATCCACTTGTTGATTGTCCTTGGTCAAATCCATGTCCTCGCCGCCCTCACAAATCGTTTTGCCCTTGCACAAATCGTAGACATAGGCCAAACGCTTCCTCGGCTGACCCTTCGACTTGACCACGATCTCCTTGATCTTCGGATTGTGCGGTGAGACGAGCATTTTGGAGCAGTAGAAGCACACACAACGCAATATCTTGATCGTCTTGGTAATGAAGCCAATATGGAACACCGGTTTGGCCAGATCGATGTGACCAAAATGGCCAGGACACTCGGTCATATTACCGGCGCATGTCTGGCAACGTGACGTACGATCTATGACGCCCTGCCTGGGATCCATCAGCCCGCCCAGCTTCGGACGGCCCCCCTCAAGCGTCTCTGCAAACAGTACGCCACCCTCCGTAACGGACATGCGACGCTAAAAATAAATAAATAAAATAAAATTAGAATATATTTTAAAGTCAAAAGTGTAAAATTGGTTTTGATATCTTTAAAAAACAAAGAAGTTCTACCGATTGTTCCTATGGGAGCTATAAGATATAGTTGTCCAATTTTAATTCAACTTGATTAGATTATACAAAACGTAAATATGCATCGATATACCAAGTTTGATTTTGATATTTTGAAAAACAATAAAGTTTTTCATACAAAACACTTTTCAGGAAAATGAAGTGTCTGCGATTGTTCATATGGCAGCTATATGATATAGTGATCCGATCGGGCTAAATTTGGCATACAAACTATACACAATATCAAGCTTCATCTGTGTCAAGTTTCATCAAGATAGCTCAAAGATAAAGCCAAAAACTTTGCTTAGAAACAGCCTCAACTGACCAAGAATATATATATTTTATGGAGTCGGAGACGTTTTCTTCTATGTATTACACATTCCGTGACAAAATTATAATACAGTTTTGAAAGGGTATAAAAGCAGGTAAGAAATATAAGAAAAAGAAACAGCTATATGATATAGTGGCCCGATTCGGCTGATTTTGACAGCAAAAAGAAACATCTGTGCCAAAATTCATCAAAATAGTTAAAAAAAAAAAAAAAACTGAGAAGCTCGTTTGATTAGAAACAGACGGTCCAGACTCAGCTGATCGTCCTGATCAAGAATATATATATATTTTATGCGGTCGGAGATGTCTCCTTCTATGCATTACACATTTCGTGACAAAATTATAATACCCTTTTTTAAGTGTATAAAAAGTAATTCTACTGAATTAATATTTCATAAAAATTCACTATGGGCGAAATTTCGATTTTTTTTGGCATTAATTCTAAATGTAAAGCTACAGACTTTAAATTTTACATGAATATTAGAACAACTAAAGTAGAATTTTGGATTTTTTTTTAAAGTTAAGCCACAACTTCATATCGCTACCCATCCGACCATCTATTATTTATTAACCTGTTGATCTTCGAGACTTTTAAGGACTAAAAATCCTAAATTTATTGTGTGGAAACCTCGATACCAAACTCAGAACAAGTTTATTTTAAACTTTGGATGCACCGATTCCTTTAACTTAACATAAAAAAAAAAAAACTATAGCCCAAAGTTTTTGCAAATATAATACATATCCAAGACCGTAAATTCCCTGATTATTTTCCAAATTAATTAACAAATTTGGATAATAAGTCTGCTCTACCTTCAAATTAACAATTATTCTTTTCATGATTATTTTGAAAACTAACAAGCTTTGTTATATAAATATATATAGTATGTATACAAATCTCAATTTATTCAAAAAGGAACAAAAAATTTGATAAAAAAAAAAGATTAATTACACTATATTTTGGGAACTTTTATAAATAACTTGTCCTAATACTCTTTTTATACTAAAATATCTCACTTTTGTCAGCTTGTAGCATAAATATACACTAAACTAAACCACAACTAGATAAACATCTGATTTTGAATATATATTTTTATACTGCCTTTTTTGTATATTAAACTTTCAAAAATTTAAGTGAAATTTTACATAATTTTTCTTTCTTTAAACACAACGTACAGTTTGCGCTAATTTCCACAAGCAAATGTTATGATAAATCAATTGACTTTAAGAATTTAAAAGAGAATTTACGTTTTACAGAACTATAACAATTTGTATAATATATATATATAAATATTTCTTTTAATATATACGAGGGTGGTACGAGAATTAGCCGTATTAGCCTAATAGTGTTGATAAATTTCGCAGAAAAAAATTAAAATTGAAAAGGGAAAATATCGCAATTTAAGCGATATATCGAACGAGTTTTTAATCGACTATCATTCAGTACCAACTATCGTATTTTCCTTATCATTTATGAGCTTATAAATTACAATATTTATCCATTGTAATATTATCAATAATATTGCGATATTTATGAATACTTATATGTTAGATTGGCTAATTCTCAGCACCGCCATTGTATAGTTAATTAAATTATAAATATAATTATGTAAACTTTACATTTTTGAATAGGAATTCATTTTTAATTATAACAAGATCAGTTCCAAGTGCGAACTCAATAAGTTTTCTTGATTCTTGATAATGGTTTCCTAACCAAGTATTTGGACGCTGCTTTTCTTCGACTGCATCAATTTTCAATTTTTCTTGTGGCTGAATCCATTATATTTTGCAATTTCTATATTTGAGAATTCTATTTTTTTTTTGTCAAATTCTTAACAATAACATCGAACGCTTGATAGTGGAAATGAGGTATAACAACGGCATCATTATTTTATATGCTGATTTCGCATCATCAAAAAAAAGGAATTTGATTTGAATACTAGGCTGAAACAAAAAAGGTAGAAATATCTATAATTACGGATTAAGTACTTGCTTGGAAAATGTACAGAAAAAATAATAAAATATCATTTACATATATTATTATTATTATTATACCCTTGCAAAAGGCAGGGCCGTCTTAAGGTTACCGCGGGGTCCCTGGGTAATTTTACAAGCGGGGCCACGCTACTCTAAGAACTAAGATTTTTTGAATACTCGGGGTCATACCGGAGTCAGTATGCTATACCCTTAAGACAGCTCTGGCAAAAGGGTATTATAATTTTGTCAAAAAAATGTGTAACGCATAGAAGGAGACGTACCCAACCGTTCTTTGATATTCAAAATATTGAAATCAAAAACTCACCAGTTCTATGTAATTTTATGATATGTACAGTCATAGAAATCGGATTACTATATCTTACAGCTCTACTAGAAGCAATTTTTTAAAAATTTTGTATCAAAATCGGAGAACTATATCATATAGCTAACATGGAAAAGATCGGTCGAATAATGAAATTATACAAAGAACATTGCAAGGGTATTTAGGTATATATAGGAAGGTAGCACTTTCTTTTTGGATTTTTAATTGGATTATTTATTTCCAAGCTATTTGGGATTAAATTGTAATTGAATTTAAGAACTCGGAAAAGTTCCAAAAACAATATAAAGTGAATTAACATCTGAATCAAAAGAATAATTGGACCTCAAACAAGTTTCAATTTGTAGAAATTTATGGGTAAGCCAATTCGTCAATTTTACGCTTTAAAAAACGCAAAACTTTTAAACTTTGTGAAAGTATTTATATTGAAAAAATTTTACAAAAATTTTTTATCGTCATTAAGGACTTTAAATTTGAAATTTTAGCCTTATTACGACTTGGCTATAACATAGTGCAGTCGAGAACCAACGAATTTGAGAACTAAATAAATATAAATTAATTAATAAAATCCTTAACAAAAATATAACATCGATGCCATATTATTATACATATTTAACAACAACAAAAAATCCGGTTAACATCAGTCCGGAATAAATAAAAACAATTGTATAGAGAATTGCGTTGTGATTACAAGTTAAGATATGATAACAATGAAATCTTCAAGACTGGGCATAGGAATTTAAGGGGGTTTATTTTGGGCAATATATTGAATCATCGATTGCATTTTGTTTAAAAACCGATTTCAATTTTCAATATGGCGTCGATTTCACAATTATCCGTAAAGTACTACGTATATACTACTCACAATTTCGTCCGGCGATAAGATGCCAAACTGTACGCGCTTCACCTGGCGCAAAGGCGCCTTTGAATCCGTTGTGGTGCTCATTGTGGGACTGCGGATGTACTATGGAGCAAGAGAGTGAGTGCGCTCCGTGACGATGTCACACTATTTTTTTTTTGGCCAAAAAAAAATTTGCAATTTGCACGCGTGACAAAGAAGGTGGACGGGACGGGGCAGGCAGCGTGCACGCCAAAATGTGCAAAAAAATAAGCAAATTTTTGTTGTTTTCTATGTTTATTGCATTGTTATTAACGATTGTATCGTTTGCTGCTTGAATACACTATAATTTGGACGTTTTGCCGCTTAAATCCGCATTTTTCACATGCAGACGCGAGCAACACAGGCCGAAAAGCGCACTAAAAATTTTCATTGCGAGTCAGTCCGAATGCGACCCTGCGTCTTTACAGCCAATCGAGCGTGTTATCGATGACAGTCGCAAATAGCCGATGCGCAGTTGCAGACAAAGTACTGCAACAGCTGATTGTTATTGACTTTAAACTTAGTTTCAAGCATTTTAAATAATTTAAATTGTTTATTTTGGGTGCGTTGCTAATTGAGATTGTTGCTTTGCAAATGTTGTCAAAATTTATTGATATCGCATGCCACAGGTATAAGTATCGATAAGTTGTAGCGTCCCTGTGTTCGCCTAGCAACAAGCATCACATTGCAAGCCGACGCTGCACAAAGCATTGCAAGCAACTATTTTGGTTAAATTGCACTCTTCATGTTTTAGAATTTAATTATTGTGTCCTTTGGTTTGGAGCGACCGTCTTCACTAAATATTTTATGTTCATTCCAAATAATCACATGCTGAATATTGATAGTAATTTCTTATCGAAAGCAATTATTCTTATATTGATATCGATATATTGGTAGAGCAGTTGACAATGACAATGTATAAATAAGGTATTCCAGCAACTAATTTTAATTTGATATCAACTTTTGGTGTTCATACACGCATAATCAGCTGTGCTATACAAAATCATAACAAAGCGAAAAAGTGACCAGTCCACTAACAGCAAAATTCTGATCACTTTCAATTTATACCATTGAACTATCTTCATCATTGACTTGCTAATTAACAATATCTATAATTACTATAAATACTTGCAATGCCGCAATTCCGAACAGTGCACAATTACAAACAGTTAGGTTCATGGTTCAGTGAACAAGTTCAATGAACGAAAGGAGCGCATCCCTAGCAGTTACTATTCCCATTTGCGATTACGACAATAAAATAAATATTAGTAAAGAGTTAAAAAATGAGCGAAGCCGGCAGCGCCGTAGACGCAGTGGAAGCTGAGAAAAAGCGCAAGTTTCGCATTCAAGGTATAAACATATAAATAATATTAAAATTCACACAGCATTTTATGAAACAAACTCGTATTATTTTTAGCCGCTGCATTTATGGGACTCGTTGGCGGCATTTCGGCGCTTTTTGGTTTCTCCCGTACACTGGCCACGGCCAAGAAGTCCGACAGTAAGGTGCTGCAGCAGCAGGGTACACGCCAGGGCATCATACTCATGGATGAGGGCGCCACACTGGCTCTGCGCGCCCTTGGCTGGGGCACGCTCTATGCTGTCCTAGGCACCGGTGCATTCTGCTACGGATTCTGGAAACTGAGTGGCGCCAAAGATGTATGTATCACAGGGCTTCTGCTGACTGTGTTTACAGGAGGTTTTCTGTAAAATCGGCAAATTCCGCTCAAACTACAAACATCTTCTCTTAGACTAAAAGTGATTTATTTTATTTAATTCAGTTTGAGGAGTTCCGAATGAAAATGGGCAAGGCCTTGCCGCGCATTACCAACGAGGAGCCAGCACAAAGCCGCACAGACTTCGAGAGCGTCACGGACCTAATGAAGTACGTGGCCACCTGGGCAAAGGAGTAACCACAAAGCCTTAGACTAACAATATAATAATTTAATAATATAATTAAGTAGACCATATAAATAAATGCCAATTCTTTAATTCAATTTGTGTTAACAGTAAATAGCTTAAACAATCTAAAGATAATTAACATATATGCAAAAAAAAATTCACTAAGATCTTGGATATCTAGCCAGGATCTCGTTTATGGTATTCATTTGCACTCTGTGTGCGTGACTTTGACAGCAATCCTGCAGATCTCTCTGCAGTTCCTGAATTTTCTCAAATTTGAATTTAAATTCAATGCTGTCGTTCATAAAGGCTTTTGCGCCGCGTATAAATTGCTGGAGATCTGGCGCCTTATCCAAATAGGACTGCTGCTCTTCGCTGGGCTTGTAGGATGCATTTCCCGTTCCGGCTGTGCTAGGTGCTATTATAGTCCTGACCAAGGTTTCCCAGTCCTGTTTTTCTTGCAATACGCGCTCCTTAAACGCATCAATATCTTTGTCAACGCTATTGACATCAGCTTTTACCGCTAATAATTATATTTTATTATTGTGTTACTCAATTCAATTGGCTTAACTTACCTTCGACTTGTTCCAGAGTTACGTTGAAAATGCTTCTGCGTTGAGTGTACGCTAGTTTCGATGTAATTGTTTTCTGCAATTTGTCAACAGCATCATCAACGTCAATATCGGATATGTCGTCCACATCGCTGAGACACACAGTAGGCGGTTTTGAAACATTTGAACAATTTTCGCCGTCGCATGACGCCAATTCCATGGCTTCCATTTTCAAACTATGTTTGCCGGCAACTAAATGAAGGTACAAGGTTTCGCAATGCAGGGCTTCTTTTTTGCTAGGTCTAAGCCGGAGTGTATGTGACGTCACGGGATCAAAATAATATACATATGAAACACCATCGAAATGAAGAAAATTTTTATGTGGCGTTGACTGGTTGCAGTGTTGTTTTTTTTGTATTATTTTATTAGTCAATAGTAACTAAATATGTTAATTTTTAGTTTGTCTAAAAAATTGTAAAGATTGTGACGTCACTACATCTGCATTGTCTGCAATGCGACGCTGATATTTTGCGTTACCTTGCTTGTTGCGAGTTGCATTTCATTGGTGTCGATAATCAGTGTTGGATAAGCGTTTTATTTTAATAAACTTACAACATTGTTTTGCGCTCTATTGTAAATTTAAAATTGACAAATTTATGGTTGTTGAATTGGAATGACATTTTTTTATGAAAGCGAGAGTTCCAGTTGGAAATATTTTTCTTAAATTTTGTAACTTGAAAAACATGTTCTGTATAGATTTGCATAGTTAATAAACTGCGTATTATATGAATATATAGTAATCTAATATTACATCTAGTAGTCACCGACTTTAAATTCAAGCAGGTAAATTACATTGTCAATAGATTCGTCACTTGAATCCGGACTTTCACATAAACAGTGTGTTGTGCTCCGAAAATTGAGAATTTCGTTTATTTTCATATTACTTTCTATTTTCATTTCGAAAGAAAATTTTAAAACTACCATAATATTTCGAAAGTTAAATACAAATTTTTTAATATGATTTACGAATTGATTATTCTTGTGATTGGCTGGCTGTATCCCGCTTTCGAGACCTACGAGGCCCTCGATCAAAATTATCCCACGCAGCGAGCATGGAACAAATACTGGATCGTGATGGCCCTCTTCATGGCCTTGAATTACTTCACCGCCGCCATGCCCTATCTAAGCGGCTTTAAGCTATTCCTACTCTGCTGGATGCTGCCAACCATGGGCGCCGGCAGTGAGCTGATCTATGACGTATTCGTTAATCCCTTGCTGCGGCGCCACAAAACCATGCTTGTCTACGGATTCGAATATACCTCTGAACTGATATGTGGCATTCTGCGAAAGTTTATCAAAATGATGTATAACCTGGCCGTAGAGGCAGTGGAGCAGTGCTGGCAGATGACACGCAATGAGAATAATATGCATGTGGCACCACGTCTGCAGACTGCCATTAATACGGTCATTAACGAGCTGGGCATCGCTCAACGTGCTGCCTTCCTTCAGCCGAAAACTGAGCAAATTCAGCAGGGATCAGGAGAACAACAAACCGAAGACATTCACATTCAGCTGGCGGAGAGAAAGTTAGCAATGCGCATGCAGAACCGTATCCTAGCTGCCAAACAGGAGCACCTGGCGCCCATTAAGTACTGCCAAAATAAAGTGAAGCCTAAACACTCGGACACGGATAAAAGCTCACAGATTGCAAGCGTAATACTCAACACAGAGCCGGAACCGAAGCCGGAGCCACAAGCAATGCATAAAGACACACTACTGAAGGATCAGGCGGAATATTTCGAATTTTGCCATGGACTACGCCACTAGACAAAAGCTAAACCCAAAATACCCAACACATGTTATAGCGTTTCATCCGTTTCTTATTTGCTCAGAGGACATATTTCAATAAATTAAGCTGTTGCCACAAAAAAAAAAATATTTATATATATATATGTATCGATTATTTATCCTCTAGGCAGCTGCCTTGCGCTCCCGCTCCCGTTCTCGATCCTTTTCCCGCTCACGCTCCCGTTCCCGCTTAATTGTGGGCAGACGCGTCCAGATAAAGCCGCCGGCACGCTGCGCCGTATACTCATCCACATCGGGCAGGGGAAAGGGCGTAGTACGATCATAATAATAGTTGCTGGGCGCATGCATCACAAAGTCCAGATAGCATAGCTTGCGGGAGAGCTCCTCGTCCGGGCCTGTCAATAAAAACCGGGAAAATAAACGTAAATTTCAAAAGGGAATAAAAAGTATTTTTGTTGCGTTACCAATTAGATAGGTTGCCGGATCGAAGCCTTCCTGGGGATCGGGACTATCCTGTGTGGGTATCAGCCAGGTGAGAAAGGCGGACTTTTCACAATACGCATCCACCAGGAGACCCCTAATCTGGGCATAATACACATTCTGCTGGCTATCCACGATGCTAACAATATCTCCGATTTGCATGTAGCTGCCCTTGTAAAAGACGCTCTTCACGAACCGTGTGCTGGCCTGCATACGTGGCGTTTTCTGTGCCGGACGCTTGAAGAGCGTTCGTCGACTGCGTGCACCTGAAGCGGCGCCAGCGCCGCCACCAGCTCCTGCTTTGCCGTAGCCTTTGCCGCTGCCGGAAGCATGCCCAGCTGCGCCGGGTGTGCCGCCGGCTCCTGGGCCAGTGCCAGCTCCATTCTGACCATTGGCTGCTCCACCCGAGCCGCTGGCGGCGGCACCGCTGCCGCGTCCCGTCAACTTCGACTTGAATCGTGTACTGCGCGTACTTTTACGCAGCCGCTTTATTATTGTGGGTGAGCGGGCGCCATTGAGGCAGCTTCTGGTTATTTTGCCACCACGCTGTGCCGGAGACGGTGATGGGGAAGGAGGCGGAGGCGGTGGGGGAGCTGGAGCAGGAATCGTAGTTGTGGAAGGAGCTTCCGTTATAACGATTGTCACCTTCGACTCGACCTCAATTGCAGCAGTTTCTGTCTTAATTGCCGTCTCCTTGGCATCCGGAATCTCCACGGGCTGCGATTTTATTTTGGGTTCGGCATTTAGCGTCTCTGTCTGCTGCTTCTTCTCATGGCCATTGGCTGGCTTGTTGTCCAGCTCAATTAGCTCATCCAGAATCTCTGTCGTGGTTAGATCAGCATCGAGTTCCGTTTTCAGGTTTTCAAGTTCCTCCAGTTTCTCCGTCTTCACCTGGAAGGAAGCGCAATCTTTACACGGCCCGGAGGCGTCGGCATCCATGGCATTTTGGCACTTTGCGCACTTTGTGGGCGTGGCGCAGCGGGAAGCTGTGGACATCGTTGTAGTCTATACTTAAAAGTGAACTTATATTGAGATTGGCTTTTGTTTATATGTATATAAATAATTGATTTTTGTTGCTGTTGTGCAAATGCTAATGTTATGCTCAAATTGGCTACTGCGGCAAAGCATAGCAGAAATGTTAGTTTGCTTAACAGTGCCAATTCGAGTTGACATTTGCTGTGCACAACAGTGCCAATGTGAGCTTACGTTGGTACGTCAAATTATTCAAATCTTACATTTTGTTGTTGTTGTGCTGCATTTAATCTGTTACTGATTAAGTAAAAATTAATGTAAAATTAACAATTGGCACTTTCTTAGAACTAAAATATTTCAATTGATTTAATTGTGCATTGCATTGATATGAAGGTGCCAATAAGTTAAATATTAACATAGCACTGTTAACGCATTTGTGAGATTCTGCAACGCATAAATGAGATTGCTGTAAGCCGAATAAATCGAGTGTTATCGAATATCGGACTAAACATAATGTTTAAGCCGATCACTACTCATTGTAAATTCTGTTTTATAGCTGAAAGGTCGTGAGCGCAGAATCGGTCGGCTTAATTTAAAAACTTTTTTTTTATAGTGCGCGCGTGCCACGATTTACTATTGCACACACAAACACACACATAATTACAAAACAAGTACAAATTGTTGAATATATATTTTTTGCAAGTGCGCGCCTAATAATTGATACACATATAAATATATATGTACATAGCCAACAAGTATACAAAAAGAGAGAGAGAGAAAAAACGCAATTTATTGAAGAGGTCAATGCAGATGAAGAAAGGGGCAGCAAGAACAACAAACGCATGAAATGTAGCAGAATTCTTCTTCAAATGTGTGTGACGAAGTGACGCAGAGAAAGAGGAAGAAGGGGGAAAAGAAACAGTGCGCTTGAAAGCGGAGCTCAAAAGCGTACACACACACACACACACATACGTAAATAGAAACGATAACGAATACGAATACAAATACAAAATATATAAAAAGTGGAGAGAGGAGTGGCAACGGTTAAACGAAACGAGGGAGCAGCAACCAACAACAACAACAACAACAAAGCAAGTGAGTGATAAATGAGCCTGCAACAAGTCGCATATCGATAAACGATAAATTGTAATCACTGCAAAATGTCATTGCCAAAATGATGACAAGTTGGCAGGGCCGCAAAAACGAAAAGAAAAAAAAAACAACTGTAAAACCAGATTCTAAATTCGAGTCACATTCCATGAGAAGAATGTATTCACTGCTTCAGTGGAGACATATTTGCATCCAACTGTCTATCGATCGATTCACCGGCAAAACGTACCGAGAATTGATCGAGAGTTTCCATTTACCGCATTAGCTGCAGTTTACAGTCAGCTTGGTAAATCATTGCACGCTTCAATGCATTTGACTTTTTGCATTGGAATGTGCTCATTAAATGTTTTATTTTTTTTTTGTTATTATTTTTATTTTTTTTTTTATAAATATTTTTCTCTATTTGTTGTCATAAATCAATACACAATGAGCTCATCACAAGCAGGCTTCAATTATCTAAGCTATATAAAATGCATTAAATAGTAAAAAAATAATTTAACTACAATTTTTTATATATCTTACATAGATAAAAAAGGTCAAAAAGGGTATATTTGGCGTTTCCCGTAAATTAATAATAAAAAAAAAAATACAAAAAATTGAGAAACTAGATTTCTTATTATTTTTAGAGATCAATAGATTGTTTCGGTTTTATATATAGAAACTATATCTATATCTGCTTTTGTTTTCAATTATTTTTTGTTTTCAAGCTCAATCAGCTAATTTTTTGTAGAATTGCATTTCTTAGATGCATTTCTAGGGCAAAATAATATAGAATCCTATTTATTTTTAAATTTTTTTTAAAAATTATTTTTATTTTTTTATTCTTAATTAATTTTATTATTTTATTCTTAATTCTAATAAATCTTTATCTCAAATGAGAATTTATAGAATTATTGATTATTTATTAATTTTTATTTTTTTTTTTATTTTTTATCTGGAATCTGTTAGTTTCCTTAGCTAATCTGCAATCTTTTAAAGTTGCTTTCTCACCTTATCTACAATCTAGAAGATTCTTGGTATACCTGATTGCTTGTCAAGCTGCATTCTTGTAGCTTTCCGCTTTCAGCAACCAAAAATATTAAAAAAAAAAAAACTTCAATTTTGTATTAATTTGTTTCTGAGACCTGTTCTTAACGTCGTTCCATAGATCGATTTCTGTTTATTGTATTAACGGTGCTTTTTTTTTTTATTCTTCTATCCAGTTGCATAATGCGCCTCTAACGGTTGTTGGTACAAACAGGCAGCGGGGGGAAAGAGCGGGAGGCCCTGTTGCGTCGGGGAATGCGACTCTGTGTTTGATTTTTTTTTAGGGAGCGCACAAAACTCGAAAATTGCGCTGCACTCAACTGTAATTCGAATACGAATACGAATAACAATTCCAATTCCAATTCGAATTCGAACTCAATTCAATTCGATTTGGCTCGCAATTGTAGTAGGAGGGCAGGCGGCGGGGGGTTTTGGCAAATCATGCCAAGAACGATTGCAACGGTATAAAACGTCGAACAGTTAAGCGTGCAGAAATATTAAACAAAAAAAATAAAATACAAAAAAAATACAAAAAAACCAGGCAAAAATGGCAACAAAAAAAAAAGCTAAAGTAGCTGAAAAAAAAAATAAAAAATTGGTAGTAAGATAAAAACTGGTTCCGGCCGCCAAAGAATTCCGCATTGGCTGCTCGACTATGGAATTGTTGCTTGGAACTCTCAACAGAGACTCTCTCTCTCTCCCTCTCTCTCTTTGCCACACACTCTTTGTGTGTGTGTGTGTGTGTGTATATGTGTGTGCCACTTCCGTATACAACAACGTACAACGTACAACATACAACTTACAACAACGCCCCAGCTCTATAGCAACAACAGTTGCTGCTGCCCTCACGCTTCGCTCTCTCTCACTCTCTCTCACTCACTCTCTCTCTCTCTCTCTCCGCATTCTTAGTTCTTCACGTTTGTTGCCTCAGTCTTTTGTTTCTTTCGTTATACGCTTTGGCGCGCTATTCGCTTTTTTTTTAATGCAGGAGTCCAAGAAATAGCCGACGACAATGCCGATTAAACTACACTGACCAACAAAATTTGTAGATTTTTTTGTTTTTTGTTTTTTTTTATTTTTATTTTTTATATATTTTATTTTTTTTTTTTTGATTTTTTGGGTTTTTTTTTGGGTTTTTATTATATAAAATTACGGAAAAAAATTTGAGAATATATTTTTAAAAATATATTTCTAGACTCTGCAGAAACATTTAATGTAAGAAATTAATAGATATTTATCGATGTGCGAATCGATATAGCCTATTTTTTATATTTTTTTATATTTATTTTTATCGATTTTTTGTTTCGAATAATATGGCGATTGATTTTTGTTGTTAATTTTTTTCGATTGATTTTGTTGTTAATTTATTTTTTAAAATATATTTTAAGACTCTGCAGAAACATTTAATGCAAAAAAAATTAATCGATACTTATCGATGAACGTGTGGAAAGAGTAGCGTTTAATCGATTTAGCTATTGGCGATTGATTTAATTGATATTTGTTGCTATTGATATTTATCGATAAACGTTTTAAAAAAGTAGTGTGAGAATCGATATAGTTTTTTTTATTTTATTTTTTTATCGATATTTTTTTCAAATGATTTGGCAATTGATTTTTGTGGTTAATTTTTTTCTATTGATTTTTGTTGTTAATATATTTTTGAAATATATTTCATGACTCTGCAGCAACATTTAATGAAAGAAATGAATCTGATTATTAATAAAATATATTGTTTTTAAAAACATTAAATTCTTATTTTTAATTTGATATTCCTGTTTACAAATGGCATATAGCAAAAGTTCGAAAATATGCATTTTCACTTTAAAAAGTCTCAAATAACTGTTAGTTTGATATATTTATATTTTATTTTTAAATAAACATATTTTTTTTTAGAGAAAGAGGTGCTAAAAAAGTGGGTCGAAATTCCGAAGTTCCTCACAGTTATTGATCACTGATCAATGATCAGTATTTTATGATTTATGATTATATTAATATTAAATAAGGTAAAAAAATTGATTTATTTTATTAAAAATGTTTATAAAAACTTAGCTTTTGCTTACACTAAATAGACAATATTTGTTAACCAATTATATAATTCTAATATCATTTAAATCAAAAATAAGTGACGATTTATTAACTTCAAAATCAACTAAATAAATTTCGCTTTTGGTATATTGAAATAGAGTTAGCATTGTCATTGAAATATGCTTTTTAAATGTTTGCATTTGGGATTTTTGATTATTATTTTTTTTATTTTAGTTTTTAAACTAATTTATTAAATAAACTAAATTAAATTTATACAGTTAAAAAACAATCGCGAAAACTCTGAAATATACTATGTTTAGAAACTTTAACTTTATTAAAACATTAAATTTCAAAAGGGGTAATAATCATAATGAAAAAAAAAAGAAAATATTATTATAATACTTTACTTTTTCCATGATATAATAATTAATGATATTTTATGTTTATCATGAGTTCTATAAGCAATATCGATAATATCGATAGATTGAGACATAATAAAGCAATATCGATAATATCGATAGATTAAAACATAATAAATGGTTTTCAACAGGAATACCAAACACAGTTCTTGCAACAAGTGTTGACAAAGAAGAAGAAAAAGAAGAAGTAGAAGTAGAAAGGCAACAACAATAAATATACAAAAGCTAAGAAAATGCACAACAAAGACAGGCACTGAGAGAGAGAGAGAGAGAAGAAACCCCTGGTGTATGTTAATGTGACAAAGATGTTAATTGGCTTTTACTTTATTCAAACAAAATACTTAGTCACAGCGGATACAACAACAATAGAAAGAAAAAAAAAAGAAACAGAAATCCATCAGAGTGAAATTTAATTTAGTTGTCGGGGTCATCATCTGCATTGGAGTTTTTTTTTCTATTTTTTCTTCGGACAGCGATTTCATTTTGGCACTTTTCCACCAAAAAAAAAAAAAAAAAAAAACATAACTCAAAAAAAACGTTTATGAGTTTATCAAATGTGTGAGGTATTCCGTTGACATTTGACTTTCTGAGCATGTTTTATCTTTCGATAAGTTATCGATTATTTAAGTAATGCAACTTCTTTAAAAGTGATCAATTATGAGCGAGGCTGTGTCATGTTTGATGTAATTGAATTGTTTTTAATTTTTAAATATATTTATTTATAAATCTCTCGATTATGTTTAGGGCATTAAATAAGACTAGATAACAAGCAAATTGTTAAAGTTATCAAATCTATTTTTATTATTTATTGATGAGGTTTGCAAATGTGCGACTTCAGGCAGGTTTGCTGTAAGGGTAATATCTCAGCGGTGTCTAGATCGATTTCAGTGATTTATATTTTAAAATGCGTGAAATTAATGCATAATTAGGAGTTGAGCATTTGTATTTTTTTTTATATTTTTTTCTTGATTTTTAAGTCAAAAACTTGTCAAAATTAACGCAAAAAATGTCATAATTTTCCTAATTTAAAATTAAATATAAAATTTGTTGTTAATGATTGTTATATTAATTCATTAGATTTCAGGAAGCGTAAGCATTTTTAAATTGACTATGTGATGCTCGACCGAAAATCAAACATATAGATTAAAAAAAAAAAAAAACTTAAAAAAATTAATATATACTTAAATGAAATAATAATTTTTTATATAATATAATACTTAAATAAAATAATATTTTTTTTTTTAATTTTCTTAGCTGTGGCTCCATAAGTATCAGAAAACGTAGGTTTGGTATAACTACAGCAAAAAAAAACTTTATTTTTCGTTGCATAGTGTAATCAATAATAATGTTCAAATCGATTTTTCATCGATATTTTATGTGTTAAGTGACTCGGCGATTGCTATTGATATTTGTTGTTATTTTTGTTATTTATCGATAAATTTATCAAAAGAGTAGCGTTCAAATCGATTTAGCTATTGGCGATTGCAATTAATATTTGTTGCTATTGATATTTATCGATAAACTTATCA
This sequence comes from Hirtodrosophila alboralis, assembly GCA_035043045.1. Taxonomy (NCBI): domain Eukaryota; kingdom Metazoa; phylum Arthropoda; class Insecta; order Diptera; family Drosophilidae; genus Hirtodrosophila; species Hirtodrosophila alboralis. Next base: position 759,902 of record JAWNNH010000155.1, on the reverse strand, counting down.
AAAAAGTAGTGTGCGAATCGATATAGCTTTTTTTATTTATTTTTTTAATTTTTGCCGATATTTTGTTTCGAATGATTTGACGTTTGTTTTTTGTTGTTAAATCTCTTAATTAAATTAAATTGTTTATATGTTATTAAATCAACAATAATATAATTTATCGATAAATGCAATTAAACAAATTATCGATACATGATTCATTTGCCAATTTTTGGCTATGTTCCCCGCCCAATTAACGTGCCACATTTGTTGGTTGGCTTTGTGGAGGCGTCTCCAATGCGCCCTCCCATTTATTGTATTGCTTGGCTATGCTCAATTATGTTGCGGGTGCGGCAACAACCTACAGCAGCAACAGCAGCAACAACAGCAACAACAACAGCCCACAGCAACACCTACAACAACGCACAACAAATGAAGCGGCGCACCTCAGACACAACAACGAATAAATAGCAACACGAATAGTTTTTAGAATAATTTAATGACTGACAGCAACAACAGCAACAACAACAACAATAACTGTTACTAACAAACAACAGCAACAACAACAACAACCTACAAACAACAACAGAGTTGTCGCCTCGCACTTTCAATTGTCTTTTCCATGCAATGTAAAAAAAAAAAAAAACAAGAAATTTATTTATTTTTTGAAAATTTCCCTTTTTTGTTTTTGTGTGCTGTGTGTTGTGTGTGTGTGTGTGTTCGATGAGCAACAACAACAACAACAACAATTGTGGCACAATCTTTGGCGCGTTCGACGCTGTCTCTTCAAAGGTTTATTGGCCTTTTGGCTCGCCGTTTTAGCCAAGTTTGTTTGGCTTGGCCCTAGTGTTAGTGAAATCGTGCCGTCGACTTTGGCAGCGACGTTGAACTTCTTGCTAAATAAAAATATGTTTCTTCTTCTTTATTTTATTTTATTTTTTTATTTTTTTCTGCAAGAAATTTTCTAAACGTGAGGCAGAGGCGTTGTTGAGGGGGCGCGGCAAACCCATTAAGCGGATTACTTCAACAGGCAACATTAATACGGAATATATATGACTAGTCACTGCGTAGAGAAGCGCCAATAAGTCAAACTGTCAGTGAAAGAATGAAGCAGAAGAAGCAGCAGAAGAAAAGCCTAGAAGAAGCAAGCAATGTAGAATTCAAGCTGCTTGAGGCCATCTTTTAAATGCGAATTTAACAACCAGCCCAAAAACTGCATTAGCACCAAAATGCAAAAAGTCTAGGAAAAAAAAAATATTTTTTTATATGCAAAGAAGATAGATGATGCTTAATTTTTGACTAGGGAAATTTTTAGTTTAAGCTGTAGAATTCAAATGTAGAAAGAGAGAAATGCTAGAGTATGTATTTTGACTCTGTAAACTGTTTAGGGCAATGGAAACTTGGTCTTAAAACTTTGTTGCAAATTTATTTACTGATTTTTGACCAAAGTTTTGAGAAATAATCAATCTAGAAACTTGGTGAAAATTCAGTAAATAAATTTTCAACAAAGTTTGATTATTTCTAAAATAAAAAATCAGTATATAAATTTTTAACAAGTTTTTAGTTTAATTATTTCTTAGGTATGAATTTTTCTATGAATAATTCTTCAATTTCATTTGACAAATGTTTAAAGTTTAAATCTAAAGAATTTAGAAACTGTTGAAATATTTAAAATATCTTTAACAGACTTTTTTTTTAACTTGTAAGGGAATGTCCATATTGCGATCGCATAATATCTATATATTATATAGCTATATATTATAATATCGATTCAGAATATAGCACAGACGTCACGCGTCTACAAAATCGATAAATGCGATATATCGATCTTGCACACATTCATAATTTTACGAGTAAAATAAAAGGGATCAGACGCTTTATTCTGTCGATAGCAAGCAAAGAGATGAGATTGTAAAATTATTGAAATGATATTAATAAATAAATAAAATAAAATTAAATAAATTAAAATTAATTAAATGATATAATATTATTATAAAACCTGGCTACAAGCTATTTTCTGCCCCCAATTATTACCAATGTTTAAAGTTTATTGAATTTACAAAAGAAAAAAACTTTATAGAAAAAAAGACATAAAAAAGATTATTTAATCGTTTATTTTTATGACATCACTTTGATAATATTTTAGGGCTGTTAATAATATATCAGAATATAAATCTATCGATTTTTTTTTTTTTATATAAAAAAAACAATATAATTATATCTTGATATTTTTTGGGGAAGGCAACTATGCTGATCTTAGATTCGATGGCCGTAGATGCTAGCACTCCCTCTTTTTTTTATTTGTTACATTATTTTTTTGTATAATAATTAATCATGTGAATAAATAATAATAAATATTTTTTGGGGCATAGTTTTTTTTTTTTTTTTTGGTAAAATATCAATTATATCAAATTTATCGATATTTTCTAACAAAAAATATCAAAGATGCTATATTTTATAAATAATCCGTAATAAATTTCTTTCTTTTTCAACTATAAAGAAATATAGATTTTTAGGAAACACACTTTAAAAGTTAAAATTTAAATGTCAAAATTTCAAATAGATTTGAAGAAACATTAAGTTACGAACGTGCTGACAATCCGGCAAAATTGTAATGATTGTCGCTGATGTTGTGTAAACGTTATAATGATGCGACACTGACGAACATCAATGCCCACATTTGTGCTGATACAAATCAACACAATATTTTGCTAACACTTTTGTGCTGATGGTTAGCAAAAGTGAACTGACAAATATTTAATTAGAAACTGAAGTTTTATCATGCTACTAGTAGCATCAATGAAAGAAAACTTTGAATGAATTTCAATCAGTTGAAAACGTTGCGCTTGATGTCTTCTATCAGGAGAAATGCAGCGCAGAAGCGTGTTAAATATTAAATAAACATTAGGATAGATTGAAAGTAAAACGAAAAAGAAAGAAAAAATAATAAATTAAATAAATTGTAGTTCGACAAACTGAATCAATTAAAGGCGTTCATCGAAATTGATATCAAAAAATCAAAAAATCCAAAAAAAAAACTGCAATAGCATTGTGCGAGTGTGTGTGGTGTGTGTGGTGTGCGTGTGGTGTGTGTGTGGTGTGTAATTAAATGGCGCATTTTTGTGCGTGCCATGAAAATGAAAATGAAAATGGGGAATGCAGATGGAGATGGAGTTGTAGATAAAAATGGAAATGGATTGTAATCTATGGTCTTGTCAAGAGTTTCACTTATCGTGTTGGCTGCTGTTGCTGATTGTTGCCCCAACGCCCTACCTCTTCCCCCCCCCCCCCCCCTCCCCGCCCTGCTCTCGTTGATTATGAGCATGGGCTTGTCAAGGGACTGCGATTTGAGGTATGCCAAGAATCTGGCACACAAATCAATTCAAGCCGCAATACAACGACAAATAAAAAAAAAAAACCATTTGAAAACTAGAAACTGGCTCTTAAAAGCCGCACACACACACACACACACACACACACACACACCTGTTTGAGGTGTGCAGGTGCGAGACATCGTATCGAGAGTTTTGTCTCATAAAATACAGATTTATGACACACTATACACAGCATACAGCATACAAAACTGAAAAGTTTTTTTTAGAAATCGAAAAGCAATGCGATCTTAAGGGCATTTTTTAGCGCATTTTTCTCGTCATGGGAAAATCAACGAGTTTTTTTAAAGCATTTTTCAAAATCAACTGAAAAAATAATCATCGTAATGAAAAAGACTCAGGCAACGAACTTGAATTCAAAAGACTTAGACAACGAACTACATTTTCAAATGTATCACATAATCTCAACGAAAAGTCTATTAAATTAGCAGCTGAGTGGGGAGAGGGAGAAGGTCTAAAGTATGGGGGAAGTCCAAAACCTTGAACCGGCCAACACACGCTTTTCCCAGGTCAAAATACATATACATAAACGTTTTGGGCGAGTTCAAAAAACTTGTAAGTTTTGACCACGCCCTCATTTGCATTTTAAATGTTATGTTGTTGAAAAAACTGTTTAAACTATTAAAATGATTTTTGAATATTTAAATAATTGTCAATTTCTGAGAATACTAAAAATTACTGGAGGACTGAAATCAGATACATATTTATTTTAAAATGAAAATTAGAAAATAATATTTTTTTTTTTTTTATCAATTTTTTGTATTTAAGTTTAAACATTTTTATGACAGTTTTTATTAATAAAAATCATTGTTTCTGATAAAAAAAAGGAATAAATTATTATTAATATTTATTGGTAATTTTGATTTATATAAATTCTAATTTTTGATTATTTATAAAAATTCTTATATTTTATAAATTATAAAAAATTCTTTTGTTTTAATTTTTATCCTAATTTCTGATAATTTATAAAATTTTTTTTTTTAATTTCTATAAATAAAAACTAGCAATACAAATAAATAATAATAATAATTTGCTCAATTTTTTTTTTAATTAAAAATAAGTCATCTTTTAATTTTAATTTTAAAATCACAAACTTGTGTTATTCTGTTTAATCGAGCTAATTTTTTTTTGTGATTTTTCAAATAAAAGTTACAGCATAATATTATTTTGATTTTAGCAAATAAAATTAGACAAATACTTCTTATAAAAATTACATTTTAATAATTATTTTTGATTTATATAAATAACCAAAAATATTTAATGAAAACAATATTATTGGTTATTTGCAAAAATCAAAAATAATTATTAAAATGTGAATTTTATGATAAAAATAAAAAATAGGAGTTTTTTTTTAATAAAATTTACCACTAAAAATAAATAATAATTTGTAATTTCTTTTTTTTAATTAAAAATAAGTCATATTTTAATTTTCATTTAAAAGAACAAAAATATGATTTATGTTGTAAATTTGAAATCAATTTTTAACTTTGCTTTTCAGAGTTACAGACATAATTTTTATTTTTTTTTTATTTTTAATAAATACGAAGTTAGTTAATTCTTATTTTAGATTAAATAAAAAAAAAATTATTATAAGTGTAGGTTATTTAAAAAAAAAAAAAAAAATATATATATATATATATATATATATAAATGTAGGCTATTTTAAAAAAAATCAAAAATTATTATTAGAACGTAATTTTTATGGTTAACAAATATTGCAGAAGTTTTATTACGATTAAAATAAGTTTTTTGCTGGTTTTTCAATTAAGTTAATTATTTATACCCAACTTAATATAAAAAAATTATAATACAATTAAATTTAGATAAAAGTGTGAATAATATTTTTCTTGTAAGAATTTCAAGCCTTTATACGATATATCTATATACATTATACATCTATATACATTCTTAATATAATCAATTGATATAATAAAAGACTTGGAATTTGATGACAAATTAAAATAAGCTTAATAGAAGACAAAAAAAAAAAATACATTAATACAACTTAATCTAAATTCAAGTGTGAATATAAAAAAAGGGCTAAAACAATTCAAAAAAAAAAAATAATAATAAAAAAAATGTTGAATATATTTTTTTGTAAGAATTTCAAGCCTTTAATATAATCAATAAAATAATAATAATAAACCTATTTATTTATTACTCATATTGCATACTAAAAACATCTTATATTAATAATGTAATAAAATACTTAAGAGTATTTATTTATTACTCATATGCATGCTAAAAATAACTTGTACTAAATTCTACAACTAAATTCTACAAGTATTTAAAAGGCTTGAAACATTCTTAGTTGTTGTCGTAGTTGTTGTTGCTAGTTTTTAATTAGCATTTATTATGTTGCAATATTTAAAGTTTACTCATAGATTAATATTGTTGTTGTTGTTGTTTTTATTGTTAGTATAGCGTATAGATCGGCTGGGATTGTATTGCAGGCAGTCAACGCGACGTCTTAGCATTGGAATGCGGTCGAACTCGTAGCCAAGCCAAAAGATTTGTTAGCTGAAACGGAGAGGGACAGAGAGAGAGGGAGAGGGAGTGTAGTAGAGCCAGGTGTACGTGCGGAATGAATGACCGGCTAACTGATTGACTGACTGACTGACTGACTGACTGACTTGTTGGCTGCTTGAATGAATGAATAAATGAATGAATAAATGACTGGCAGCTGCCACTTTGAGCACTTTTTGGGCACTTGGCTTCAAGCTCGTGTATCTTGTTAGCCAAAGTCGCTAAACGGGTTAACGCGCTCTCTCTCTCTCTCTCTCTGCCTTTCTCTCTTTCTCTCTATATTGACTTTGTCAATTTGTACGCACTTGTCAGGCCATTTAGCAGCAAATCTTTAAACCAAACCCAAATCCAAATTCAATTTTTAAAACCATATTCAGTTTAGTGCATTACAACAACAATTAACTAACAACAACAACTGCAAAAAAAAACCCATAACAAAAGCATATTTTTTGGTATCTCGTCATTTTTTTTTTTATATTTTTTTGGGCATAAATATTTATGTTAAAGGCTTTTTGCCGCTAAACAGGTGAAAGTTTTGTCTTAACAATGTTAATCAGCCACAAGAGCCGCAACAAGCCACAACAACATTTTGCTTTTTTTGGCCCTGACTTTTTAATATTCTTGGCCAGTTTTGTGTTTTTTTCCATATCAACATATTATTTATATTTATTGTTTAATATCAGAATTTACTAAACAATTCATTAATGAATTCCTTTTTTGTATGCTTTCATTAAATTTTTAATTTTAATCAGTTCTTTTTTTTTTGCTTCTTTTTTAACATAAATTTTGCATCTAGGCCAAAGAATTAAATTGGTTTTTGTTGGCTTTTTTTTTGTTAATTTTTTTTGGCCTCTTCGAAAAATTTGACGAATTTTGAAGGTGAAAGCGAATTCTTAAATTGAATTTTTTCTTTTTATTTTTTTTTGTGCTTGTTGAAATTAGCTAGCTAAATGAGAAAAAAAATGTTTATTGATTTTCACTTTTTTTCACTTTTTGTTTAATTATAAACTAATATGCTAAAAGTATTTATTTAATGAACAAAAAGTTCTTTAAAGTTTTTTATTTTTTTAGAGCTTAAATAACACTAGTTTACAAATTTCTTTTTAATCGAGGGAGCTGGGCTCACATATACTTTTTTTGATGTATTTTTGGGCGTTGATTTCAAAAATCCAAACCATTTTTGGTTTTTCAAAGAATGGTTTTTGAGAAAACCGCAAATAGCTAGTTTTTTGGCAGTCTTTGGACTAATTTATTTATAATTACATTATATATTATGTGATCTTAAAACACATTTTGCATTTCAATAGATAATTGTATACATTTTCTAACGGTATGCCGTTTATGCGGATCGAATGCGAATTGATGTCATTATAAATCCTCAAAGTTGAAAAATGTGAACTTTTTTTGCATTTTTGAAAAATTGCTGAAATTCATTTGCTCATTTAAATATTTAAAAAATTCGTTTAAATAATTTTTAAGATTTATTATGTTAGACAATTCTTTTACGAATATTTTGAGTATACATTTGTCCAAATCGGTCAGTAAATGTGATAGTTATTCAACAATTAGTAAAAACACCAAAGATAAAATTTACCTTGTTTATCACTATTCCAGCCATATTTCCAATCTCAACTGATATGCTAAAAGTATTTATTTAATTAAAATCTGTTCTTTAAAGTTTTATATTTTTTAAGAGCTTAAATAATATATTTAGTGATTAATCATATTAGTTTTTTTTCTGTTTAGTACTCAGAAAATAAAAATCTAAAGTCCATAAAACTGTCATGTCTAAAATTTAATTAAAATGCTTTTAATTTTTAACATTTTGTCGTAAGCTCTGCTTCTCTGCTGCCTTTATTAATTTCTTAAATATATATTTTATAAAAATATATATATATAATATATTACTAATTGCTACAATCGTAGTCACTTGTCATAGACCTTTGGCATTAATTGTTAAGCAATTTACAATTGTTAATGTCATTTCAAAAAAATTTATGATTTCATTTTCAAGTCTCTTGCGAGAGACTGCAAAGAAAATAGAAAAAACAAATAATAATAATAATAATGTTAATAATAGGCTTGTAAGAAAAACAAAATACAAAAAACTTACTTTCATTCATTGAGCAGCTCATGGGCCTTCGCTCCTCTCCCCCCTTGGCTTGCATCGTTACAGTGACTGTGAAATGTTCACACACAGTGTGACAATTCCAATCGGCATCACAGTGACAATCTCTTGTGGACATACAAGCTCTGTGATAAGCATATATTTTTTTATTTCTGTTTGAAATGCCAAAGGCAACGTCATGAGAGAGACAAAATAATTACGTGTACTTTTTATGCATTTTTTTTGCATACCCTGTATTAAAAAATTGTTTAAAAAGGGGTATAAAATTTAATAAAAAATATATGCGTTCATAAAGAGTTAAGTTTAAATGCATATAAATTTGGCTTGTACTTTTAATATACTAAATATTGGCTTAAACCAAATCAGACTATTTTATTTTATAGTTGTAATAGGAATTTTCGATGAAGAATTAAGTTTTTGCATTACAACTTTGTCATCAGTATCTTAAAAATTCGTCATCTAATGATTCGAATTTTTTCAATTGTAATTAAATGTGTTTTCATAAGAAATACTTTTTTCAATTATAGTAAAATGTAATTTTATTAGCATAACTTTTCATTTATTTATATTATTATTATTAAATACATTTATAAAAATATTTTAATATTTATTTTTATATATCTTTTTATATATATTTTTATATATATTTTTATATATATTTTTATATATATTTTTATATTTGTTTTTTTTTTTTTTTAAATATATATTTTTTGATAAATATTTTTTTATATATATTTTTTTATATATATTTTTTTATATATATTTTTTTATATATATTTCTTTAAATATATTTTTATATAAACATTTTTTTTTATATATATTTTTTTTAAATATATATTTTTTGATATATATTTTTTGATATATATTTTTTGATATATATTTTTTGATATATATTTTTATATATATATATTTTTTTTATATATATATTTTTTATATATATTTTTTTTATATCTATTTTTTTATATATATTTTTTTAAATATATTTTTTTTTTATATATATTTTTTTTTAAATATTTTTTTTATATATATTTTTTTATATATATATTTTTTATATAAATTATTATTATTATTTATATATTTAGCAGGGTATCTCCTAGTGGACTAACTGCAACTATTACCTATTGTTTATTTGTACATTTTTTTTCGCTTTTCGCTAATCAAAATATTATTTCTATTTACAGCAATGCATCAGCCAGCAGCTTGAAGCCCCTCCTGGAAACCTCCTCAAAAACCCTATCAATATCTTTCCCGCAATACGACCGAACAATATTGGCAATTATCGCGGCCATAAAATTGCAAATATTACGTTAGAAAGTTTGGATTGATCCAGCGTAGATCTAGTGGAAAACACACAAGTCCAAGCCTAACCACCATGGACTGGGCCGAGGGTGACCTAGTGTGGTTTGATCCCGGTGTGGGTCATCCCATACCCGGTGAGATTCAGGAAGTGCATCGCGCTGCTCAAGTGATTGTTGTGCAGGCCATGATTAAGGGCAAGGTGAGTACACATATTTGGCAGTCAGTGTATGCTGTTTTAAATACTATGTTTAAGTTGGGGAAAAAAGGAAATTTGTGGACAAAAAAACGATCAAGACTTTTAACCCTTTTCTTAAAAGATTCGACCAGGAAATCCAAAAGTATTTTCTCAATAATTATTTGCTATATTAATGTGGTTGTGTGAGATTTTTCTGAAAATATTTTTTGAAAATGTTTATTGGAGCGAGATTAACGACCCTCACATATAGTATATATAGAAAAGTCATATAAATAATAAAGAAAACCACAATTTTATTGAGAAAACAATTACTCAGGAACCGTAACGATTATAAGTTTTATTTTTAAATATTACATGTCAATGATTTTCTTAGTTTTCTTCAAGTAAATTGAGATATAATAAATTTTAGGCAATATTTGAAAATATTCGTTATTAATTGGGTTTTATTTTATTGCTTAAAAATAAGGTAAAAGTCCTCCTATGGCGTTTTTATAGCTAAATGTTAAAAATTTGATATATTTAAAAAAAAAGAAGCAAGACGAGCCTAAAAAAATTATTTTAAGAATTTAAAAAATTGTTGAAAGTGTATATATCATTTTTTTTTTAATTTTTAAAATTATACATATTTTTTTTTTTTTAAATTATATATATTTTTTTAATTTTTAAAAATTATATATATTTTTTTAATTTTTAAAAATTATACATTTTTTTTTTAATTTTTAAAAATTATACATATTTTTTTATTTTTTAAAAATTATGCATAGTTTTTTATTTTTTAAAATTATGTTAAATATTTAAGTTTGTCTTGGCTTACTTATTGAGAATAAATTGCTACATTTAGCTATAAAAAAGTAATAATAGGATTATCGATAATTTGTAAGCTTTAATTTTTATAACTAAAAAAATCAATATTACTGAATATTTTATTAAAATTTAAAATTAATAATTGTAATTAAAAAGCTGAAAAATATAAAAATCAGGTCTACGTTGGTGATTTTTGATATTAAAGAAATAAAAATAAAATTATCGTTTTTTACGGTCGCTCTATTAACTAGCTTATATTAAATTTCAACAACAAACTGTAAACAGAGTATACCACAATCGGGAACTGTCAAGCTTTATATTTGTTTGTATTTTTGGAATGCGAATTTCACACATATTTTAGGGCCTCGCAACTTTGTCTGTTTTATGAATGCTTTTCACTATTTTCACCTGTCGTCGAAACAAGCGACCAAACACACAAATTGGGGGCTTGTTTATGTTTTTATTTAGTATTTCAGTTTTATTTATTTTTATTTTTTTATTTTTTTTGGACTTGGAATTCATGGCATGCCACTTTGGTAGTTGCCAGCCTGCTAAGTAAGCTAAGCTTGTTGCCAATCTTGCCAATGCAACGGAAGTGTTTTGTATTTTGCATGCAACAAGTCGAACAGCTTCCACAGAAAAATTGCCAACGCTTTCGAGTTCCCTTCGCCTGAGCTCTGCCAATTAGAGATGTGTGCGTTTCGCATTTTTTTTATAGACAAACACAAGTCATGAATTTCAAATAGGCTAGATTTATCACTTGGGAGAGTAGGAGAGCACACTTTTGATAATAATCGATAGTGATGGGTTGAGTGGAAACATTCGATACTATCGATAGTTTGATATAGTTTCTTTTGACACTAATCGATAGTGATGTGTTAAGAGGCTACATTCGATACTATCGATAGCTTGATATATTTTCTTTCGACACTTATCGATAGTGATGGGTTGAGTGGAAACATTCGATACTATCGATAGTTTGAGATAGTTTCTTTCGACACTAATTGATAGTGATGTGTTAAAAGGCTACATTCGATACTATCGATAGTTTGTGATAGTTGCTTTCGACACTAATCGGTAGTGATGGGTTGAGTGGAAACATTCGATACTATCGATGGTTTGATATAGTTTCTTTTAATACTAATCGATAGTGATGGGTTGAGAGAAAACATTCGATAATATCGATAGTTTGTGATAGAAAGAACAGCTCGTGTTGAATGGCTTTTGCTCGTTATACCCTTGCAAAAAGACAGTATAATTTTGTCAGGGAATGCGTTATATCAGGATCTATAATCGTTAATCGATCTCCCATAATTTATATAAATTCTTGAACAGAAAATCCCGCTAAGTCAATATAGCTATATCTGCCTTTTTCTATGCAATCTAGTTTCTTATTTTTATTTTCTATTAAAATTTAACAGACAGTAATTATATATCAAAATTAGCCCGAACAGATCACGAACGGATCACTATATCATATAGCTCCCATAGGAATGATCGGTCGAAAATTGAATTCTTCTATGCAAAACTTTTTTATTTTTCAAGCTATCGATATTAAACTCAACAGTTCGATGTGATATTATGCTGTTGACAATCCGAAGAATTTTTATCAAAATCGGAATACTATATATTACAGAGCCAATAGGAAAAAATTGTTTTAAAAATGTATTCTATGTGTAACTTTTTTGTTTTTAGAAATATCTTAAACAAACTTGTCAATTCTAAGTTTCAATATTCTAAAAATAATCTGATGAAATTTGAGCAAAATCGGAAGACTATATTATATAGCTTTCTTAGGAAGAATTGCTTGAAAATTTATAATTTTTTATATTTTTTTAAAGTTGTTTTTCTACCGCTTGGTGCTTGATATTGTTTTAAATTCAGGTATTATATATAATCAGCTTCACTAAAACACAACACAATCCAAGCTTGCACTCTACAGTCTACAGTCTACAGTCTTTCCAAACTGTGTAGTCTCCCAATCTGTCGCGTCTCCGGTTCTCTAATTGTACAGCGCCAACAGCAACTTCTGACTTCGTTTCCTTTTTCCTTTGCAATTAAGGCTGCCATTCAAAGCAACAACAACATAATTTTTATCCGTCTGTCCGTCAGTTGCTTTCAGTTAGCCGGAGGCTCTTAGCCTGGCTAATAACTGGCAACAGTTAGAGATGCCGTTGCCATTGCGGTTGCAATTGTTGTTGCTGTTGTTGTTGCAATTGTTGTTGCTGTTTTGTGCCTCCAAGCGCCAGCAAAGAAATCAAGAATACAAATTCCCAAAGTGGCTGCCATACTTGTCTCTGAAGACGGCTCTACAGAGACACACGCACACTCGCACGCATTCTTCGTATCCTGTTCAGACGCCTTTGTTGTCTGACAACTTGTTGCTTGTCTGGCAGAAGAACCGTTTCGATTGCGGTTTTCATAGACAGCTGAATGCTCTGCTCGATAATTTCAATAGTCGATAGACAATTGTTATCGATACTTTAATTAGTTTCTCCAGTTATCGTGAATTGCAAATTCATTTGATAAAGTCAAATTTTATAGTAAAAATAAGTGTTATTTAAAGACTTTAATATAAAAATGTAAATTGAAATTTTATGTCACAATTTGTATTTTCGGGTAAAAAAATGGCTTATTTCAAATTTTAATGAAAAAATATTGACAAAATAATTATTGTATTTACTCTTAATTTTTATATATAAAGATTAAAGGAGTTGCGATACCTAGTAAAAATTTGTGTTAGCTAAAAATACTCAGTCTTCTTTTTTTTTTTTTTTTTTTTAATTTCACTTAATTTTTCATATAAATTGGAATATTATTTTTATTTTCTGAGCTGTAAAAAAAACTTAGGCAATATAAATATTTATTTTAAAATATGTATTTTTGCTCAAAAATAAAATTGCTTAAATTGCTATGGCGTTTTTAAATCTAAATGTGGAAGCTTTGATATTTTTGCTCAATAAAAAAACCAAAAAAAAAAAAATAAATAAAAAAAAAAATAAAAAAAAATAAAATAAAAAAAAATAAAATAAAAAAAAATAAAATAAAACTAAAATATTATAACTTAAAAAATAACAAAAACCAAAAAAAATTAGTTGAATATTTTAAAAAAATGTTAAAGCAATTTTCTTTAAATTTCGATTTTTTTTTCAATTTTATTTGATTTTTTAATTGAGAATAAAACAATATTAAAACAAATTTCTATCAATTTGAAATTTTTTTAAATTTTGTTTGATTTACTTATTGTGAATAAAAAAAAAACAGGAGAATTTTGAGCTTTAATTTTTGAGACAAAAAATAATGGTCAATATAAATCACGTTTAAATTTGAATTTTATTTTTTATAACTCAATAAAACGGCAATATTTCTGATTTATATATTAAATATAAAATATTAAGAGTAATGCTTGAAGAAAGCGGAAAACTTATTGGGATTAAATGCAAATCTTGTCACAATTAGCTATAAAAAGTCGCAGCAGAATTTTGAGCTTGGTTTTTTGAGACAAACAAAAAACGTTACTTTTTGAATATTATTTTTTATAACTCAAAAAAAAAACTGTAATTTTTCTGATTTATGTATTAAATATTACATTTTAAGTGCTACACTTGAAGAAAAGCGTTAAACTTAAAAATATAAAACTTATCATATTTTTACATTAAATTTTGGATATAAAAAAAAGGAAAGAAATTGTTATTTCCTGGAAGTATTGTATGATATAAGATATATTAAGCACTTTTATTCCTTTTTATATATAAAGCAAGTTTCTCAGTTTTAAATGTTATCGATTTTTCCGATAATCTTTATCCACTTTCGATATTTAAGCTGTGACTTAAGTTCACATGCCTCACACGTTGTTGCAGCGCATTTAATGATCAAGAATACAACTTGAACTGGTTCTGCGTTTTGGAGAAAGTGGCGTCTCTCTTTCTTCTGCTCTGTCGAGAGAGCGAGCAAGAGAGAGAGAGAGAGAGAGAGAGTGAGAGCGTCGTGTTCTTCTCTTAATTGAATTGAGATCACAAAGATCAGCCAGCGTGAGATCAAAGCAATTGACATGCGACAGGTTTCTATAGAGATATAGAGTTGCACATGGTTTTTTTTTTCCCGTTGTTGTTCTCTTGTTATCCAAAACTGGCTGTCGCCTCTGGTTGGAGTGGAAAGAAGTGTCGTCTTGGCTCAATTCCCGATAGAAACCAAAAATAGAAATACAGATGAAAACGTGTTTAAATCGAACGTTTTAGAAACGTTTTTGGTTAGGCGGAAAATGGGGGAAAACTGTGGCAACTGTGTTTTTTTTTTATTTTGTAGCTTCCAGCTTCAGCTCTCGGGCCAAGTCTATTGGACTCCTTTCAGTTGTATTCGAGACGGCGGGCCAACAACGTATCTTTCTCTCTCTCTCTGCAACATTGTTGTACGACTTACGGGGTTCTAATCCGTTAAAATGCGCATTGTACGCTTCCATTTGGAGCCGTGGCAGCGGGGCAGCGGCTGCGGCTCAGTAACGCCCAGCCCAGCCCAATCCCCATCCCTGACACTGCTCTCACCCCACGTGCTGCGACGTCAGCGTCCGGCCAGTCTCGAGGATCTGGATGAGCTGGTGGGCGTCCAACAATCGCCGCAACAGCAGCAGCAGCAACTACTGCGTCGCCAGCGTCGCCTCAAGTGTCGCTATCCCCAGGTGGTCAAGCGTCTCTCGACCCTCTGCAGCGATGTGATGGCCCAACATGTGAGCTCTAAATCGCAAATCTTAAATCTTTTAAATGGATTACGGAAATTGAAAAACAATTTAATACAATATCGAAAGTTTTCACTTTTCTTCTTGACCGGCATGTGAATAAATTCCTAAACTTCAATCTGAAAAACAAAATAATATTATATCAAATCCATCAAGTTGTTTATCCGATTTTTGATTATAATTATATACATTATTTATATGGTGTTTAATATGATTTTAGTGAGGTTTAATTTGCTTGTTAACTTAAATTTACCAAGCTTGAAATCGAAAAAATAAAAATAAAATAAACATGGTCACAAAGGGGATATTTGGGAATCCCCGTATGCCTTAGAATTAACAAAAAAAAAAAAAAAAAAATAAATTCAAAATAATAAAAGTAAATTTTGCCAAAGAAAATTTAATTTTTCAACTTTATATTATTATACTAAAAGTGTCTTCAAAAATACTTTAATTTTAATACCACATAAAAATAGTAAAATTTAATACAAACTGTAATTAATATGGATTAAAATTAATTCCAGTTTGTATTAAATTTGACTATTCTTATATGGTATTAAAATTAATGTATTTTTTTATTGATTTCAGTTTAACAATGTTGATTATTTTGGTTCAAAATTCTTAAAAAAAATATATTTTTTCTCTAAAGTTGCCAATGTCGAATATGCTCGACTATGAAACACCCTGCAGCCAGTCCGTGATCCGCAAACAAAAATAATCTCAATAGAGTAAACAATTATCTGTTATAAATGCTTTCTCTTGATACCAAGAACGTTGTTTAAAATTCCATAAACGGATTTATTAAGAACGCCGTTTTGTTAATAAGAAAGTTTTGGTTTTAATTTGTTTTGTTTGTGTCTTAAAATAATTAATATAAAGCTATGGACGATGAAGATCAACTAAGATAGTAAAATTATTCTTCGTCATTTCAAATTTCGTTAAATTCTATTAAAATATTGTGATTTATTAATTATTTTATTTATTTATTTTTTATTTATTTTTTTTTATTTTTTTTTTTATTATTTTTTTTTTTATTATTTATTTATTCATTTTATTTTCAATTTATTTATTTTTTATTTATTTTTTTTTATTTTTTTTTTATGTGTACTTGACTTTTAGAACAAAAAATTATTCTGTGACAAAGTGATTTAAAAAAAATATTAATTTAAAAAAACCTTTGTGTCTTATATACTGTCATCTAAAACTGGATTAGAATTACATATGTGTGTACAGGTCTGCAACAGCGCCCAGAAATATGCAACATTTTTTTAAACTGGATTTTTATTTATTATTGAGTGCTTGACAGTATTTTTTTTTTAAATATAAAAAGTAATTTAATATATACCTTAATATAAATTTATTGTAAATTGGCCTTAGAGTGCCATGGACTCGTTATTTTCTAACATAAATTGGTTATAATTAATAATTATTATTAAATATTTATTATTTTTAAATTATGATATTTATTATTATTAGTTAAATTAGAATTTTGCTTATTTATTTTTATTATTATTTGTTTTTACTATTATTTATTTTTATTTTAATTTCAATTCAATTTATCAATTTCAATTTATTAATTTATTTCTCTCCCTCTTCCAGGCACAAACATTTGCACTGCAGCCGGGCGAGGGTAGCCTGCGTGCTCGCCAGGACCTGGGTAGCAGCGGTGTCGAGGACATGACGCTGCTGGATGATCTGCATGAGGCATCATTGTTGTGGAATCTGCGTTTGCGATACGATAAGGGACTCATCTATACGTTTGCGGGCAGCATACTGATTGCCGTCAATCCGTATAAGATGTTTCCGGATGCCTACGGACTGGAGGTGGCCAAGCAGTATGCAGGACGACCCCTGGGCGCATTGCCCCCTCATCTGTTTGCAATTGGTGCGGCCGCACATGCGGCGCTGCCTTCACCTCAGGTGGTGGTCATATCGGGTGAATCGGGCTCTGGGAAAACGGAATCCACCAAGCTGGTCATGCAGTATCTGGCAGCGGTGGTGCCAGGCGGCGGCAGTGCATCCGCTGTCATTACGGAGCAAATTCTAGAGGCGGCACCGCTGCTGGAAGCCTTTGGCAATGCGCGCACCGCCCGCAATGACAACAGTTCCCGATTTGGCAAATATCTGGAGGTTTACTTTAAGAGCGGCGCCATTGTGGGCGCCAAGATTACCCAGTATCTGCTGGAGAAGTCGCGCATTGTTACCCAGGCGCCTGGGGAGCGCAATTATCATGTCTTCTACGAGATGCTTGGCGGTCTCAGCGAACCGGAGCGTGCCAAATACGGATTGCTCGAGGCGGACAAGTATTTCTATCTGAATCAGGGCGCCACGGATTGTGCCAGCGGGCGTGTGGACTGGGCATCCCTGCTCAGTGCCATGCAGGTGCTGGGCGTTACCGAGGGCGAGCGGGAGGGCATTGTCCGGGTGCTGGCGGCTGTGCTGCATCTGGGCAATGTCTATTTCCATCGACGTCAGCTGCGTCATGGCCAGGAGGGCGTTGAGATTGGCTCCGATGCGGAAATCAAGTGGGCTGCCCATCTTCTACACATCAGTGCCGAGGGCATGCATCGTGCTCTGACCAGTCGGACCACAGAGGCGCGTGCCGAACGCCTGCATACGCCCCTGGGCATTGATCAGGCCCTGGATGCCAGGGATGCCTTTGCGAAGGCTCTATATGCGGGTCTCTTTAATTGGCTCGTCTCCCGCATTAATTCGATTGTGCAGAAGGGCGGCACCCATGATGCTCACAGGTAGGAATTGGGGAGAAAAAATTAATTAATCGATAAATTGATTAATCGAAAAAAGAAGGATTTTTAAAGGTATTAATCGATTATTCATTTTTGGATCATTTGGTAAATCGAAGTGTGTGATTAAATATTACAAATTAATTACATAATTATTAATCGATTTTGGAAGTGTTTAAAATTTGCAATGGTTTTAATCGATTATCGTCGAGTTTGAATTATATGATAAATCAAAGGAATCAATTCATTAATGAACATTCATCGATTAATCGATTTTCGATCATATAATTAGTTGAAGCGATCATATAATTATTTGAAGGAATTAATCGATTTTTTGATTTTGGATCACAAGGTAAATCGAAGTGAGTGATTAATTAATGCAAATTGATGGTATTAATCGATTTATCGATCCTCGATCAATGATTTGTTGAAGCGAGTAATTAAATAAATCAAATTTAATTACAAATATTTTGAACGATTAATCGATTTTCGAGTATATAATCAGTTGAAGCGAGTGATTAATTAATGCAAATTTATTGCTAAGGTATTAATCGATAATTTGATTTTGGATCATAAGTTAAATCGAAGCGAGTGATTAATTAATGCAAATAAATTGCTTAGGTATTAATCGATTTATCGATCCACGATCAATGATTAGTTGAAGCGAGTGATCAATTTATGCAAATTAATTGTTAAGGTATTAATCGTTATATCGATTTTCAATCATATGAATAATTAGAACAAGTAATTAATTCAAATTTATTGCTAAGGTAATAATCGATTAATCGCATTTCGACCATATGGTTGATTGAAGTGAGCTTCTAAATATTGCAGATTAATTGCACAGCTATTAATCGACTAATCGATTTTCGATCATATGATTAATATAACGACTAATTAATTATTGCAAATTTAATTTAAATTTAAAGCTATTAATCGATTAATCAAGTATATAAAATAAGGGCATAAAATTATATTAAAATTATATAATCGATTAATAAACATTTTTCTGTTTAATCCTTCCATTCCTGCCACCCACAGAATCAGCATTCTCGACATCTTTGGCTTTGAGGATCTGGCCGAGAATAGCTTTGAGCAGCTGTGCATCAACTATGCCAATGAGAATCTGCAATTGTACTTTAACAAGCATGTCTTTAAGCTGGAGCAGGCGGAGTATGCACGCGAACGGCTCGAGTGGACACCTCTGGCCTGGGATGACAATTTGCCCGTCATTCATCTGCTGGCCAAGAAGCCGGTGGGCATATGCCATCTCTTAGACGATGAATCCAATTTTCCGCGTGCCACAGATTTGAGTTTCCTGGAGAAGTGTCACTATAATCATGCACTGAGCGAACTCTATGCTCGTCCAAGGATTGGCGCCCAGGAATTTGGCGTTACGCACTATGCGGGCCAGGTGTGTAGAGTTGATATTTAAAAAAAAAAAAAATAATGATATTAAAAATAATATTTTTTTTACTTGAAATTTAAAATTAAAAAAATAAATAATAAATAAAAAATTTGATATTATTTTTAAAAAGAAATTCCTCAAGCATTGTTGAATAATTTTTTAATATTTTTAATTAATTAATTGTATTATACCAGACATAATTAAATGCCCAAAAAAAAAACAACTAAATATGCGCTTGAAATTCTCAACTAGTTCTAGCGCATTTATTTTTGTATATTATGTATTTTTTTTTATGGCATAATACAATTTTATTGGAAATTATTTAAAAATTTACTATTAATGTTGAGATTTAAAAAAAAAATTATAATGAAAATAATATTTTATTTTAATTACAAAATAAAAAGTAATGAAAAAAATTTATTATTTTTAATGAAAAACTAATCGCAATAAAATTGATGATGAATTTGTAAATAATTTCTGGAAAAAAATTGCATTATACCAGGCGAAAAAACAGCTAAATACGCGCTTGAAATTCTCAACTAGTTCTCGCGCATTTATTTTTGTATATTATGTATTTTTTTATGGCATAATACAATTTTTTCTGGTAAATGGTAAATATTTAAAAATGTACTATCAATGCTAATGAAATAAAATTTTCATTAATAGTAAAAATCTTTATTTATATTTTTATATAATAAATCAAATAAAGTTGCATTAAAATTAATAAATATATTTTATAAAGAATGAAATAAAGTTTTCATTAATAATACACATTTTTATAATGAAACTTTATTTCATTAATAATAAAAAATATATTTTTTATTGAATGAAATATAATTTTCATTACTAATAAAAATTTAAATTAAATTTTTTTATAATAAATGGAAAAAAAATTACATTAAAATTCATAAATATATTTTATAATAAATAAAATAAACTTTTCATTAATAATAAAAATTTAAATTAAATTTTTTTTATAATAAATGGAAAAAAAATTACATTAAAATTCATAAATATATTTTATAATAAATAAAATAAACTTTTCATTAATAATAAAAATTTAAATTAAATTTTTTTTATAATAAATGGAAAAAAAATTACATTAAAATTCATAAATATATTTTATAATAAATAAAATAAATTTTTCATTAATAATAAACATTTTTATAATGAATCTTTATTTCATTAATAACAAAAAATATATTTTATAATAAATAAAATAAACTTTTCATTAGTAATAAAAATTTTTATATAATTTTTTTTTCATTACTTTTTATTTTTCAATTTTAATAAATTAATTTTTTCATTATCATTATTTTTTTTTTAAATTAAAAAAATTACAAATAAATTCCAAAACTAATGAATTCTACAAATTGCAGGTTTGGTATTGCGTCGATGGATTTCTGGACAAGAATCGCGATGCATTGCGCAGCGATGTGCTGGAACTGTTGGCCACAAGTCGCCTGACGCTGGTCAGTGAGCTGACCAAGCAGCTGCGTGCTCAGCGGGATGCGGGCAAGACGCTGCCCAAGGGCAGCAATGGACGCTTTGTTACCATGAAGCCACGTACGCCCACAGTGGCGGCAAGATTTGCGGATTCACTGCAGCAGCTGCTGCAGTCGATGGGCCGCTGTCATCCCTGGTTTGTGCGCTGCATCAAACCGAACCAGGAGAAGCAGCCTCTGCGCATGGATATGCCCTGTGTGCTGCAGCAGCTGCGCTATCTGGGCATGCTGGACACCATACAGATACGTCAGCGTGGTTATCCAGTGCGTCTGCGCTTCCAGCACTTTGTGGAGCGTTATAGGCATCTGCTGCAATCTCCTCTAGCTCGTGGCACGCCCTATCGCGAGCTGTGTCGCCTCCTGTTGGAGGCCATGCCGCGCACGGGTGTCGAAGGACCCGACTATCAGCTGGGCGCCACGCGCGTCTTTCTGCGCGAGGCACTGCATCGAGCACTGGAGAGCGGACGCACGGAGCGTCTGCGTCAGGCTGCGGTGCATATTCAACGGCATGTGCGTGGCATGCTGGTGCGGCGCCACCTAACCAGACGTCAGCTGGCTGCCACCAGGTTGCAGGCACGCTGGCGCGGTCAACGGCAGCAGCAACGCTTCGAGCAGCTGCGTCATGGTGTGCGCACCGCTCAGCGGCTGTGGCGTGGCCGGGAGGCGCGTCGTCTGGTGCAGCAGCTGCGCTCCGATCATCGTCGGCGACAGGAGGCACGCGAAGCGGCTCAGCGGGCCAGGGAGGCACGTGAGGCCAAGCAGGCGGTGTTGGAACGCAGTCAGCTCAGTTATCTGGACATTCCCGCCGAGTTGGCCTTTATCTACTCCAAGCTGCAGGGCTGGACGCCGCCACACAGCGACAGGCATCTGGTGAAGGTGTTGGGCACAGTTCCCGGTCCGCCTGTGGCCAGTGCTCAGCTGCCTCAGGATTTGAATCAGTTCAGCTTTGGCAAGTTCAGTTCCGTCTACTGCAATGGACTGCGTCTGCAGCCGCGGCGTGAGCCCATCCAGGCGCCCATGCTGACGCGTGCCGCGTCCAGGGATCAGGACTTTCAGGTGGGGATATTTTATTATTTTATTTTATTTAATTTTTATTTTATTTTTTTTTATTTTAAAAAAAGTTTGTTCAGTAAAACTATGCTAAAATATGTATAATACTATTAAACCATGTTATATGTATAAGTTTTTTTTTTTTTTTAAGAAAATAGGAGTGCTATAGTCGACTAGGGTACACCCTGTATCCAGTCCAAAAGCCTAAGCCTATATGTTGTATGATTAACTTTTTTATATTTTGAGATATTTCAAATAATCTTGGCTATTTCTAATTTGAATCTTCTAAAAATAAAATATTTTTAAAATTTGACGAAAATCAGCCGACTATATCATATAGCTGACATAGGGAACGATCAGTTAAATATTTAAATATTTAAATTTATTGAAGACCATTTCTTTCTGGTTTCGGTTTATTTGTTTAACTATAACTTGCATATAGCTTAATCGATTTAAAAAAACACTTTACAGGAAAAAAGTTATTTAAAAAAAACCCTTATATATATTTTATACTTTGGTAGCTGTTGAATTAATTTGTCATGAAAAAAATGATTTTTTCTTGAAAAATGTTGACTAAAAACCAAGGTTCCGAAAAAAAGGGATGAGTTCACAAAAACCAAACTTAATAAAATTTATATAGATAAATAGGAAAACCTTAGATATACTAATTCAGACTGCAATATCCTGGCAACCGAATATACTTTTATTTTTAATTTTTTATTTAAAATAAAATTGTTAGTCACATTTTTCGATAAAAAAATTGAATTTTGAAATAATAATTAATATTTATTATTATAATCATATATATTTTGTGTCGGAAATAAGTTTTTCAAATTATAAAATAAGTATTTAATATTTAAATAAATTACTAAATTAATATTTTAATGAAAATACAAAATATTTATTTTAAAATTTAAAAAACTCATTTCCGACACAACATATAAAATTATATTATTATTCCAAAATTCATTATTTCAAAATTAATTTTTTTTTTTTTAATAAAAATACAAAATATAATTTTTAAATAAACATTGAATAAATTTATTATTATAATTTTATTTTTAGGGTCAGAAGTAAGTTTTTCCAATTTTAATTAAATAAAAATTAATAAGTATTTCTTAACATTTTTTTTTTTCAATAAGTTAGAAAAATTTTAGAAATATTTTTTTAATTGTTTTTATTTTGAAAGTTAGAGAAGATAATTCAATATTTTTCTGATTCTTTTTCGTTTAATTTTGTTCATTTTTTTATGTGTTTTATCGATTTAAATATTAATATTTTGTTTTTTTGTTTGTATATATATCTATATTTATGTATCAGGGCTACTAAAAATATAATAAAATAATTGTCTTCTTTTTCTTATACTTAATTTTTTCGATTTCAATATCAATAATTTATTTTTATTATAAATATTTATCGATATTTCGATTTTCCAGGATGCTTTGGCTGTGTTCAAGTTGATTCTACGCTGGAGCAATGACAAGGCACTGGAGGGTGAGGGCGCCAAGGAGAAGCTTTTAGCCGATTACATAATCCACAAGGCGCTCAGTTCGCGTGGCCTGCGCGATGAGATTCTCGTCCAGCTGTGCAATCAGCTGCATGGCGCCGAACCGGCTCTGGCCACGCGTCTCTGGCAGCTGTTGGGTCAATGTCTATGCTGTTTCCAGCCTAGCGCGGCGTTTAGCAAGTATTTACTGAAGTTTGTCATCGATGAGGCACCTGCTCCGCCCTCGAATCCGCCCACGCGTCAGCTGCTGCAGCGTCAATTGTTGCGGCAGCAGAGCAGCTCTGCCGGCGCCGGCGCTTGCCGTAGCTTTGTGCCCGCCTGGCTGGAATGGCGTGCCTGGGCGCGGGGTTGCGACATGGCGTTGCCGCTGACACTGCCGGATGAGGCCAGCCAGACGGTGGCCGTGGATTCCTGGACCAGTTGTGAGGAGGCGGCTGCCTTGGCCGTGTCCACGCTCATGGGCGTGGCCAGTCGGGGCTGGACTCTAGTGCTGGACGATGGCCAACAGCTGACGGATAGCTGTGGCCTGGACTATGTCATGGATCTGATTGCGGAGAAGGAGCTGTGTCCCGCTTTTCCGGCGCCACGCAGCGATCTCTTGCGCTCCGGCGCTAAGTTTACGCGCACCACGCTGCCGGAGGGCTTGAAGCGTCCGGGCGTGCCGCCACCGGCGCCGCCCAGCAAGGAGAAGGAGAAGCCCAAGGAGGAGCAACAGGAGCGTGAGGATCCAATGACGCCACAGCGTCGCAGCAGTCGGGAGTTGCTCTCCCGCAGCTCCGCCTTAAACGAACGCTACTTTGAGCGTAACGAGGAGGCGCCCATAACGCCCATAACACATCCGGGCGCCACACAATCCTCCAAGTCACGCTCCAAGTCCCTGGACGATCTGCTGTCCGGAGATCATCAGCAGCAGCCGCTGCTGGACAGCGATTCGCAGGAGTCGCCGCTGCATACCCTGGCCCTGGGCCTCTCCGAGAGTCGCCTCAACGAGCGTTACCATTCCGCGGAGCGCTTGGCGCCCATGGGCAAGGAATCGGCGCCCAGATATCAAAAGTCTCAGCATGCGGGCAGACGCTCCCATGCCGCATCGCATGGATCGGGACACTCGAGCAAGTATATGGACAAGTCGGAGTATGCCACACGATCCTCGGCCATGTCGGATACCAGCGAGGCGCCATCATTGGCCTCCCATGTGCGTCGGGTGCGTGTGCCCTCCCAGGCCTCCGATGTGGATCAATTTCTGGACGATCTATTTAGTCCCGTGCTGGATGGCTCCCTGGACGAGCTGTCCGATGCGCGTTCCCTGGCCGCCAGCATACGTGGTGGCGCTGGCATTCACTTGGAGGAGCTGCCCCTAAATCTAGATTTATCGACGCTCAGCAATGGCCAGCAGCTGGTGCAGTGCATCAAGGGTGGCGGCAGCACTGCCGAGCATAGTGCGAGCGCCAACAATGCCGTTGGCGGTGTTGGAGGCGAACCGGATGCTCCCGCGCTCTACCAGCAGCAGGTGCAGCGCGCCTTTCTTCAATCCGCCATGGCGCAGAATTTGCAGATTCAACAGCAGCTCCTGGCCCAGAATCAGGCGCTGCAAACGCTGCTGCAGCAGCAGGCAAATGGGAATGCAGCTAATGGAGCTGGCGGTAGTCCGCCTGCAGCTTCGCCGCCAGCGGTGGCAGCGCCGCCGGCTGCTACGCCGCTGCGCATGAAGACGCTGACGACGACGACGACAATGATGCGGCAGAGCAGCAGCAGCTTGGTGCTGGAGGCAACGGCTGCCACAAGTGGTGGCATGCAACCACCGGCGCCACCACCGCCGCCGCCCATGCCGCCACCGCTGGACTGCAAGGATCCATCGGAGACGCGACATTTTCTGGATCCATATGGACGCGCCAAGACGGTGAGGATTGGCAAATGGCGCTGGCCGCCGCCACAGGGCGAGCCGCAGTTCCAAACGGAGGAGGATTTCTTTGCCTTCAAGCTGCGCCAGCAGCAGCGCAAGACGACGCCCCAATCCTCCAATCCCTCGAATCCCATTGAATGGGAGGAATTCGAGATTGAATCCTGCAAGAGTCCAACGCCGACGCCGCAGTCGATGCCGCTGCCGCTGCTAATGCGCAGCAGCCAGGAGACAACCACCAGCCTGATCATGTCCAGCTCCAATACCAACGCCAATTCCAATGCCAAGCTGGCCAAGAAGAGCTTTGAGATCGGCGCCGATCGTCCGCCGCCGGGCAGCGTGGGCAAGCTGAAGCTCAGCTCCGAGATGCGTCAACGCTTGGAGCAGGTCACCGCCGGCCACTCGGTCCGCTCCACCGTCTCCAACAAATCGGAGCAGCGTGTGGCGCCCGCCAAGCTCGAGGATACACGAAAGCTAATGTTGCAACAGCAGCTGGGCGGACTCTTTGCCAGCGTTAATGCGGCAGCGCCGCCGCCCGTGGAATCTCTGGCCACGGTGCGCACACAGATTGAGCGGATGGAGGGCAAGCTATCGCCACCGCCGGCACCGCCCAGTGCCTGGCCAGGCGTTGTCCTGCTGCCGCCGGCGCCCAATGTGCCCGCTCCACCGCCGCCCATACGTCCGCCCAGCATGGCGCCGCCAGCACCGCCACCGGCGCCACAGAGTCCACCCGACACAGGCGCCGATGAGCCCGAGCCGGAGCCGGATTATCGGAAGGAGCATGTGCCGGCGTTTATACAGCGTCAGGAGCGCGATACCTTTGGTGCAGTGCGTCAGCATCAGCAGCTGCAGCAGCAATCGCTGCGGGAAAGGGAACGCGAAAGGGACAGGGACAGGGATAGGGAAAGGGAGCGGGAGAGGGATCAGGAGCCACATGCAGCGGCCGCTGCTGCCGCTGCCGCCTGGGAGCAGGAGCTGCAAATGGAACGCGAACGTTCGCGCAGTCGCAGCAGATCCAGGGATCGGGAGGATTACTCCGAGTCCGTGTGGGATCGTGCCGAGGTGGAGGGTCCCGCCTCGGGCAGCGGCAGCGACAAGGAGCGCGAGAAACGGGACAGGGAGCGCGATCGTCTCTACGAGCTGCGCCAGGTGGAGCGGGAGAAGGAGAGCCACAAGGTCTATCAGCCGGCGCCGCCGCGCATCATACAGGCCAGCCTGGACACCACGGGCTCCAAGTCGAGTCGGGATAGAGAGCGCGATTCGCGCGACTCGCGGGATTCTCTAGCCGCCACGCCGGCCACCTTCCGGACGCACATGGCCCAGAAATATGAGCACGAACGCAAACGCAAGAGCTCGGCCAGCTCAGCGGGCGCCCGGGAGGAGCAACAGCAGCAGCAGATGCATCTATTAGATGCCGGCATGTCCATGTCGGGGCCAGTTGTGGTGCCAGCGCCAGTGCCGCCACCGCCAGCCGTCACGCCCGGCGCCTCGGCCAGCTCCACGGCCAGCGCCGCCTGTCTCACCTACAATCGCGTGCCCTGGAAGCTACGGGTGCGCAAGGAGGTCTTCCAGCCGCACGAGCCCATCGGTCCGCCCATTGCCTTGGATCTGCTCTTTGCCCAGGTGCTGAGCGATGTATTTGGCGTGACGCCGTGTCTCCGCATCACGCCGCAGGAGAAGAATGCCGCCTTGAATATGTTGCATGGTCATGGCCTCAGTGTGGACACACTGGCGGCTCGTACGGGTGGGCAGCAGGTGCGCGCTTTGGTCAAGCGTCATCTGGTGGACATGGCACGGGATTGGCCCCTCTACTTTGCCCGTCTCTTTGCCGTCCAAGGTGCCCCCTTGTATCCGGATGTCTCCATTATGGGCGTCTCGCACAGCGGCCTCTATTTGGCTCGCAGGGATGCGGATTATCTGATTGTGGTGCAGGCTATATCCTTTGCCGAGATCCAGAATGCGGTCACCCTACCACGACCCGCTGCTCTGCAGCTTAATCTGCGCAATGGCAAACATCTGGCGTTGCATGCAACACGCGCCGCTGCCATTCAATCGATGATTACCGGATTTGTACTGGAGTATCGTAAGGTAAGTCTTGATTTTTTAAATAGTGTTTTTAATATATCGTTAAAAGATATCGATAATATCGATACAATTCGATTTTATCCGATGAATCGCCGGTTATGCTTATTACATTTTTTTGAATACCGATATTATCGATACATTTCGATTTTATGCTATGAATCGCATGTTTATTACATTTTTTTGTGAAAATCGAAAAATATTTTTCCCTTGGAATATTTTCTTGCAAAGGAGAACTATACCCATGTGATCCTTACAGGGTATTTTACGGAAATATCTTCCCTGATTTTAAAATATTTTTTTGGATTTTAATATATTTTTTTTCTATTTTTTGATAAATTTTTGAGGGTCGGAAATTAGATTTATTTTTAAAAACTATTTTTTTCAAAACCGAAAAAAATTTAATTGATTTCACTTATTTTTGAGTATTAAAAATAAATTTTATTTTTTGCTCAAAAATATAAAAAATGTGAAGATTGGCATAAAAAAAATATTTTTTAAATTATATTAAGAATCCTCCATCCTTTTAAAATATTTTTTTTGATTTTAGAATATTTTTTTTTTGATTTTTTGATACATTTTTAAGGATTTGTAATAATATTTATTTTTGAGTATTATTTCTTAATACT
This sequence comes from Hirtodrosophila alboralis, assembly GCA_035043045.1. Lineage (NCBI taxonomy): Eukaryota > Metazoa > Arthropoda > Insecta > Diptera > Drosophilidae > Hirtodrosophila > Hirtodrosophila alboralis. The sequence continues at coordinate 732,030 of JAWNNH010000155.1, read as the reverse complement.
CAAAAACAACAAAATGTTAAATATTTTCATTTATTTTTGAGTATTACAAAATTATGAGTTTTATTTTTTGCTCAAAAATATAAAAAATGTGTAGACTGGCATTTATTCTCAATAAAAAAAACAAGACGTACCTTAAAAAAATATTTTTTAAAATTTGATTATAAATTTCAAATAGATAAAACATTTTTTCTATAATTTTTAAAATTTTGAAAACATGTTTTTTAGGGTTTTCTTGGATTTTTTTTATTGAGGAAAATATTTTACTTTTGATATTTAGCTATAAAAACGCCATTGCAGGGCTATAAGATTTTTTTTTGAGCAACAAATTAAAAATAACATTTAAGAAAGCTTTAGTCGAGTATACCCGTTTACGGTATACCCTGTACCCAGGCCAAAACTCCAAGCACATATACGTACTTGCATATACATACTTGCAAGCAAGCACACAACTTTAGACGGCGCGTCGCGCGGACTACCGACTGCACTACCGGCTGTGCTGCTAGCAACTGTTTTTTCACGTAAACTAAATCTTTAATAACTTTGGTGTTTATAATCCGATCATGATGAAATTTGCACAGCATATTTAGAATAATATTATAGTTAAAACTGTGACACGATTAATGCTAATAAATAATTGCAATCTATTCAAAAAATAATATTGATATAGATATTATTTTTAAAAATCTACAATCATAATACTAATATCTTTGAGCTTTGTTTAGATCTGAAATATATCCTTATCAAGCCATCTTCTAGCTCCAGTTTCTCCTCTCTCTTTTTCTCCCTCTCTCTCTCTCTCTGTCTAACCTTTCTCGCTTTTCCTCCTTGAATATTGCAGTCACATAGTTGCACGCTTTATTCAAGTTCAGTGGGTCTCACTGGTCCGGAGGCCGTTCAATGTGACCATAAAGGAGGCAAATACAAGTTTCAAGCGGCACCCAAGAAACAGATACCCGTTTGCCCAGTATTCACATTCACATTCACATTGAATGCATTCATTTATCAAGTGGAACTGTGAATCTGTGGGCTCACAGTGATATTTTCCGTTTTCTGTATACTATTTTCAGTTTTTTCTTTGAATGCATCTTTAAAGTTATTTTAATTTAATTCATTTTATGCGTGAAAACTTGTCGAATGCCTAACTGGGCAGCTGATACCGATACCGAACCCCAAAGCCCGAACTCTCGGCCGAGAGCAAAACGAACAAAACAGTTATTTATACACGAGCAGACAAGTAATAAGCAGGCTTGCTTTAATTGGCAGTGACTTGACTCAGCCGCTAGATACCCTGTAAACATGTTGAGTGAAATTAAAAGGTTTTTTTTTTGCACTTAGAATTGAAGAATTTTCGCTCGATAATAACTGTTATTTTTGAGATTTTTGATAAGTTAAAGAAAAAATAAAATTATTGGTATTTTTTTTGGAAATTAATAATTTCAACTAATAAATTGCTTTAAATGCAAAATTGCCTTAAGAGAATTTTTTCGCTATATTTCTCTATTTTCGAAAGGAAATTGAATTATTTTTAAATAAAAAAAAATTTAATAAATATTATTTACGATTTCTGAAATATAAAAATATTATGTACGCTCAATTCTCCTATACTTATTGAGGTAATTTTTCTCTTATTTCAAACATCTTTAAACTGAACAATTGACTTAAATATTTGTCTTTATGTTTTTTAATTTTAATCTGTCAACATATTTTAAACAAATAAAATTGATAACAAGCGCACATTACTAACTCAAGATTGCATTAATTATTTTTTTATTTAAATTAATAAAATATTATATTTTTGGTTATTTGAGTTCAAGGTTTGTTTGAGAGCTAAAATTCCTATTGTGGAATTGTTTTTCTGATTTCCCATTTCTCAGAACTTTTCATATCTAATAAAATATCGAATATCAACTCTTATTATTATATTACAAAATAATTCAAATAGCTTTTATTAAATCAAAGCTTTTCACTGAGAATATTTTATAATTTTTTTAAATTTAAAATCAATTAAAAAATCTAAGAGAATATTTTATAATTTTTCGAAATTTAAAATCATATAAAATTTAATAGAAAATAACAATTTTCAATTATGAATATGACTGGAAAAGTGATAAACAAGGTGAATTTTTTCTTTAGTGTTTTTACTAATTGCTAAATAACTATCACATTTACCGACCGATTTTGACAAACGTATACTTAAAATATTTGCAAAAGAATTATCTAACATAATTAACTTTAAAAAGTATTTAAACGAATTTTTAAAATTTTTAAAAGTCCAATTAAAATTCAGCAAATTTTCAAAAATGCAAAAAAAGTTCACATTTTTCAACTTTGAGGGTTTGTAATGGCTTTAATTCTTATTCGCATAAATGGTATACCGTCAGAAAGGGAATACAATTATCTGTTGAATTGTGTAACATTATTTAAGATCAAATAAGATCTGATGTAAATATGAACAAATAAGTCGAAAGACTGCCAAAAAACTAGCTATTCGCGGTTTTCTCGAAAACCATGCTTTGAAAAAATAAATGGTTTGCATTTTTGAAATCAGCGCCCAAAAATACATCAACAAAGTATATGAGAGCCCAGCTCCCTCGATCAAAAAAAAAATTTGTAAACTAGTGTAATAAAAATTTAATTTAATTTTCAGTAAAGGTTAATCTGATCTTAGAGTTTGATTTATCTTCAGAAAAGCTAATTGAAAAATAGAATTTATTTGGCTTAGCAACTTAACAATAATTTACAATAGTTTATCAAGCTCCACTTGAACTGTTTTCATATTTATGTATAGGGTATTTAAACTGCCTAAACCACTTGTGAGATGGTGCGCTACTCGTGTTTCTCTTAAGCTTTATGCTCGGCTTGGCCCTGCCAAGTTTTCACTCAACTGTCTCACTCTCTCTCTGTCTCTCTATCTCTCTGTCTGTCTCTATTTCTCCAACATTTCTCTCTGGTGTTCTGCTCGACTGCGAGTGAAATGGTCAGTCAATTGGCAACTCTCCCAATTCGTGTTGAGCCGCCTCTTTTGACCAGTCTTCTTGACCAGTTTTCAGTTGTTACAAATGTTCGGTAACGGCATCACGCAGCGCGCTTTAAAATACGAGAAAAAACTAAAAAAAAAAATATATAAACTAAGAAATAAATCAAATTCGAATTCTTTAGCTTCTGTTTTTTTTTTTTTTGTTATTTGTTGACCAACTTTTTTTCTGTGTTGTGTTGTGCTGTGAATGAAATGTTTTTGTTTTGCCACACTTAAAAAGTTAGCTGTAATGTGTCTGACCCATTAATCAAAGCCGCCTCAAAAAGAAAACAGTTCGATGTGAGCCCAGAGCTTGCAATAATGCTCAACTAAAAAGTCGCATTTATTTATAGGGTATTCTAAATATGAATAGCTAAAAAAAAAATGCATTTTTATAAATAAAAAAAAAATGTCTGTAGACTTGTTTGTAAGGCCATCAAATTAATTAAAATATTAACTATATATATTTTTATAAATAACTAAAATTTGTTTAGGGTTTTTTTTATAATTTATGCAATTGCTTTATTTAATATCATTTAAAAATAATAAAGCTGACAAAATTAATTGCAGACATAATAGATTTATTAAATTTATTTGTAGTAAATATAAATGAAAATTTAACTTATGAGAAGTGATTTAATAACAAAAATATATATAATAAAAGATTAAAAGTTGTATGCTATTGTAACCCAGCAATAAATACAATCTTTTGTATTAAGTTTTTTAAATATAATTTAAAACAAATTATTACTTGAAACATTTAAAAATAAAAAAAGTTGACAAAATTAATTGCAGACATAATAAATTTATCAGATATTCAATAGATCATTTGTAGTCGTAGATATAAATGAAAATTTGATTTAAAAACAAAAATTTGTATATATGAAAAAAGTTTACAAAATTAATGATTTTTTGAGCCGGCAATAAATATAGTCTTTTTGTATTAAATGTTATAAAAATAACTCTAAAAAATAGTTATTAAAATGCAAATAGAGAAACAAATAGATTTTAAGAGTATATATATTTGATATATATTTTATTTTATTTTTAAAGTATTTTAGATTACAATTTTAATAAATTTTAAAAGAAGTTGAGCTATTTAAAGAAAAAAAACAGTTTGCATATTTAGTTAAAGTTTTCTATTAACTTGTGAATATCTAGCTGGATCGACGTCATTTTTGGAATTTGATAAATAAAAATTTCGACTAGATTTTCACAATTTAACAAATGATGGTGCTTAAAACCTTGCCAAGTTTTCTATTAACTTAAATAAATATTTTACTACTTTAATTAAATATTTTATTAATTTATTTAAAATTAAACCAAATTAATATATATTACCAATAAATGCGACTATATATTACCTATTTAATGAGACTATTAATTTAACTGTTCTATATAGTTTTATTTACCAATTAAAAATATATTTGTTTGCGCATCATTTAAAGTTTTTTGTAAATTTTAAAAAAATTTGTAAAATCCAAAATTTGCTGTTGCATTTAAATTAATATTGTAACAATTGAAGTTTTGACACGATACTATAAATGTTTTAATGATTATTTTGTAGTAGTATTTAAATATAATTTGAGCTGAGATTGTGTGTTATAATTGTTGGTTGTCGATTGTTGATTGTTTTAAATATCTAAAGCAAAATTAAAAACAATTAAAGTATATTAGTTATTGTTAGTTAAGCAAGTCTTAAAAAGCAATATTATTTTTTTTGTTAGAAAAATCTTAACTGCATAAATAAACAAATATTTAAATAAATAAATAAAAAAATAAATATATAAATAAAAAAATAAATAAATAAATAAAAAAATAAATAAAAAAATAAAAAAATAAATAAATAAATAAAAAAAAAAATAAAAGAAAAATAAATAAATAAATAAATAAATAAATAAATAAATAAATAAATAAATAATTGCAATTATCGATAAAAATTTCCGAAACTGAACTGTACTTTATATTGTCATTAACTCGATAAAAACCTTTTTTAAATTGTCAATTTAACTCTTTATAAATTCGATAAAAAAAAAACGTACTTTATATTGTTAATTTTTAACTTAATAATATTTTTTTTTAGCAAAAGAACTGCTTTCAATTTTGGCCATAAAATAGCTAATTTATTAAAGAAATGAAATTTTTGGATTTTTGGACATTTAAAGTAAAAGTAAAATTAAATTTTATTTTTTAATTATTATTATTTATTGTCAAAATTTTGATAAAAATAAAATAGCTAATTAATTAAAAAATTTAATTTTTGCATTTTTGGGCAGTTAAAAAATTCAAAATTTTTATTTTTGTGTCAAAATGTAGAAAATCGTGTTTTTTTTATTTATTTTTATCTAAAATATCGATATCTAAATAATCGATAACAGCTCTGATTTTCGTACAATTTTGCCCAAGTTCAATAATCGCAATTATCGATAACAAGCCAGTTTGTAACTGTAGCTGAGCAGGTAAATTAAATGTTTTGACATTTTTTATTGACAGGCAATATGAAAATAAATTCAGGCTTGGCACGAAAACTAAAAAATTAAATAACTGACATTTATACAAAAAAAAAAAAAAACCCGACCGAAAAAGAGAGAGAGAGAGAGAGCGCGCGGAAGAGCAAAAGAAACAACAAATTAAAAAAAAATCGAAAAAAAAGCCGAAAAGACAGCAATTAAAACAAAATCACGTATACGCAGCGTTTTTCCTCGAATCGACAAACTGTGTGTGCGTGTGTGTGTGTGGCAGTGTGTGTGTGTAAACAATATTTAACATTCATTATGGTCTTGTAGTTTGGCCAGTTGTTGCAACAAAATGCAATAACAACTTTCACTGGCACGCGCGCTGGGGAGTCGCTCGACTCGACTCGACTCCTCGGCAAATTGTTGGCATTAACTGTGCAACAGTGCAACTGCAACTGCAACAAAATGTCGCAGAGTGTGCGCAGCAGCAAGTCCTGCCAGGACAGCAAAATTGCTGCTGCTGCTGCTGCCACTGTCGAGTCCAAGTCCTGCCACAGCCAAGATGGCGGCGGTGGTGGCGGTGGCAGCGTGCCACACAAGTTTAGCAGCATTGTGAACAAGGTGGAGTCGCTCATCAGCAAAATGCATCACGACAAGGTCAACAACTTTAAGCTGCTGCAGCAGCAGCAGCAGCAGGAGCGGCAACAGAATTGCCAGGACTCTAAGGAATGCAATAAATGTGCCTCACTCGATTCGCTAAACAATCTAACAGATGCGGATAGCGGTGAGGATGAGGAGGAGCTGCACGAGGAGCTGCTCTACACCGACTCGGATGATGCGGAAATTGCGCATATAACTGGCACCACCGCTGCCCAGGTGCACCATCAGGTGCAACATCAGCAACAGTTGCAACAACAACGGCGCAGCGATCTCGATCAGCTGACCAATGAGAGCATTAGGGAGCTCAATGAACAATGTTGCGTCTCCCTGGGCGCTGAGCTGAATGCGGCGGGTGCTGGCAATCAGGATTATGACAATGCCTGGAGCGTGGAGGAGGATATTGTCTACAAGTGTTGCAGTGGCAGTGGCAGTGGCACTGCATCCACCACAACGGCCAGCAGCAGCCTGTGCGAGGAGTGTTGCTTCGAGGAGCAGTTGAATATGCAGCTGCGGCTCAACCAAAGAGATGACAACAACAACAGCAAAGAGAATGATGATTTAACAATCAATCAATCCACAACTTCTAATACCCTGCCCATACCTATACCCATACCCATACCAATCGCCGGCTCCTCCGCCAGCGGCCTCTTGGGCCTGGGCAGCAGTAAGACGCGTCGCGTGAGCAATGCCAGCAGCGGCTCCGTCAGTCGCATGGAAACAATTTTGGAGGAGCCAACGGAGTCGAAAATATCCGTCAAGGAAATTCTAGCACGTTTCGAGACCATGAACTCCAATGAGGTAGGCTCTCTAATGCAGCAGGCAAATGAATGTCATTTATCGTTTATCGATTAGCGATTGCTTTTAGGAAACATAAATAACAATTATTTTGTTGTTTTTTTATTTTTTTATAATTTACAAAATCAGGAATTTGCTGTAACTTTATGATAAGGGAACTACAGCAATGTGAGCCTAAAATTCTAAATTATGATATTTTTTTGATATTTTTATAGATTTTTTTTTGTTATTTTTTTTTTTAATATTTTTTTTTGTGTATTTTTTTAAAATATTTTTTTGATATTTATTTTGATATTTTTTTATATTTTTTTTATATATTTTTATTTATATATTTTTTTTATATATTTTTTTTAATATTTTTTTAAAATATATTTTTGATATTTTTTTTAAATATATTTTTTTTTATATATTTTTTTAAATATTTATTTATGTATATTTTTTTTTTAATATTTTTTTGATATTTATTTTGATAATTTTTTTTTATATATTTTTTTTAATATTTTTTTTGTATATTTTTTTTTGTTATTTTTTGTAAATATTTTTTTTTATATTTTTTTTTATATTTTTTTTATATATATTTTTTTTATATTTTTTTCATATTTTTTTTTATATTTTTTTTGATATTTCTCTTTTCTTTTTTTTTTTTACTCTTTTCTTCAATTTTAGTTAGTATCAGAAAAATGGTTTTTCTTTTTGAGTATAAAAAAGAGGGAAAACTTGAACATAAATTTTATTAATTCAGTTGGATTTTTTTGGCCTCAAAATTCAACTGAAATTTTTTTTTATTGCTAAAAGTAGTTGATGCTTGTTCTGAATCTGTAAACCAAACCGATCTTTAAAAAAAATAGTTTCTTAAATTTTTAAAAAGTTTCTAAAAGTAAAAACATATTTTTAAAAATTTTTTTAAATGTTTTTAAATTCTTTTTAGATTCATCTAGGTTTTTTTTATTAAGAAAAAATAGCACAATTTTCACGTTTTACTAAAATAACGCCATTTGAAAAATAAAAAAACCCAAAAAAAAAAATTTAACTCAATCAAGAACGATTATTTTTGAGTTTAATTTTTAACTACTCAAAAATAATTATAGTTTTTTTCTTAAGTAGTATTTAAAACTTGGAAAATACAAGTTATATCTCAATTTATACGAAAAAACTTAAAAATAATCTTTAACATGTCATTTCTCAAAATTAAATAATCGTTATATGCGAACTTAGGTTAAATCATTCTTTGTTGAGGTTTTTTTTAGCTTACAACAAAAAGAAACGTTGGAGTTTTGACTTCTCAAAAAATGAATATTCGATAAATAACGTCGAAATGATATTAAAGATGTTTGCTTTTCTGGAAGTGGCAATAAAACATCAAAATGTTGTCATATAATATTTTTAAATTAGTTTATTTGTTCTGAAGTTATTTAGAATTTAATTAAAAATATCACATGATAATATGCATATTTTGAAAAAAAATAAATAAATAAATTAATTAAAAACCAATTAAATTTTACAGCTCAAATGTGTAGAATTTTTAAAGATCAACAAACTATATTTAGTTACATACATCATCATTTCTCAAAGACCTCTAAACCTATTCATATTTTTAGAGCTGTTTATATTATTGTTGCAGCTATTGTATTATCTAACAGACACAGTAGTATAATCATTAGTTCAGTTTAGTTTAGTTTAGTTCAACGATGCTCTCTATAAAGATGTAGAGTCAGAGATGATGTAAGAGACATTTCTGTTGTCTCTTTCGAGTTCAGTTGGGTCGTTTGGGCCGTTTGGGCCGCTTGGCATTGTTTGCCTTTGTCTGGGCCTCTCGATGCTAATAATGCGATTATGTGTTGATTAACTTCACCGTTAGGCGTAACACACTCGCAGCAAACTGTAAAGAGCACTCAAAACTCGAAAAGTTGTTTTTTATTTTCTTTGTAGCTTTCATCGACTTTGTCAAACGATATGGACATAGTAATTTGTATTTGTAATTATTTTTATGAAGAGCTTGCCGAGGCCCTGTAAATTTGATTAGTTAAGCGTTTGCAACTTGTTGTGAAATTTGAAACATGAATATTATGAGGCTCGAAATTATGGGTTTGCTCATTTCATATGCCTCGAGATGTATTTGTGAATTTTTTAAATTTTTTGAATATATTTTTTTAAATATTTATTTTATCACTTTCATACATAATTATTAGGTGCAGCATGAGTTGAGTTGGAACTTTTAAAGTCTATTGCAGCTCGAAAATCAAATGGAAATTATCGATACTTTTTGAGTTGAGAGTTATCGTTTTTTTTTTAAATATATATACAATCGATATTATCAATATTATCTCTACTCTCTTTGAGTTGAGAGTTATCGCCATTTTTTAAATATATATACAATCGATATTATCGATATTATCTCTACTCTCGAAGTCCTTGAGTTGAGAGTTATCGCTTTTTTTAAATATATATTTACAATCGATATTATCTCTACTCTCTAAGTCTTTGAGTTGAGAGTTATCGCTATTTTTAAAATATATATACAATCGATATTATCGATATTATCTTTACTTTCTAAGTCCTTGAGTTGAGAGTTATCGCTATTTTTTAAATATATGTACTATCGATATTATCTCTACTCTCTCAGTCCTTGAGTTGAGAGTTATCGCTATTTTTAAAATATATATTTACAATCGAAATTATCGATATTATTTCTACTCTCTAAGTCTAGTAAATAAACTGATATTTGGCTCAACTTAATAAATCTATTGCACTTTTAAGTTTAAAGAAATACATTTTTAAAATAAAATATCGATAGTATCGATAGTTACATCAATACAAAAAAATGCGCTTTAACGGATTTTCTTTTGAAGAGCTTTAAAATTACAAATTTTGAAAAAATGCATGTATACCTTTCATGTATTCTTAAATTTGATAAACGCTTAAAAACAAAGTTTTAATTTATATAAATTTATAAATTCAAAACCAAAATTTGAGTTTTAGAGGCAAATTGTTGAATGTTTTTTAATTAAAAAAATTATTAAAATACATTTATTAATTTTAATTTTTGGAGAGAAAGAGAAATATACAAAATATTCCTCAAATGAAAATCTGTGCATTAAACCTTATTTTTTAAAATGTGGCAAATTTTTTAAAAATTAAAAAAAAACCATTAGTTGTTATTTCTTGTGTTTTTTTTGATAATTAAAAAAAAATTTTTTTCGCTGAAAAAATAACTGTTATTTCTTAAGTTTTTTGATAAATTAAAAAATTTTTTTTTTGAAGAAAAAAATCTTTAAATAAGAAATGAAATGATTTTTAAAAAAAATTTTTTTTTTTAAAAGTTTTCCTAATTTTTTGAGCAAAAAAGAAACCTGAATAATAATATATACATATGTATATATTATTTTTTTTTTTATATATATAGCTGCGATCTTTAGCTGATCAGAGCAAGGGATTATTACAAACGTTGGAGTGTGAACTTTGACAAGAACGTTGACCCAAAAAAAAAAAAAGAAAAAAAAGATACAGATACACTTTTGAACGTGCTGATTGAAGTATTATTCCATTGTTTGCTTGAAGAAATAGTAATTTAACTGTAATTTGATTTCCAATAATTTAATTACATTTCGTGCGTTTTTATTGCCGCTTTGTTCTCAGAGACAGACAGAGAATTCTATTTCAATTTCTTTCTTTTTTTATTATTTTTCTTTTTTTTTAATATCTGTGTGTGTGTCTTATGGCTTTGGGGCTTCCCGAGCTGCTTCCTCAGCTCAAATGAGTTTAATTTCTTTTTGTATCTGTATCTACTTACAGCACTAAATTGTATCTTTAGCTGTAGTTGTAGCTGTTTATTGTTGTGTTGAATGCAGCTGTTTTGGGGCACATTGTATGCGAGTGGTGCGCATTAATTTCGAATTTTTAATTAACTCGAGCAAAATAAACAAAATACATGTGAAGAAATAAAAAATAATAAAAAAAAAAACAAAGTTGGCCAAAAAGAAAGTTGCCGTCGTTTAGACGCCTCAAAAAAATGCACACATAATAGTTTCAACGCGCCAGAAATTATATTCGAAAATAAAGTTTAAAGTTTTCCTCGTATTGTTTGTAATGTTTGCTGTTATTTGTTTTTCGTTTTTTTTTTAAATTTTTTTTTTTTATATTTTTTGCTGGTTTTTCCAGCGAATTGAATTCGCATTGCCAGCAACTGGAGCACAGCCGCCGGCCCCCCTGCCACTCTCACTCCAAACGACCTCACTTAAACTATAACTTAAACTTAAACTAAAACTAAACTTGCAACCAGAATTAGTAGCAGCATCAGAGTCCAAGTCCAAGTCGGATTCAAACAGGTCATTTGACCCAATTGCGTGCCCGGTTCTCTTTAGAGTTCTGTTCTTCCAGTTGCATCTTTGATCTTTTGTGCAATCCAATTTAATGTTGTTCCATTCGATTCTTTATTGACCGTCAACTTGTCTTACAGCTTCTGCTCTGAATTTAGAACGGCTCTAAAAAACCCACGGGAAAATATCAGCCATCAAAACTGTACTTTCATTTAATCTCTTTAATCGCAGAGAAATTTTAAATTATATATTTTATTTGTCATCGTTTGCGGGGTTTAAAGTATGAAATATTATTTTAAATTTTAAATTCAAGCCATAAATTTGTTAAAATTAAGCTGATTTTTATTTCAAATCAATTTATAGGCAAATATTGTTGTTAGTCCACATGATTTGTAAATTTTGAATTTTCTTACTTTGTAGAAATTTTGCTTATACTTTAAATAGTCTTAAATTTCTTGAAAATATGTCGATTTTCTGCTGGAATATATTTTTGTATATTTATTTAATTTTGGAGTTCAAATTTTAAAATTGAAAGTTTTTTAATTTTTTAAGATTGTGAATTTTCGATTTTTTAGTATAAATTCTTTTATTATAAAACACAACAAACTTTGTCAAAACTAAGCTAATTGTTTATGCGCATTTTATTACAAATCATCAAAATTTATTTGACTTTTAAAAAGTTTATTATTTTACTCCTTTTAAAGGCTTGATATATACTCTATAGCTTGCTTATAAAAATTTGTAAAAAATATATAAAAATTGTTTTTTTTTTGCTAGAATATATTAACGGAAAAAAAATATATAAATTTATTCGAATATGTAACTTTAAGTTCGCTCAAAAGTAAAACCTCAAATTCAAAAATAATAATTTTTTTTTTTCTAGATTTTCATCTATTTAAACTTTATTAAAACTGAAACATTTTTAATGAAAAAATGTATTTTTGAATAAAGTTTATTTTCTAGATTGTTGAATTAGACATTTAAATATTTAAATAGAAATAAATATTTCTATTAAAAACAAAAAATATTTAGGATATGCTGGACATATAAATGTTATTTATTTCAGACTTATTTATTTATTTTTATAAAAAAAATGTTATTTATTTCAAACAAGAAATATTTTTGACATTTCTATAAAAAACTAAAAAATATTTATGAACTGATTTGAAGGGGGACATTTAAATGTTTATTTAATTCTATAAAAAACTAAACAATATTTTTGATCAGTTGAACATTTAATTGTTATTTATTTCAGATATATTTATTTATTTATAAAACATGTTATTTATTTCAAACAAAAAAATATTTTTGATCTGTGTCTCACAGATTTAAATGTTATTTATTTCTATAAAAATCTTAAAAAAATATTTTTAAACTATTTTTAAGGCTTTCGCAGTGTTTATTCCATTTTTAATCTTTAGCTTACGCTTGCATTTAGTTCCTACAATTAATTTCCCCTATATTTAAACTACTTTGAAAACTTTATTATATTGATATATTGATATAAATGCTATTTATTAATGGTTTGGCCAAAGTCTAGTGCAGTTTTTGCGTAGGTTTTGATTGATTGATTGAGTGAAAGATTTCCGCTTTCATAAACATCAGCAGCAATAAAAGCAACAACAACTTTTACTTACATTTTTTTTTTCTTTTTTTTTTTCGCTTGAGTTTGCAAAATGCAACGAAATTTCTGAGGTGTGGGTGTTAGTTGAAGTGTGTGTGTGTGTGTTCAGGGGGAAGAGAGAGGGAAAGTGGGGAAAAGAGGGCGTGCACCGAGGGACAGTGGACGGTTGTAAAAAAAAAAAGAAAGAAAAATTTATGGAAAGCAATGCCAAATTGCAATAAAAGTGAAAAATATAAATTATGTTTAAAAAACACTTTCGTTGCCAAAAGCGCAGACATATTTTTTGTAAGGTGTCTATATATCAGCCAATTTATATATATATATATATATATATATATATATATATATATTATAATATAATTATTATTATGTATATATATTTTATATCATATTTAATTTATATTATATATGTTTACTCATTATTGTTGATTAAAGTCCTTCTATATACTTATATGTTTACCTGGAAATTTCGTTAGTATTATTTTTAAGCTGAGCTTAAAATGTATTATTTATTTGTTATTTAGAAATTTTTGTTAATCTAAATTTTTTTTTAAATATTTTTTTAATATTTTTTTAACATTTTTTAAATATATTTTATTATTTTTTTAAATATTTTTCTAATATATATTAAATATTTTTATATATTTTTTATATTTTTTTTATATTTTTTTAATATTTTTTAAATATTTTTTTTAATATTTTTTTAATATTTTTTTTATATATTTTTTTAATTGAATAAATTAAGAATAGAATATCATAGTAATCGAACTATGAACAAGAAAAAATTATTTACTTCAGTGCAAGCGCAGCTATGTTCACACTGTTGAATATTTTTTGTTTTCGATCTTATAATTCGCAACTTGTTTTAAGCAATGAAGCTGGACTTTTCCATACTAATGCTTAATTTACTTGTAACATTGTTACTATTGTTATTTTTCTTTTTTCAACTTAATTATTTATTAATTATAGTACACCACTGCAGCATTATTTTTTTTTAAATTGTTGTATAAACTAGATAAAAACTTATAAAGGTTATAATTTAAATGGAAAAAAATTATAGAAAAAAAAATTTTTTGTTTTTATTTTTATAAAATATCTTTGAAAATAACTCTTATTTTCAAATAAAAATAATAAAAATTTTTTCTCAATTTTTATCAGTAACATTAACGGTTATAATTAAAAAAAAAAAAATATGCAGAAACATTTTTTTTTGTTGATATTAATCAACAAATTAAAAATTAACTTTTTATTTTAAAATAAAAATAAAATTGTTTTTTGTTAATAACGCTATGTATCATATAAAAGCTATTGAGCCGCATATTGTAAATATTTTTAAATATTGTTAATAAAGCAGCTGGTTCCAAAGTTATTCAATTTTTATTTTTGATTTTTATAAAAAAAAATTTAATAACTTTGGAACCAGCTGCCGTATTAACAATATTTAAAAACTTTTACTATATATGGCTTAATAGCTTTCATATGATACATAGCACGTTCTTAAAGGATCACTATTAAGGATGCTTCAAGTATGAAAAATAATTTTTATTTTGAATTTTTTTTATATATAAGTTGAAATTTATTTCTGTAATAAAAATTAAAAATAATAATTTATTCTGTTTTCGGGGCTCTGCAACTTGAATAAGTATATCTAAGATTTTAAATTAAAGTTTAAATTTTTTAAAAATTTTTTTTTTATCAAATTTTGTTAAAGATTTATTTAAAATAATATAACAGCTGCTGGGAAAATTGGATTTAAATATTTATGCAATTATCAAATCTATCCCAGATGTTACAATGAAAAGCAAAAAGGAGCTTGTTTCTGTGCATTATATATATGTATATTTATATATAATATATATGTATATTTATATATAATATATATGTATATTTATATATAATAAATGTATATACAATTTTTTGATTGTGCTCAAGATAGGCGCGCCCCATTGAAACCGGTCGCCTCAAATTGTCTGCTCAACTGGTTAACAGCTTTAACTGGTTAACTGTTTTGGCCAAAAAGGCGAAGGCGCCCAGCCAACAGAGCCACCAGCCAACTTTCACATGCCATTGACTTGGCCGTCTATCTGGCCTGTCTAGCTGCCAATTAACAAATTGCATTCAACATGTTGCACTCTCTTCTCACTCTCTCTCTCTTCTTTTTTTTACAGTCACAATCGAAGGCCTCGACACTCTCATCGGGGGCACGCGCCGCCGCTCAAATATTGAACGTGCCCCTGGAGCGTTTGGAGTCGCGTCAGGCTCACGCCCAGCAGCGCAATGAGCACGCCCACTCGAATGGCAATGGCGATGCCTCCGAGCAGCAGCTGCAGCTGCAACAGCAGCAACTGGAGCTGCATCATCATCATCAGCAGCAGCACCAACAGCAGCTGGACGATGCCGCCGAGGAGCAACAAATGGCGGAACAGCAACGTTATATGAAGCAGCAGAGCTATCTACACTCGGCACGCAAATCGAATGCTGGCCAACAGCCCAGTTCCCTCACAAATGGCCAACATCTGCAACATCAGCAGCAGCAACACCAGCAGCAGCAACATCAGCAGCAGCAACATCAGCAGCAACACCAACAAAATCAACAACAGCAACAATTGTCCTCGCATCATGATCTGGATGGCAGTTATCTCCAGGATGAGGGCAATGGCAATTTAAATGGAACACCGCCATCCGTTACCAAGTACTCCCTGCTCCAATTTGCCATGCAACATTTCCGTAATGAGTAAGTTCTCCTCCCATGTTTCTCACTCTTTTTCTACACCGTAAAAAATAATTATTTAAATTTAAAATTTCGAAGTAAAGTTCAAGCTTAAAATAAAAAAAGGGTGTCGGTTGGTCTGTGATATTACCAGGCTTCGATTCACACTAGAGCTGGAGAACTATCGATACTGTGCGCCATCGATATTTGACGATAGTCAATTTTGAACCATCGATAGTGTCGATAATGCTATCGATAGTTATCCAATTCTAATGCACACTGAATCCTAAAAAGAAAAATTATTTTTTATTTTTTTTATTTACTTTTTTAATCCTTAAAATTACAATATTTCCTTAAAGTTAGTTTTTAGAATTCTAGTTAATTTTTTAGACTTTTAGCAACTGCATTTAAACTGAAATATTTCATTTTAGTTTGCCTAATAAATACGCTATGTATAAAAATACAATTTATATAGATTACAAATGGAAAACGAGGAAGAAAAATCTTTAAATGATAAATAAATTAACACAAAATTCATTCTGATTAGGCCGGCAATATATTACAATTTTTAAAAAATATTCATTTTCATTTATTATTATTATTATTTATTACCATTTTTTTGAAAACTGCATTTAAAAATTGTAATTGCTGTCATTTAGATTTTCTAGCCAAACAAAGCTGAAACTTTAAAATTTTGTAAATATTTTTTTAAGGCTTAGCTTGGCTTTTTTATTGAAAAAAAATATCAAGCTTTAAGAGAAGCCATAAGAGAGGGAACAAACTAAAATGGTTTTAATAAGGCTGTTTTTTTAATATTTTTTTTTTTCAATTTAAAATTTAAATTTTTTTTAAAACAGTAAATAAAAGATGCTACAATTTATATAAAAAAAACAGGAATAGCAACTAACAGTAATGAAATCAAAAAATTAAACCGCAAAAAAATTAAATACAAGAAGGGGGAAATCTAATATATACCAATTCAGGATACAGTATCCTGAGAACAGAATAATCTTCCATTTTTATTTTTTATAATAAAAATAAATTTTAACTTGTAGTTTTCAATCAAAAAAATAAAGAAAATAAATTATTGATCAATAATTAAATTTTTATCTATAAATATTTTCTATCTATAAATATTTCTGAATTTATACTCTTAATATTTAAAAATTATATATGCGATCCCTGACCATTTATAATTTTTTTTAAAAATAATTTTTAAAAGTAAAATTCAAAAAATGCTGAAATTATGTTTGATTTTTATATGCAATAAAAATCAATACTTTTTATTTAAAAATTAATTTTTTATTAAAACTATTTTTAACTCTTTTAGCCAATTGCGCGATGCGGATCGTCATCATGCGGAGCGTCATCAATCTTCATCGGCAGCGAATCGCAGCTATGCGGAGCTGGTGAAGTGGCAGGGACATGGCATTCGGCTGCCACTGCTGCGACTGCCCAATGATCTGGCACCGTTGGCACTCGAGTGCTTTGACTGCATCTTACGCTACTGTGGGGACATACCGCTTGATCCGGAACTGACGGAGGTCAAGTGCGTCTATACGGTGCTGATGGTAAGCGAAATATAACTCATCCCTAATTGATTATTTCTAATTAAAATTCCAAATTTTTTCAGCATTGTCACAAATATCTGGCGCTGCGGGATGAGGTCTACTGTCAGCTGATGAAACAGACTACGGCGAATCGTTCGCCGTGCCCGGATAGCTCACAGCGAGCGTGGCGATTGTTGAGCATACTGGCTGCCTACTTTGGCTGCTCGGATGCGCTGCGTCCGTATTTGATGGAGCATCTAACATCGGCTGCCTCGGATCGCCGTCGCTCGTGCCATGGCACCGCCGCCGTCTGCCTGACAAATCTACGTAAAACGGCGCGTTGCGGCGGACGCAAGAATGTGCCCAGCGTGGAGGAGGTGACCGCTGTCTCGGCGGGTCGATCGGCACGCAGACAAATCTATCGGCTGCCCGGCGGGGCGGAGCGTGTGGTGAATACACGTTGCTCCACGGTGGTGGCGGATGTCATTGCCGAATTGTGCGCTTTGCTGGGCGTTGAATCGGAAGCGGAGCAGCAGGAGTTCTCACTGTATTGTATTGTCCAGGGTGATGCATTCACCATGCCCCTGGCTGCCGACGAATACATCCTGGACGTGACCACGGAGCTGCTCAAGTCCGGACAGCCATTCTACTTGATATTCTGCCGTTCCGTTTGGCACTTTGCGCTCAAGCGTGAACCGGCCCCAATGCCTCTCTATGTGGAGGTGCTCTTCAATCAGGTGGCGCCCGATTATCTCGAGGGTCTGCTGCTCGAGCTGCCCGGCAATGGTGTGCCCATGCCGGAAATGGTGCGGGACATGGCGCGCATTGCGGCGCTGCTGCATCGTGCCGCCGATCTGAGCCATGTGCCGGCCATGAAGGAGATCAAATTTTTGCTGCCCAAGCCTGCGTTGGGCATACGCGAGATACGACCCGCCCAATGGGTGGGCCTGGTGCAGTCCGCCTGGCCCCAGGTCGCCAGTCTCAGTCCTGGCCAGGTGAAGGCACAGTTTTTGAATGTCCTGGCCACTTGGCCGCTGTTCGGCAGCAGTTTCTTTGCGGTGAAACGCATCTGGGCCGAGGAGGGGCCCCATGTCGAGGATAATCACAGTCCCATGTGGCGGGATCTAATTCTGGCCTTGAATAGACGCGGAGTGCTATTCTTGGATCCAAATACACACGAAACGCTACAGCACTGGAGCTTCATGGAAGTCATCTCCACTCGCAAGGTGCGTAAATATGCAAAACTATTAAAAAACATTTTAAAGAGGATTATTTTGTTTTTTTGTATTTTTATAACGTCCTGTCACGTAACGTTTCATACTTAGGCTTGTAAAAAAAAAGGAAAAGGTTTTTAATTTAAATAGCCTGCAAAATAAACTAACATTATTCCAAATCATAATAATAAAAAAAGTTTTATACAAAAAGTCTTCCACACTTCGCAGAGTTTTGCACTTTTACAATTTCAAGTCGCAAACGACTTATATTTTTGTCACGTAACGTCATCGCTTATTTTTGCTTATATCTTTTAATCGGAAAGCTAAAATGTTTTTATTTCTTTTAATAAATATAGTTTAACTAAATTGCTACTCAATTATAAAAAATACTTTTTAAATATTTGTTTTTTTTTTTTTTAGTTTTTTTTTACATTTAGGCGTGCGATTGTCACGTAACGTCATTTAGGAAATGCCCATAATACTTATGTTTTTTTATACCTTTGAGATTTACACTTTTATTTTAATTTTAATATTTATTTATGAGTTTTTTGATTTGAATTTTAAATCGAAAAAATATTACTTATGCATAAAGCTCATGATTTTTTTACTTTTGAATTTTAACGTTTTTATATTATTTTTAATATTTATATATGAGCTTTTCATATGTAAATCAGAAATTATAATTTTTTTAATATTTTTATAGCTAAATGTGATAAAGTTTTTATAAATTCCCAATAACTAAACCAAAAACAAAAATAAAGTCTATTAAATATATTTTTTTTTATATTTTGTAAATTTTTTAAAATATTTTTTTTAAGTTATTTTTTTTTACTAGGAATAATATCGATAAAATATATTTTTTTTTATATTTTGTAAAATTTTGAAAATATTTTTTTTAAGCTCTTTTTTTTAACTAAAAAAAAAAAAATTTAAACTTTTCACATTTAACTATAAAAATACCATTAAAGGACTTTCAATTTTATTTTAGAGCAAAAAAAAATAAAATTTTTATTTAATAACGTTTCTCATATTCTATAACTCAAAAATTATAATTATTGCCTAAGTTTTATTAAAAAAAATTTAAAATAAATCAAGTTTCATTTTATATGAAAAAATAACTCAAAATTATATATGAACATCCGATTTTAATAAATTTAGTTATATAAATGTTTAATCGAATTCCATTTAATTCTTATGCAGGTTCGCTCTGAGGATGGCGCCCTCTTCCTGGACATGAAGGTGGGCAATCTGATGCAGCAGCGCGTCATACGCGTTCAGACGGAGCAGGCGCATGAAATCTCCCGCCTGGTGCGACAGTATATTACCATGGCCCAGATCAGTCAGCGGGACAAGCGGGAGCTCAACTAGATGCAACGAATATTATATATATACTTATTATATATATCTTATCTATATTATTATTATTATTATTATTATTATTACGATTAATTTTCCCCGCGTGTTTTTTTTTTTTTAATATCTGTCAATTTTTAAGTCTTATAAAGGATGCCCATATATAATTCCTAAAAAAATATCGTATATAGACCGAGTGGCAGCTGCAATATTATGTGTTGAATAGCAAATCGGGAGCAATCCGTTTGCACTTTGTCGGCGCCCCGTTGGCCATATTCCAATCTACCCTCGATTCCTCCGTCCCACTGCATCATCACACACACTCCGAAATATTACTTATACATTCGCATATATACTTATATAATAAACTGAACGATTTGTGTTCTAATATTAAGCAATAATGTGCAATCACAATCTGATTCCCAATCGGACCCCGTCCTTCCTTTCTATACGCTATTTGAATATCTGTTAAGCTTAAGCAGTTTTTAAATTTATATATATAGTTCATATATACAATTTTTTTTTTTTTTGGAACATTTGTTAAAAAAAAATTGATGCAGTTGTGTGTTTAGCTTAATCCCCAAATAACCAGAAATAAATACAATTATATATACACCATATGCGTTTTGTTAACATGGCATTGTTATATCTTGGAGCTTGGAACGTTGGGTACTACCAACTGGGCTAAGACCATTTAATGTGGTCTTATAATTTAGGAGATCCAAGGAATTTTTAAATTGTATAATCGTTGAAAAATTTAATGAGCTCTATGTCCTTGTAGATTAATCGAAGTTTTTGTATTTCAGATTCTAATGCAATGAATATTTTAATAATCTGTTGGGGTTTAACTATTAGCTATTTTTTTAAGAGACATAACTTGATCAATTCCTTAGGATATTAGAAGGACTTCGTTTGTGAACTAAAAGAAAGCAGCAATATCGATTGGCAATCAGACTTCAAGGATTTTTGCAAATATAGAGCAAATATAGCACTTCAACTTTATTTTTAATAAATTTCATCCTAAAACTAGAAAACTAGCTATAACTCAGCTATTTTATGAGCGATTTTGATATAATTTGACCAGAATTTGGTCCTAGTCCGAAAATCCAAAATCCGAAAATATATCCTAAAGGACAAAACTTCTATCAGAAGCTGTGAAATATGTAAATATGTATTTTATTTGTAAGAAGAAATAAAGAAAGTTTTTCGAGAAGGACTACAAATTGTCTAAAGGACATCAAAATCGTATTTGTCATTGTCGAGAAATCAAGATGGTTTCCATGCGTTTCCTTTGGCATTCGGACTAAAATTGTGCAAGTGTTGGATTTTTGGATAATCATAATCTCCTTGAGTTCCAATCGATGGGGTTGGTATTTAAAATTCTAATGCAAATCTTCACCTGCCGCTTTTAACCTAGTGTTATGTTAACAGTGTATTTTTTTAAGCAAAGTTCGAAAATTTCATAATTTGCACCAGGCGAACAGAAATATCAGGAAGTAACCGGCAGCATAATTTTTCCAGTAAATAAAACGCTGCATATTTACAGCAGCACCTAAGAGTATGCAACATATTTTAATAAGTATGCCCTGTCTAAAGCTGTGTGCTACATCACTCTTACTAGTTCTTGGCGGTCAATTTGATTTAATGCTAATGATTTGAAAAAATCAATAAATGTCAATGATAATTTAAATAGATAATTAAATAATTTATTAAAAATATATTAAGCTTAGCGAGTAATATTAAATTAGGGAAATAAATATTTATATTGAGCTTGTTATAGACAAAAAAAAACAAAACAAATTGCAGTTAAATTCTAAGCAATTTGTTCAAATAATATTTGGTATAATTTGATCATTATCATCCTCCTCATCCTCATAGTCGCCATCGCCCTCCTCGTAATCATCTTCGTCCTCATCCTCATCATCATCATCATCATCATCCTCATCGTCATCAGCATCAATGTTCACATCCTTGATGGGCGTCGCCGTCAGCTGTTGCTGTGCATTCAGCTGTGGCATGCCACTTGTTGCATTGCCGCCCCCCTCAGCCTTTGTTTGTATTGTTGTTGGCGTTGCTAATGTTTTTGTTGTTGCTGCTGTTGCTGCTGCCGTTGTTGTTGTTGCTGCTGTTCGCGCTGTTGTCGCTGTTGTCGCCTCATCAGCAGCTGCAATGTCGCTTAACGCTTCATTAGTCGCATTGTGGTTGCCACTTGCTGCTGCCTCTGCTCCTCCTGCTCTCTCTGCCCCCTTTGTTGTTTTCATTCCCCATGTTGTTGTGGTGGTTCTTGCTGTTGTTGTTGTTGTTGTTGCGGTGTCATTTGCTCTGCTCGTTGTCAACTTTGTTGCCTGCTCCACTTTAGTTTTGTCGCTGTCATCAGGCACACCTGCCTCCAACGGCGGTGGGGTAATTCGCGGTGGCACCACAGATGTTAGCAGAAAATCGTCACGAATCTCACAGTTCTTGCCCAGATAGCCCTGACGGCAGTGGCATCGATAGCTTCCATCCTCCCGGCTCAGCGAGACGCACTTGCCGCTGTTCTCACAGGTGTCAGGATTATCGTTGCAGTAGCTCAGCTCTAAATGCAATGGACAGATAAGGATATATGTATAAATATTTATATTGTGTTACAAGCAGAATCATTACTACGAGGGTTGCTACGTATTTTCTTAGTATTGCCTACTTTAAGTGTGACCAGGTCAGTCTCATTAAAAGTTTGGTATTTTTTAACATAAACGTCCTCTGAACTTTTTCAACTACAACAGAGAAGAGTTTCTCTCGTCAAAAAATTATAACCTTGCAGTTTTTTTATTGTCGATTAGGATATAGAGTATACTTAATCATTCCGGCGTGCGTTGCTACGACTCAAAAAAAAATAAAAAAAAAATAAAATAAACTAAGAAAAATCAACAAACTAATCATATTCTACAATGTCACTATTAAGTGTGACCAGGATATGTCAGTCTCATTAAAAGTTTGGTATTTTTTTCTGAACTTTTTCAGCTACAACAAAACTTTCTTTTCGTCAAAAAACGATAACTATGCTATTTTTTTATTGTCGGCTAGGATATATATTATACTAGATCATCCTTGCGTGCGTTGCTACGACCCGCTCCCGCTCAATATAAAAAATAAAAAATAAATAAAATAAGAAAATTCAACAAATCATTTTCTATGGGACCAACGAAAGATTTCCTGGCCTAAATTTATTTAAATTTAAAATGCAATTACCAGCCACTTCCCAATATATTTTTGACAATATTTTTTCAGAGTGCCAACCTACGATATAATAAAATTTGCAGGTTTCTAGTATCTACCGTTTGGCCTGCTCGTGAGTCGCCAATCAGTCAGGTTTATCAGTTTTATATATATATAGATATATGGATTTATACGATATAGACCCTTTAATTCCTCGAACGTTCGCAATATCGTGTAGAATAATCATCATTCTTCTGTGATTGATTTTTCTAAATTCTTCAAAAATTCTGACAAAAAATGAATGTAAACTACACAGAATTTATCGTCCAACGTAAAAGCATTGTTTAGATTCGGTGTCATATGCAGGGATCCAAGATTCGTCACCTGGGCCTTTTCTACATAAGTCTCTTGAAGCACTATGGCTTTATATCTCAATCAATTAATTCTTTTTTTTATAGGACTTTTAGGGATTTTTCCCCGATGCAAAGGAAGTAATCGATTAAATTAATTGTATCAGTTTTCAAAGTCATTGTAAATCAATCGATGTACTGTTGTCTTGAAAATAAACGCCGATAATTTCATTTCTCTATTGATATGGAATTAACGTAGCAACCCTCGTAGCCATGCATTTCTTTGTAGTTGTACACCCAACTTAACCAATTAATCAAATAAATTCTCTTATCGATAATATCGATACTATAAGAATTAATTGTTTTCTTAGTCTCCTCACTCACTTTCATCACAGAGCATTCCGCCCCAGCCAGGCTGACAATTGCATTCCCACGGCGCCTCACAGTCCCCATTCACGCAGCCAGGATATGGAAAACATTTGTCGCACTGAGCGCCCGTCCAGCCCACCTTGCAACTGTAAAGATAATGAAATTAAATATAGCTCTAAGTAATCAGGAGAATCAGAAAACTTACCGACACTCGCCAGGCTTGCGGCAATAGCCATGCTGCTTGCTACAATCCGAGGCACACAGAGCTGCAAGAATAAAATGTTGCACATTTGAAAGTTCAAGTAGAAAATAACTATAGATATTTTTAAGCGAACAGTAAAAATAATTGTTAAAATTTAAAATTATTTTGGGTTTGTTAAACAATTCAAAAAAGTGTTAAATTTAAATCATTTAGAAATAAAAAATGCCGAAGCTATGGTCTTCTAATTTCAATATTAAACCGATTGTACCTTTGACTTTTGTATGAAATAATCATTCGATTTCATATAAATTTAATTCGATTATTTATACCATGAATAAATTTAGAATTGGTAGGTCTGGTTAAGAAATTCAAAATTATTTTGGTTTGTGAAAAAGTTCAAAAAAGTATTAAATTTAAACTCTTTAGAAATAAAAAAAAAAATGCCAAAGCTATAGTGTCATAAAGAATTTCAATATTAAGCAATTTATGATATAATTATTCGATTTATAAATTTATATGAATTTTATTCAATTATTTATACCATGGATAAATTCAGAATTTACAGGTTTGTTTAAGATATCTATTAAAACTAAAATCTTGCTTATACAATTACATTATTAAATTACATTTATTAACCAATTGTGTCTATAATACCTATATGATATTAAATATCAAATTGTACAGATCATAATACTATAGTCGAGTAAATGAGCGAAAATCTTGAAAATCAAAAAATTTTTTTGACCATTTGTTCCTGTGGAAGCTATAAGTTAAGTATATATATAGTAGTCTGATTTTAATAAAACTATATCGAACCAGAAATCTTGAAAATCAAAAAAAAAAATTGTTTTTAACATTTGTTTCAATTCGAGCTATAAGATAAGTATATATATAGTAATCTGATTTTGATAAAACTTAACACTACACTGATGATCAGATAAATGTTTTATTCTAGCCTTTGCAGTGGCGTTCGCTGGGAGGGTTATTAAGACCCCCCCGAAATTTAGAAAATTGAGAGAAAGCCTAATAATAAAATGACAACCATTAAAAGAACCCAAAAGTTTCCAATTTTATATTGTCACAAATATACAAAAATTAAAAATTTGAATGTTTGTATTTCCCTATTGTAATACGTTCCTTTACAGGGGATATAAAATAAAAATATATGATTTTTTTAAGCAAACTAAACTTTATTTTTTATTTGTAATAAGTATACTCTAATAAAGTAATATAATAAAGAAAAAAGCTTAAAAATCTAAGGCATTAATTTTTAGACTTTGTCGTTCAAGATTCTTTTAAATTTCCTCACATAACCGGTATGAATACTTAGATATTTATTCAACTTTATTTTTGTAGTTAGAGCTTCAGAACAATGAGTGTATTTGAATGACGGACCATCTCCGGCATATATACTTCAATATCTAAACTCTTCCAAAAACTAATCCAATTATATCTAATTTTAAGACCCTCCGTGATGTTTGTACAGATGTTTCTTTAAATTGTTGCTGGCTGCAAAGGAATCCGGACAGTACGTACATTTATACGGTTTCTCTCCGGTATGCGTGCGTATGTGTAATTTCAAATGTGCAGTCCGTTTAAAAGTCTTGTGGCAATGCGTACAATTATATGGACGTTCAGCCGTATGAGTGCGCATATGTTCAGTCAAAGTTGAACTGTTGATAAAGCCTTTCGGACAATGAGTACACTTAAAAGGACCCTCTCCGGTATGCACGCATAGGTGTACCTTCAGATTACGGTCGGTTGCAAAGGCCTTTGGACAGTATGTACATTTATATGGCCGATCTCCCGTATGGATGCGCATATGAGTGTTGAGATAATATTTCGATTTTAACATCTGTCCACATTGATCGCATTTAAAAGTTTTTATCCGATTGTGTGTCTTGGTATGCCTGTTTCGATATTTAGCAGTCAAAAATAGTTTTGGGCACTTGGGACACTTGAATACACGATTTTCTGACTGCTGTGGACTAGACTCAGCTGAACTCTCCTCCAAGAAGTCCGAGGTTGAACTCTTCTGTGATTCGGGCTCATCCTCCAAGTCGGTGTCCATGATTTCGACACTAATTTCTCTTTTTATTATTCGAGTATTTGCTCTACTCTTCAGCTGCTCTTGACTTTGCTCAAATCTGCGCTTCAGTCTGAATGCCAATTGTATCCTTAGACTGCAGGATACGCAAATCATTTGAGAGAACTTGTCGTCCTTAATGGCCTTGATGTAAACTATTTCGTTTACCATATCCGCCAGGCTGCATTGATAATCGGGCAAAGGATGTTCGTTGAATATATTTAATAACATCTCGGCGGTTGTACCACAGGATCGACAATTATTATTATCCATATTTTATTTATTTTTAATATATTTTTGTTGATACACTGTCAAATGTTTGTTTTATACTGATTCGTTTTGCAGCGCAATATGTCCTTTTTATATCCTTTGCGTAACTTATTGTCTACCTAACTATTTCGATATATTGGGATTATCCTGTGCATATTTGTTTCAGGTCATAAAACTTATTGAAAGGTTGTTGCAGCTGCGCTCAAATGTCTGCTACCTGTAATATAATATATGTCCAATTTAAATGATTTAAAACCTGTGTTTTCTACCTGTAATTTTAAAGCAATCCTTAGAATTGAACGCAGCTGTTTACCTGTATTTGGTTGCAGAAATCTTGAAACTTCTGGTTAACAGGTACTCAAAGAGGGAAATTATTTCCTTCAAAGGTAGCTCTTCGGTAAAAGCGAATATTCCTTTAGGGAAAAATTAACTTTGTTGCATACTCTTACATTTGCATAGTTTTATGAGCCCCATTTATCCATTTTCAATAGAGACTGCATAGTAAAGTTAGGCCTAAACAAAGGACGGTGAAAGTATCAGGGTTCGATTCCCATTAAATTCAAAAAAAAATATATATAAAGTTCACTCTGTTTGTCAATACAATACATTAAATTTGTACAAAATATTGTTGGTATTAAATCCAAAAATAATCATAAAATTCACTCTGATTGCCAACCAAATATAATAAGTTTTTAGAAAATATTGTTGGTATTAAAACTGTTTTCATATAGTTTTAAGTTGTAGGTATATATAATAAATTTGTATCATTGGGCGCATTGACATATAGTTCATAATAGTTTATATTAGAAATTCCGATACAGCAGTTTCCCTTCCGCCAATTTAATTAATTAGTTTATTTTTTTTAACATTTGCAATATTACAATTTAGGAAAAAATCATTTTATCATTTTTTTATGCCCTTGCAAAAGGGTTTTACAATTTTGTCTCGAAATGTGTAAGGCATAGAAGGAGACGCTTTCGACCCCATAAAGTATATATATTCTTGGTCAGGACGACGAGCTGATTCGATATAGCCATGTCCGTCTGCCAGTCTGTTTCTATGCTAACTTTTTGGCTTTAACTTTGAGCTATCTTGATAAAACTTCACACAAATGAAGCTTGATTTAATATGTAGTTTGTATGTCAAAATCAGCCCGATCGGACCACTATATCATATAGCTGCCATAGGAACAATCGGAGACACTTAATTTTTCTAAAAAGTGTTTGTAAGTAAAACTTCTTTGTTTTTTAAGATATCAAAACCAAACTTTGCATATCGATCTATATTTACGATTTGTACAATCAGACTTTTAAATAAAATTGAACCACTATATCATATAGCTGCCATAGGAACAATTAGTTAAAAAATGAGTTATTGTATGTTAAAGTAATCAAAATTTTCTTAGAAGACCATTGCAAGGGCATATAGCTTCGGCGGACCGAAAAAAGACGTTTCTTTCTTGGTTTGTGTTAATTTTTAAATGAAAATATTGAATATTTTTTAAACGGAAAATATTTAAGGGTCTTATAAATGGTTTAAAATAAATTGCAGTATGTATTTAAATTATACTAGTATTTTATTTATATTTTATATAATTTATATCATTTAATACTATAAAATTTAAATATGAATAAAATAAAATTTTCAAATTAAATTAATTTTTTTCACTGTTGCAAACTTACCTGTCTGACAGAGCAAACCCGTGTAGCCCGGCTGGCAGTTGCATTCCAGGGGCTTGTTGCAGGTGCCGTGCTGGCAGCCCGGCATTGTGGCACACTCGCTGCAACTGCGTCCGGCCCAACCAATCCGGCAACGGCACTCTCCCGGCGCCTCGCAGTAACCGCGCGTGCTGTGGCAACCACTGCGGCAACTGGCTGTGGAAATAAATTAGCATAAATCGATAATTTGCCATTCGATATTTGTATTCAAAGTTATCGATATTATCGATAGCACACACTTACGTTCGGTGCAGAAGAGACCATCCCAGCCAGGCTTGCAGATGCACTCGAAGGGTTTGTTGCAAGTACCGTGCTGGCAACCCGGCAACGGAATACACTTCTCGCACTGCTCTCCGGTGTAACCAATCCGACAGCGACATTCACCCGGACGCTGGCAGTAGCCTGTGAATAAAGCGGAGAGGAGGTTGAAGATATAGAGAAAAAGTTACTATCGATAAACAAAAAACTGTCTAAATTAAAGCAAAAGAATACAAAAGGAGAACTAAATATTATATAAAAGTTGCCTTAATTAAAAAACTAATGAGAGTGCTAAAGTCGAGTATTCCCGACACGATGTGCCCAGTACAAAAGCGAAAACATATATGCCTATTTACATATGAAAAAATGAAAAAAAAATGGAAAAAAAAATTTTTTAAAAAAATTTTAAAAAAATTTTTAAAAAAATTTTAAAAAAAAATTATTTCTGTTTTCTCAACAAAAATTTTTGTTTTTAAATATTGCTTATATTTTTTTTTTTTTTATAAATTATTGTTGCTTATAGTATTTACTTATAGGATTCAATAAAATATTAATCTTATATAAAATTGAAAGATATATGAAAAATAATGAAAAACAAAATTATAATACCCTATATAAACAGAAAATACTCGGTTTTGCAACTGTCAAAAAACTCATTTCACAAAAAATGTATTTAAATTTCTTTTTGCAGTAATGCAACGAGTATTTTATGTAAATTTATAGTATCCCAAATAATGAAATTTGAAGTCAGGCTAACATTATATTAAAGTCTGCCATAAATCAAAATCATAACCTTAAAATTGTACTCATCTATTTTTGTCAATTTACGGTGTTGTAAAAACAATATTGAATATTTAAAAAGTAAACTTAATCAGAGTATGGTATAGAGAAAACTAAAAACCAAATTTTTGAGTCTCTGGCACTTAAAAATACATAATAATAATATATAATAATAATATATAATAATGCAATAATATATAATAATCTGGCCATTCACGATTTGTGGGATAATCGGGAAAATATTTACATAATTATATTTATAAATATTTTTTCCAATTATCATAATTTTTCGTAATTTGTTTTAAAAATATTAAAACAAATTAAGAAAATAGTTTTTTATTGGAAAATTTTTAAAAAAAATTCGTCACAAGGAGCTCGAAATAAAGCCCACTAAAGAAAAACCTTAAATTTAGCAAAAAAATTTTAAATTTCCAAACTGATTTTCACAATATTATATTGTCAACATTCCTTCTATTTTATTTTTTTATTTGAGCCCAAAATAAAGTCGGATTTAAGGCTAGGGACTGAAGCAATTTCGAAAAATAACAATCTGTCCAGAAAAATGCTGAGTTTGCACCACTGATGCTACATTCAAAAAGTGCCGATATTTTATGGATTTTAATTTAAAGATTTAAAAGATTTACAGTTTAAATTTATTTACCATTCATGGGATCACAGCCACGTCGGCACATGGGCACCTGGCAGAGATCACCCTGCCAGCCGGACAGACACTTCACATCGCCCTTCTCATCGCAGGTGTAATGTGAGTTCATCTTGTATTTTTGTGGCTTCTCGCAGGCCTATGTCATAGTTTAATGATTAAAATTAGTTAATATATTAATTAATTTATTGGTTTTAAGTTAAACTTACACGTTGCTTCCACAATGGAATATTTGAATTTGTATTTGTATTCATGTTGATCGTTTGGCGGGCATCAAAGTTGCGTCTCAATGCCTCGCCCCTCGCAATTGTGGTGGCCATCAGCAGGAGCAGGATTCCTCCAGGCGGATGCTGATTCACCTGAGCGCTAATCCTTTGTGCTGGGTACATCTCGATCTGCGTGGAAAATTCAATTTAAACTGATTCAAATTCAATTCGAAGATTACTTTTGAATTGTTAAAAATCTGCTCCTAATTTATTACGTATTTAGTCTGAATTTTCAAATTTGATCCACAGTAAAAACTATAATCTAATAATCTTAGGTCACTGCAAAAATAATCTATAGTAAATAAATATATTAAATATATATAGCTGACTAATATAATATATCCCGGATTCCGCTCCATTTTACTATAAATGTATTGTAGAACAACTATATCTATGAATCCCGATTCTCATTAAATTTAAAAGGAATTTACTGAACATATTCACTAAATATGTTTAATAATTATTAAAGAATATATATATATTATAGATTATAATATTTATTATGGATTATAATCTACTGAATATAGTTTTATTATTTTAAATTGTAAAGAGTTTTCATACAAGACTACTTTGCTTTAAATACACAGAATAAGATTATTTAAATTAAGAATTTATTAATTATATTTTTTTATGGAAATACTTATTTCAAAAAAATTTTTTTTTTACTCAAATATAGATTGTAGAGGTTCGTCTTGGCTTACTGTTAAAAAATATATAAAAGTTTTGTAAGATTTTCTATAAAAAACTCACATACTTACATTTAAGCAAAAAAAAAATCGCTTAAAATCATTATTATTGTGAAGTATAGTACAATATTAATCATTTTTTAGTAATGTCAATCAATAAAAATTAAAAAAATTTTAATTGTGTTGCAAAGGCATAGATTGTCTTTATAGGAGTATATTGATTTTTTTTTCGATAAAAAACAAAAACAAAATAATCATTAAGAGAACCAAGTGGATAACAATAAAAATATATTCAAAATGTTTGTAAGTTTTAAAAAAATTATTCTTCTTTATCAAAAAAAAAAAAAAAAAAAAAAAATAATAATCATTTAGAGAACCAAGGGGAAACTAACAAAAATATTTGCAATATATTTTTAGATTTTTGAAAAATCGTTTTTCTTTATTTAAAGGACTCTGAACAAAATGTTTTCAATATATTTTTAAGTTTTATGAAAAATAATTTTTCTTTATTTTAAAAATAGACATAAAGAGGAAACTAAAAAAAATATTTCAAAAAATTTTTTTTTTAAATAAATGTTATTTTTGTAATTGAAAAAAAAATACCTGCCACAGTTAACAATTAACAAGTTGTAATTAAAAAGAAAAAACAAACGTGAATCTCAAAAATATAAATAGTATATAAGGGATATGCATCCTTTCTCCTGTAAGGAGTCTATTGATGTAGTTCTATTTTCTGTAAAGTTGCTTCAGCTACAATACATCATTTTTTAAATTCTTAAAAAAATCGTAATTTTCAGTCCGCAGAGTTAAATAAAGACTTTTGCTTAATTTAATGCTATATATTTGAAAGTATTTTGACTTAATAGATTCTTAAAAGAAATCATTGTGTTGCGATTAAAGCGAAATAGAAGCTGCCAGTTGGAACCACCTGGAACCACCTGGAACCACTCGGAGTCACTCATCAAACCACAAACACAATTAACATGTTTCAAGACAACTTTCTTCGTAGCCACAACAACAATAGCAATAAAAACAATAACAATAAGAACTGATTGACAGACTGACACACTGATAACTTGATGAATCATCGCACAGACAATTTATTCAAAAAATAGTAATACTAATGTAGATATATATATTTATATATATATTTATGTACGTACGCAGCTGACAAATACAGAAACCGATTAAAATGTAAATCGGAGACTTCTTCAGAGTCCGACTAATTAATAAAGAGACTGTTTAACGGTATTTTAATCCAATGCGATCGACGCGTCTGTCGCGACTTGCGTTTACTTTCCGACTAATCAATTAGCCCTCACTCTGACAGAGTTTTTCAAAACTAAAATTCGAGTCTCTTGCTATCATGAATACTCTCTCTTTCTACACCTCTCACTCTCTCTTTCTCTTTGACTGGAGAAATTTAAAAACCGGCAATTTGTTGTTAGCTTTCGGCTCTCAAGTCTTGGCTTTTGGGTCTTAGCACCTGTGCAATTGGGTCAATCGGTAAGTCCAAATCAGCTGAGCGAAGCGTTGCGCATGCGCAGCTAAAAAAAATTATGGCTTCCCAACTGCTTTATACTCTATACACACTAGTGAGCTCATCTCTCAAGACAAAAAAAAAAATTAAAAAAAATAAAAAGTAGAAAGCAGATATCACAACTTTTATAATTTTAATGTATAAAAATTATAAGTAAGATTTATTTTTTTTTTATTTTATTTTTTTATTTTTTTTTATTTTTATTTTTTTTTTATTAAAATTATAATATAATAGTTTTTTTTTTTGATCCGAAAACAATAAAAATTATTTGCCCACTTTTATTTAAAAAATTCAACTTTTAAGAGAAATTTTTATTTTTAATGTGAAATAATAAAAATTGAATACCAATAGAAAGATATTGAGATTAAGAGCATTTAGATAGCTGAACTTTTGAAATACACAGCATGGCTCAGAATATATTCAAAATCGATTTTTTTCTTTGACATTTAAATTAAAAATTTAAGAAAAAACTTATATTTTCTACTTTTTAATAAACATTTATAAATCTTTTCTTCAAATTTTAATTAAAATGTCAAAGATAAAAATCGATTTTGAATATATTCTGAACCATGCTGTGTATTTAAAATTTGTATTAAAAAGTTAAAAATATATTTAATTATTATTACACAATTCTATTTTTATTTTCTATCGAAAAATACTAGTAAAAATGTAATTCTTTAATAAATATTGTAAATATAAGTTTATTCTGTTTTCATGATCCTGCAAATGAATTAGTATATCTAAAATTTTTCCACACATCTATAAAAATGTTTACATTCGTCTCCCAAATTTTTGGAAATTTAAATTAAATAATTTTGGTAAAAATTTTAAAAAATTGTAGATTGCTTTTTACACTGTTTTCAGTCCCTTTCCAGTAGTCTACAAATCAAATTTCTTGACACTTGGAAGATATAGGTTTCCTGAATTCTATGAGGAGCTTAAATAAGTCGAATTTTACAAACCCAAAACACACTTTTACCATTTCAAAAAACAGAGTAGCACAATACAAAACAAGTCGCAAAATCTCGGGAAAATGTCGTCTTAGTCTTGCAGAATGTTTCAATGGCTTTGGTAGTATAATATTAAAAATTAAATGAACAGTTTTTCAATATTGTTTTAAAATTATATTTATTCTTTATTGTGAATTCTCGATTTTCATTTTATATATTATTATAATAATTGTTTCTTCTTTTTTTACTCGTATTTTTTTCGAGTTTCGTATGTAGCTTCAAGTTGCCCAAAAAAGTTGTTTTTTTGCTTGTCAAGCTGGAAATTTTCTATTCTCAATGATGTGTGTGTGCTAGTGTGTGTGCGTGTGTGTGTGGTGTGTGTTAAGTTACAGTTAGACACATAAAGTGGGTTCATTGCGCTGTTTGGGTTCGGTTCTAGTTTTCACTTTAAGTTATGGGCCAGAACATTCAACTATCTATAACTTTTGTACCCTCAACCGAAGTTTTTTTTTTATTTATTTTTATTTTTTTTACTTGAATGTCTAGTTAAATACTTATTTATGCATTTAAAGAAAGTTCTTGTGTGTGTGTGTGTGTACTTAGTCTTACTTTGACTCTAGTTTGCAAGTTAAATTATGATCTAGTGGTTAGTCATGATATACCATATATATGTTGGGTAAAATAATTATATGTGCAAGATATGAAATTAAATTTAATTTAAATGAAGAGAATTTAATTCTTTTTCGACAAAGCAAAATTGAGATATTTTTCTAACATCTTTCAAATTTAAAATAATTTTTATTTGCTTAAGAACTCGTAGTTGAAAATTATAACTTTCATAAAAAATAATGTAGTGCATATTAATAAAATATAAGGCAAAATTTTAACCATATGTTTGGTAAAATAATTATATGCGCAAAATAAGAAATTAAATTCAATTTAAATGAACAGAATTTAATTTTTTAGACCTTTTCAAAAATAATTTTTTTTTTCGATAAAGCAAAACTTAGATATTTTTCTTAGATTTCCCAAATTATAAATCATTTTTATTTGCATATGATCTCGTCGTTGGGAATTATAATTTTCATAAAAAATAATGTAGTGCATATTAATAAAATATCAGGCAAAATTTTAGCCATATATATGTTTCGAAAAAAAAATAATACTATACGCAAGATTTAAAATTAAATTCAGTTTAAATGGAAAGAATTTAATTTTTAAGACCCTTTCAGATATATTTTTTTTTTTCGATAAAGCAAAATTTAGATATTTTTTTAAATATCACAAATTAAAATATTTTTCTTAGATATCTCAAATTTTAAATCATTTTTGTTTGCATATGATCTCGCAGTTGGGAATTATAATTTTCATAAAAAAACATAATAATTTATGCAGTGCATATTAATAAAATATCAGGGCAAATTTTTACTTTCCTTTTCTAAATTTAAATTATCTTTGTCAGCCTCATATTAAAGGATTCAGATTATATAGAAAGGGATGTCACAAATTTTAAATAAATCGAAAATGATATATTAAAATTGCTTCAATCTCTGATAAAATGTTGATCTAATAAATTTACTTTTTCACATTATTATATCCAAATAAATATAAGCATATTATAATTGCACATATTATTATTTTACTTTAATACATATATAGTAAATATGTTTTTATGGATAATATTTATTGGTCTTTATATCTAAAACCGACAGATTCACAGATCCACACATACTCGGTACATAAACAGGTGGGTGCATATGTATATGTATATGTGTGTATATAGCTAATATACCATTGCATAGAGTATTATTGCTATAGTAGATGTTGGGTGGAATTTGTAAAATATTGATAAATAATTATCTGATGTTTGTCAATCGGAAAAAGATAAGTGAATTACTTTATTCAAAGTCGGACAATTATATTTTGTTTTTAATTTATCTTTCACATCGTTCAGATAACTATAACTGCAAGGGTATATAGTAGATATCGGCAAGCCGATAATTGAATATTATTCGCTTTAATTTGATGTGTGTGTGCTTATATCTAATATCTGGCATTTGATCAGAGCCAAAAAATTGTGGACATGGTAGTATTTGCGTTTGCCTAAAATCTCTAGTGGTAATATATATATTTGTATATATATATATGGGGTTAATACCATATTAAATTTATTATGATTTAGTATTATTATTATAGTTTCATATTCATGCTGTTTGTTGGAAAGACTTATCGCTCAGTTGTTGTCAATTTCCGTGAATGTCCAGCCTCTGGAATCTAGGAAAATGATCTATTTACAACTTAGTTACAGCGATAACTCGCTACAGCGGACGACAAGTGACGACAATATTAATTATTTATTTATTTTTTAACCTACACAAAGAGTATACGTGTATACTCCGTTTAGCGAGTTATCACTGTACTTTTACTACAATTACATTTGAATGCCCATCGATTAGGAGAGAAAAAAAAATTACATTTATTTCAATTCTTAATTAACTTTCTTAAATTTTAAACACTTACAATGCGAGTTCTTGTCTGTGTGTGTGTGTGTGTGTGTGTGTACGTGTGTGTGTGTGGGTGTGTGGATAGGGGTGGGAGTTGGATGGTTGAGGGGTGGGAAGACAGGGTGTGCTGTGAACAGCCGTAAGATCGATATGATATGAATGATATGGCAACTGTTCAGGGACTCTGCCAGTGCTGCAAAACTAACGCTGATGTTATCGATAAAATCGATAAAAATACCTTAAATATTAACTAAATTTTCTTTTCAGAATTATTAGTTAAAGATAATACATTTTAGTTTAATTTTATTATTTCCAAAGCTGCAATAAAATGTTTCCAATACATTTATGACATAATCAGACGCTATCGATACTATCGCAAAGACTAACGATATTTAAAATATATTTTTTAAGGTTCATTTATTAATTTTCAATGCGTAATTATAGATAATTTGAATCTACCACTAAATTTATACAGTTTTAAAGAAACTATCGATATTATCGATAACAATTCTCGTTAGTTGTGCAGCACTGGACACTTCGGTTGGTTTAGAACTCACTCGCTACATAGACTACGCGTAGACCCTATTCATATACTCATATTCGTATTCATACTCATACTCATATTCAAAAAAAACGCGCGTGTGTGTTGCATGCCACCGCGTGGCGCTTAGACGAATATAAATTGCGCATGGTTGCATTTCTTGGGTGGCCCGATGGTCAGACGTAGCCATTTGCCCCGACACGATGGCGCCGGCAGCGCGCTCCAGCGCGTCGTGCGTCCCGACAGCCCCTCCCCGCGGCAATGATAGTTTTGCAGCAGCAACTGTTGCTGCTGCTGCTGCTGCTGTTGCTGTTGCTGCTGCTGCTGTTGCAACGTCAGCTGCAACTGCGTCGAGCTGCTGGCGCTGCGCTTTGAAGTCGCCGAGCGTTGACGATGCGACGGCCGTTGTCGTTTATAGTCAAAGTTCTCGTTGCTGCCCGTTTCCGATTCCGTTTCTGTTTCTGCTTCTGTTCCCATTTCCACTTCCGTTTCCGTTTCTAGCATATTCTGTGCATCGTCCTCTTCAGTGTCGTCCTCCTCCTCATCCTCATCATCATCATCATTGTCCTGCTCATCGTTGTTTTTATTGTTGTTGTTGTTGTTGATGTTGTCCTGTTCAACACTTTCAAATCGCTCTGCATCCTCTGCCTCGTCCGTCAGATAAGTCTTGTGGTTGTTGCTGCTTGTTGTTGTTGTTGTTGTCCTTGTTGTTGTTGCAGCTGCTGCAGCTCTGCTGTTGCTCTGCTTGACATCCTTGTCCTTGTCCTGTATGAGCGCCTCCAGATCACAGCGCACAGTTATGCGATCGCCTATGAAAATGAATTTGATTTAATTTGAATTAATAAAAAAAAATAAAAATAAATAATTTTTACTAATTATTTGGAATTTAAATAATAAAAATATATTGTAAAAAATGCATAAAATTATATTTAATAATTACAATAAACTTTCAGTCAAATATTTAGAAAAATATTTGAATAACTTACCTTCCAGCATGAGATTATAGGGCGGCAGCTTGTGACAGGCCTTGGAAGCCTTGATTACCTCGAATTCAATGCAATATCTAAAAAGAAAAGAACACATATAAAATATATAATTATAAGCAATAAAAACCCATTAATAAAATTTCAAATATTTGTTTCTAATAGTTTCTATAACAATCCAAAATTCATCGCTTTTAAAGCCAAAATTCGATAGTTTTTGGAATAAATGAACTAATCGCAAGCCTCATAAATTATTTTAATAATTATAACATTTTTTGATAAATTGTTAATCAGTGTCAAAAATATAAGCGAAAATCCTTCAATGGCGCTTTTATAGCTAAATGATGAAAGTATGATATTTTTTCTCAATAAAAAAAAAAGTATGATATATTTTTTTCCAATAAAAAAAGCCAAGAGCAGCCTAAAGAAAATATTTGCAACAATTTTAAAACATTTCGAAGAAACTTAATTTTTTATAAATATTTTTTTAAATTTTTACATTTACATAGAGCGACAAAAAATGAAAGCAATTGATCAATAGCTACACATGATCGCCTATATAACTATATAAAAGCAGAGGAGAGGAAAATTACAAAATTTTTTTTCGACTTTTCCTCAAAAAATTCGTAAAAAATTTCGCACAAAATGACATAATTTTCTAAATTCAAAAGTAAATAGTTGCAAAATTGGTAATTTAAACATAATAAAGTATAAGTATGATTAATAGGCCCTTTCATTAGCTTTCAGAAAACGTAAAGCATTTAAAAATCAGCTGTAAGATTCTCGAGTAATGCTAAAATCTTCAGGCTTGCCTCTGAAACAAAGCAAAAAAAAAAAAAAATACCAGATTTCAAAAATTTTGTAAAAAAAAATCTCACCATAGAAAAATTTTTTAAGTGGTTTTTCGTCATATGTATCAGAAAAATTAGGTTTGGTAAAATATACAATTTGTGTGTTACCCAGTGTAGGCGAACGAATGGGCCGATATAGCTATATTTATTTTTGAGATGTT
This sequence comes from Hirtodrosophila alboralis, assembly GCA_035043045.1. NCBI lineage: Eukaryota > Metazoa > Arthropoda > Insecta > Diptera > Drosophilidae > Hirtodrosophila > Hirtodrosophila alboralis. The sequence continues at coordinate 693,965 of JAWNNH010000155.1, read as the reverse complement.
CGTATTTGCCAGGAGAAGGATATTTTTAAAGAATATTTTGCGAAAACTGTTCTGAAAAATCACTAGCACTTCAAAAAAATATTACCAAAGAGAGTTTATACAATTTTTCGACTAATGCCTGCTATTAAGTGATCAAACACAAGAGGACGTACACGTTTAACATTAAATTTCCAATTTTCCGGAATTCATTAAAATGAACAATTTATCTAAATTTTTTTTTAAATTGCATTGATTTATTGATTGACATTTAGATTCAAGGAAAAATACACTATTCAGCGAGCGCTTTGTTTTTTGTATTTATTTTTTTTGAGAGAGGGCGTAGCAATGCGCGCCGGGTCAACTAGTTGAGTATAAATGCCAGCCATGCCATAATTAGCCCTCTAAAAGTCGTAAAGGATTTTATATATTATTTTTTGGCAATATTTATTTATTTTTTATTTAATATATATTTTTTAAAAATACTGAAAAACTGGAGCCCTTAAATTCGCCCCATATTAAAACGCTTCAACTAGAGTTATCTTGCATTCAAATTCCCAAAAAAAATTATTTCTACAAAGTCCACCGACAACAACAATTATTATAATGCAAAAAGTTGGCATTATCAAGTATAAAAAAAAAAGAAGTAGATTAAGGAAATGAAAATAGACAGACAAAAAGATGATTGCGCAATTGTGTGCAGCCAGACAATCAAAAAAAATAGAAAAAAACCAAAATTCAATACAAAATACTTCAGCTAGAAGAGAGCCAAAGGAGCTGTAGAGAGGAGTATAGAGAGAAAGCGGGGAAATTCACATCAAAGTCTCGAAAGGCGCTGCTAGTCAGCCGGAAATTCGAACTGTCTATTAAGCCTAACAATTTCCGCTTCCGTTAAGCAAAAAAAAAATGGAAGAAAAGAAAGAAAGAAAAAAGAAAGAAAGCCAAGATAAAAACAAATACAAAACACAAAAAGCGACTGTCAAGTGGCTGAGTGTGAATGTGTGTGTGTGTAGGTGTGTGTGTGTAGGTGTGTGTGTGTGTGTGTGATGTGTGTTTGACAGCTGTCAAGGTGTTGACAGCGGAAATTGCGTCGGAAATTTAAATGCGCCCTCAAAATGTTCGAGACTTATTCATTTGACTCGCTGTTAAGAATCGAGAAAAGGATAATTCAAATATTTTCAAAATATTCTTTGCCTATTCTGGCCACTTAGCCAAAGGCCTCAATTACCCGTAGACCCATAGATATTGGCCAAATTAGCCGTGGGTTTGCATTCAATTGACGCCACGGAAATCAAAAACGGCGTCAGAGGCGCCACAAAAAATAAAAAAAAAAAATAGCGGCAACTTTTGGGGGCACAGAAAGGTGGCATTAATAGAAATAAACTCGTGCAGTCGACGGCTTTGCCAGCTGAGCACTTAATTAACTTGAATCCAAAAAAAAAAGAAGGAGAGTGAGGGCTTTTGGCCAGTCTTATATGCCGTCAGCCGCCCTCTTGGCCATAAAGGTAAATTGAAAAGGAGCAAAAAAAATGAAATGGGAATTCATGTAAATAAACTGGCAGCCACCGCACAAAGTAATAAAAATAAACAAGGCAATGCCCAAAAATTGAAGAGCAAAACATAATTAAACTCAAGTGGAGGCCACTGTGCTGAAGGGGACACGAGAAGGGCCAGGAATTTTTTTTTATTTTTTTTTTATTTATAAATATTTGACTTGTTAAGTCTGCTAGACGAAACAGGGGGGAAAATGTTCTTGCCAACTTTCAATAGCTTCCACGAAACCAGAACCAAAATTTTACAATTTTTAAAGTGGACTATCTTTTTGCTTAACTAAGGATCTGTTTTATATATATATATATATTCAACTTAAATTAAATCAAAAGCAAAATACATAACTTTCTGTTGTATTTTAAATTTCATTGGAAATCTGTTTTATTTTATACACAAATCTATTATTTTTTACACTTTAAAATACATCTTGGAAGCAATTTGCTGGAGCAACAGGTTGATTTGAGTTTTGTAATAACATGAGCCCTATTGGTGGACATTGGTATACCCTGCTAATTTGAATAGGATTTTGTAGTAATATTTATGCAGGAAACAAACTTAATTGATTAAAAATTATTTTTAGCATTATTATCATAGTCAATAGCTGCCAAATGGTTAGTGAAGTCGAATTCTTTACTTTTATATTTTTATATTTTAACTACATAAAAATATCGCTCTTGCTTACAAATTGGCGGAAGCTGAGTTTTTTTTAGGCTTAATAAAAGTGCAAAAAAAAATTTATGAAAAGTTTTCGAAATATCAACTTAAAAAATTGTCAAAAACATAATTTTTGATGAATAACACCAGTTTACTTATTTCAAAAAAGCTAACTATCTTGTTTTCTTCGAAGAATGGTTTTCGAAAAAACCGCAAATAGCTGGTTTTTTGACACTATTTTGACTTATTTTCATATTTACATAAGATCTTATTATCATAAAACATAATTTTTAATATTTCCTTGTATGTATTTGCATCTGATCTTTATCTGTATTAAATAGATGTAACATAGTTTAAAAGAAAATTGTATCCTCTTTCCACTTTCTAGATTTATCTTTTAATTCCTTATTTTTAATTGCTCAATTTAATTCAAAAAACTGTTCAAATATTTATTTAAAATATAAATTACAAATATCTTTGAATTCCTAATTTAAATTGCTTAATTTAATTCAATAAACTGTTCAACTATTTATTTCAAATTTTTAAATATTACTAAATAATTCTTAACGAATGTTTTAGGTATAACATTTGTTCAAAATAAACAGAAAAGGTAGAAATTATTGAAAAATTAGTATTTATAAGGGGTAATGTTCTAGCCAAAATGAGCATTATGAGTTCCTATTCTATCGACTATACATATCATTCAAATGCATTAAAGCCGAGATCAATCGGGTGAATAATGGTCGAAACATTCCCATCATGATTTTCACGTATTGGGTTGAATTATATTTCATCCGAAAAAATCATATGGATTAAGGAGAAGTCGGACATAATTTTCCTAATGATTTTATGCTAATAAACAAAATGTTATTTATATTAAGTTTTTTATCGTGAAAAAAATGCACTGACTGAAACATGTGGGCAAAAAGATGTATCTTAATCACATATTTAATTTATTTATTTGTTTAAAAAAATTTATAGAACTAGTGCAACATGTATAGCTTAAAAATTACATCACTTGTGAGTATTATTGTTTAAACATTAATTTTTAATTTAATATAATTATTTATTTAATTTACCATAATTTAACTATATTTATTTATTTTATTTTACTAATTTTTTTAATAAATTGGTTTAATTTAATATTTTTTTTAATTTTGTTATATTATTTAAATTATTTTGTATATTTTTATTTTATTAACATTTTTTTAAAAATATTGTTTTTATTTTTTAAACAGTGTTTTATTATAGTAACCCTGCTTGAATCTCTGCAAACTCATAAATTCACAATTCTTTGTCTTATTTGACTTGTGAATGCTTATTTTCTAAATCTTTTATAAACCAAAGTGAAGAACTGGAAAGATTGAAGGCCTAATCAAGCGTAGTATGACACATAAATACTTAAGTGAGTTGCTGCATATGTAAGTACTTGACTTACTAAAATACTTATATATACATATATGTATCTTTGACTCTCTCAGTTGTGGCTATAGTCAAAGTTCCGACAAGTTCAAAGAGAGAAGTCAAAACTTTTGCGGCAGATTCATATGAGAAATAAGGATGAAGTATTGTGGAAGGCGGGGGGGACAACATATCCTTGTGTATCATATTCAGTGTTTAGTTAAGCCAAAAGTCGACAATTTTTTGGCAATTGCCATTCGACATTTGGCCCTTGGCCCTTGGCCCAGCCACCTACCCCTCCCTGTTCCATTTTCTCTGGAAAAAGTCATTTTCTTGTCAAATATTTTGCCACTTCAAAAGGCTGTGGCAATATGACGCGTCGACGACAACTGTCAATGGCAGTGGCAACAACAACAACAACAACAACAATAATTGCAACAACATTTACAACAACAATAACAACAACATGGCACATTAGCAACAACAACTAGAGAAACATACACACAAGTACTTAAAAAAGTATTTGCACTCGTTTAATATAAAGAGCAAACACAAATAAAAATATTGAAAAATGATTGATTAGACTTAAAATTACCCTGTATTTAGTATTTGAAAATATTGAAGTTTATTATATATTTTAGGTAATTTTTCTTGACGTTAAATAAAGAGAATATTTAGAATCATAATTGTTTTTTCTAATTTTGCATTTGTTAAGTGATTTAAATAAATAGTTTTAACTGGAAAATATAGTTAGACTAATTTGAAGTAGATCAGCAATTTCCATATAATTTATTAGATAACAGATTTCTTTATCTCGGTTTCCTTATATCTACTTCATTTTTTAGGAAGTACAGGGTATTGTTAATAAATGAGAACTAGAGAGAAACGTCTATCTTGGGCATGCCGAAGCTTTACACTCTGTATATATATTTTTCTAAAATTTTTATAATATTTGACAGATTATTCCTATGGCAGCTATATAATATAGTCAACCGATTTTGATCAAATTTAATTAGATTATTTATGCCACAAGCAAACTCATATTTGGAAATTTTGAAACGATGGTTCCCATCGGTTTTATAAGATATAGTAGTCCGATTGTGATAAGATTTGGTCAGATTGTACGAATCACATTATCATATCGAACTGCTGAATTTGGTTTTGATATCTTGAAAAACTAAAAAGTTTTCAATAGAAAAACTAATATTTCACCCAAATGTTCCTATGAGATATAGTCTTTCGATTTTTATCAAACTCTGTCAGTTTTTAGAGATAAAAAAAAAAAAAATCGAACTGGAGAGTTTGGTTACGATATCTTGAAAATCAAGAAAGTTTTTCATAAAAAGACTATTTACTTTTTTTTCTTTTTTTTTCGACCGGTTTTCCATATAGAGAGCTATAACATATAGCAGTCCGATTTTGCTGAAATTTTATCATAAAACTACATCGATTTGCCATAGATATCGATGATATCTTAAGAATTTTTTTTTTGGTGAAAACATAGTGTTCCCGATTGTTCCTATGGCAGCTATATGATATAGTATTCGGATCGGGCTGATTTTAACATAAAAACTGCCTGCAATACCAACTCGGATCTGTGCTTTAAGCAGACGGACAGACAGGAGTTCGACGTTCAGATCAGTTCGACGTTCAGATCAGGAATATATATACAGTGAACACTCTCCTAACGAACACCTCTAACAGGCGGACATTCCTCTTAGTCGGACATGTGCTTGAAAAAATTAAAAAATAAAAAACAAAAAAAATTCCCTACATTAGGCGAACACTTCTCCCAAACGGTCAAAGAATATTCGAAGGTCGCTGTCCGCCCAGAGAGAGTATACGCTGTACTTTATCCGTTCGGAAACGTAACTTCTATGCATTACAAACAACCCGACATACTTATAATAACCTTTTGCTAGGGTATCAAAATGTATGCAGCTGCTAAAAATAATTGCTTGACAAAGTTGGCTCACAGCTTGCGGCCGTTGCTTGTCCGGGTCCGGGTCCGGGTCCGGGTCCTTATACCCGCTGCTGCCTTAGTCCTGCAATGCATTGGCTCAGTCAATTCACTTTGCCTACAGAGCCGCACACCGGAAACGGAAACGAAAACGACGCGGCGACATCTCAATTTGGATTTAGTTGCCGTAGCAACAGGCGACAGTCCTTGCCGGACAGTCCAGTGGACAGGACTCGAATGAAATCAGACTGAGACCGAGTCGGGTATGGTCTGGTCTGTTGTGGACTCCAAGTGGCCCCAGCAAGGAGTCTGTCGGTGTTCAAGGAAGCACTTTGTGGTGCTTGAATGAGTCGCATGAAAAGGGAAATGTTAAAAGAATCCTGTTGGACCTTTGGTTAGTTCTTTCCTGTGTTCTGTCTCACCATCTTCTCCCTCAACTTCTCCACCTTCTCTGACCTGGTCTTTTGCCTCGTCTTCTGGCATGTCGTTGCCTTTCTTTTTAATGATGATTGAGCAGCGCGCAAATGCAATGCAAAAGCAGACTTTCAGGGCAAAAGGAACTGGATGGATTGAGGGTTTTGGTACGGGGAATTAACGTATACGGATTACGGATTTGGTTGGTTCATCATCCCTGCAGTCACAGTCTCGCTTGGCTGCTCCTGTCGTGCTTTGAGCAAATAACTAAAACGGTGTCCATATATTATACATAGATTAAACTGAAAAATTTCTCTCTTTTTTTTTTTTTTGTCTTTTCTCGTTTTTCTTTTATATTTTTTTTTTTTAGCTTGCCAAGTCAAACCGCATAATTGATATTGACAAAGTGTTGCGGTTGGCGGGGAGGAGCCGTGTCAGGGGTCAATTGAACTAAAATTAGCACAGCAAATAGGGCATAAGCTGGCCAGAGGAGGAAACTGAAACTAAACATACATAGAGAAATTGAATTTCAAAATTTAAGCTGTCTAACATGTCGTTTTTATTAATTAATGGAAGGCAGTAAAAATAGACAGATTTCTTTTCTATTTTTTTTTGTTACAATGAACAATCAATTCACTTTTAAACCAGAAAATGAATAGGAAAATAAATAATTTATTTTTAAAAATAATTTAAAAAAAATTAAAAAATTACATAAATGTAGTTTTTACTATCACAAATTTAAATAAAACGTTTTAAAAAAAAGTAATTAATTTTGAGTAATAATAAAATAAATCTACAAAATAATCCTAATTTATAGAAATTTTTTTCGTTTACTCAAAAATAAAGCGCAAAATCCTTTAGAAACTTATTTGTAGCTTAGAGTCGAAAGCTTAATATTTTTTCATAATAAAAAAAAAAATGAATCTAAGAAAAATATTTTTATGTGCTGAGCTTTAAATAAAACTTGGTAAAAAATAAGTAATTAAATTTGAGTAATAAAAAATAAAACTACAAAAATAATGTTAATTAATTGAATTTTAATCTTTTGCTCAAAAGTAAAGCTCAAAATTCTTTGGAAATTTGTTTATAGTTTAATATCGAGAATTTGATATTTTTTTTGTTAATAAATAAACCAAGAGAAATCTAAAAAAAATATTTTTATATGCTGAGATTTAAATAAAACTTGGTAAAAAAAAAATAATTAAATTTGAGTGATAAACAACAAAACTACAAAAATAATCTTAGCTTATTGAATTTTATTCTTCTGCTCAAAAATAAAGCCCAAAATCCATTAGAAATTTTTTTACAGCTTAATATCAAGAAAATTATATTTTTTTAAATAAATAAACCAAGAGAAATCTAAGAAAAATATTTTTATGTGCTGATATTTAAATAAAACTTAATAAAAAATAAATTTGAGTGATAAAAAACAAAACCCAAAATAATCTTTATTAATTTAATTTTTCTCAAAAATAAAGCCCAAAATGCTTTGGCAATTTTTTATAGCTTAATATCGATAAATTGATATTTTGTTGTTAATAAATAAACCAAGAGAAATCTAAGTAAAATATTTTGAAAATTCGCAAAAACAAAAATAATAATTTAAAATATTATTTTTGAAGGTTTTTATTGTTTTTTTACTTTGACGATGAGCCAAAAAAAAAAAGAATTAAATCGCTGATTTGTTGCATGTGACAAACAGAAGATGACAGCTCGAATAATAAGTATGCACTTATGTTAAGTAAAATATCATGTTTTTGTTTGTTAAAAACAAGCATATAAATTTTTATAAAAAATACGAAATACATTGCAGTAGAATTTAAATAAATATGGTTTTCTGTTATTCACATAAAATTCGCATTTTAATTTTTATATTGTATGTTGTTTTGGTTATCTCAGTTTTTTATAAATTTAATTTTTGTTCATCTGAGCTCTTCTATCACTGTGTCTCTTTTTCTCTCTCTCCCTCTCTGTCTGTTATTTTGTTTTTTTTAATTTTTTTAAATTTTTATTTTTCTCTCTTGACTTTGGGCTGCTACATTTTGGTGCATAATTCAATTTCAAAAAGCTTGTGCCTGCAAAAACAAAACAGATTTCAAGTGCTGCCAAAGCTATGCAAAATAGCAGTAGCTAGACACACACACACACACACACACACACACACACACACACACACACACACACACACACACACACACACACAACATACATACATAGTCGAATTGCTTTGTTTTTGTTTTTTATATAATGAAAAGTAAAGTAGCAGCTTTTACGCATTTTTATCGTTTTTATTTAACTGTCAACTGCCTGTCAGGTGGAACAGGTGAGGGCACTGTAGGAGGGGTAGGGGGTGGAGATGGATTCTAGCTGATTTCATGCGCTATGCAAATGAGCCTCTGTATGTGTGTGTGTGTGTGTGTGCCTATCATAAAATCTGTCAATTCGCAGGACCATTGTCTTCAATTTACAGAGCAAAAGAAATAAAAACACAAACATACAGAGTTGACTTAAAGGCAACGCCCCAAACACTCCCCCTACCCACGCCCCCCTTTCTCCCATTCTTTCTCTATCCCGCTCTCTAGCTCTCTCTCTATCTCTCTCTCTATCTGCCTCTCTTTCTCTCTCTTTGTCTCTCCGCAAAATTTATGCGGTCCAAGCTAATCCTCATGGGGATTTTTGCTTAAAACGTTTTATTGTTGCCCCCTAACAGCGCCCCCCTTTGCTGGTGCGCCCATGACAGGTGTGGGCGTAGCAGCAGCAGCAGCCAGCACATGGGTGTGGGTTGTGGAGGGTAGAAGGACATGCAGGATGCCTACTTTAAGGCCTGTCGAGTGCAGATTTCCCAGTTGCCTTGTAAATTTATCGCATTAAAAAGTGTGAATTTCGCTGCCACCCCCTCTGGTTTGTGATCCTGCCCCTGATCCTGTTGTGCTTGGTCCTTGGTCCTTGATAATTTCTTTGCGTACCCCACTCCACCCCCGCCATTCTTCAGTTGCCCTTCAGTGAAGCGGTTCACACTGTCATTATGTAAATGAAATTGTGGCGAATTATTATTTTTATTTTTCGCTTTTTATTTTTATGTTTTTGTTGTTTTTTTTCCTTTACCTTTTTTGTTTTGTTGTTATTTGCGTAATTTATTTATTTATTTTTCGTTTGCCCTGCCTTAATCTTATTCCTCGGTTTTTATTGTTGTTTTCGGCATCTTAGTGCATAATTCATAATTTGTTCTCTCTGGTGCGTTGTCCTTGTAGTCAGGCAGGACCAAAGCAATAAAACTTTGTCAGTGTGTAGTTAACAAATCATTGGACAAGTGAATCAGGATTCAGGATTGTATTCATTTGGGTTTTGAATTGATTTGTGTGAATCGGTTTATTATGCGATATGAATCTATAAACATATATTCATAGGACTTTATTTATATTGAAGAACTAGAGAATTGTTTAAAGGAATCATAAACAATTCAAATCATTTGTTGGTTTATAAACTCTCTCTTCCTAATGGATTTGGGTTTTATTTAACTTCTGCACAGGCATAAATAAAATATCTCAGCTATTTTTTCATTTAACTTAAAGTCCGAGTAAAAGCATAAAAAATAATTTTTTTTTCGGCAGAATTGAATCAAAATGAAAAAGCATAAAATAATAAATGACGGATTTAATTTAATTTTTTTGTTGTTGTGTGGGCATCATAATAAACGGCGTTTGATGAGCAAGGAAAACGCTTAAAAGGACCATGAAAATAATAGCCACAACAAAGCACGAAAGAGTGGACAAAGAAACAGAGAGAGACAGGGTCAAAATGTTATATTTGGCAATGTACAAACGGGGCGTATGATTGATGTCCGTTCAGTTCTTGTAGCATACAACCAAAGGACACCAAGGGGCAACAGTTGCTGTTTCTCTTTTTTGGCAATCAACACACTGACAATTGTACTGTGTGTGTGTGTAGAAGTGTGTCAGAAAAAGCAAACTTGCTTTTAAAGCTTTTTTCACTTGCCAAAAAAAAAAACAGAAATTTCTCTGGTTCTCAACTTTTTTTATTAAAAATATAAGTATATCTCGGTTTGGTCGGATTTTACCTGCTTATAGATATATAAACATAATTATATTTCTTATTTATGGCTTAAAAAAGCTGCGTCCTTATCAAAATGAGAACAAATGTTAAGGATTTTAATCAAGAAAAAAAAAACTCAAACTTATGAAACTTTTATTCACAGTTTCTATACAAACTTTTGTCCTTTCGTACGATGAAATTCACTGAACTTGATTTTGTCTTTGTTTCCTATTTAAATACCCTATAAATTGGGGTAAAAGTCAAGGCAAGTCTTTTAATTGTAATTCAAATAAAAACAATATTTTTATGGTCGATAAATGATTTATTTTATAAACATTTAAGCTGCTCCATAAACTGAGAAATTTTTACTTATCTCCTAAAAATACAAACCAATATCCAGGGTATTCAAAAGTCCAGCAATCTCAACGCTGCTTACTTTTTCATTCGCTTGCCGCTTGGACAATCGAAAGAAGACATCAAGGATATTTTTTGGGGACAGGTCGCAGACATTTACTTAGTCCACAGAGTCGAGTCGAGGAGTCATGAGTCCTAGGCGAATGTCCTGTCTGAGCGAATATATATAAAAATAAACATTGCCAGGACTTGCAGCAAACAAAGCAACCAAATAGTCGGCTAAGGACGAAAATTAACAGCGCGTCAAATCAGGGCGGGATTTTATACAATTTTTATGCGACTTTTATGATGGATTTTTATTGCTAGCGCTTATGCTGATGTTTTTTTTTTTGTTTTTTTGTTTAGCTTTTTCTGCCTTTTTCAACTACAACATGAAATTGTTTGCATGCCGTGTGCCATAAAATTCCAACACGGCTAGCAAATTTCAGATTAATACTCAACATTTTCTTTGCTTTTTCTTTATTTTTGGCCCGTTTGCCGTTAAAGCGGATTTGAAAAGCGATTTTCCACACCTTTTGCATAGAATCGAAAATGCATCGTAAATCAAAATCAAACAAAATCGTGCGTAAAAATGCCAAGACAAAGTGCTTTATTAGATTCATAATTCAAATTAGATTGAACGTTCAGGTGTTGATGTGAAAATGAACTTTATACAAGAGACGTGGGATCTCATTTCAACTGACATCAAGGTGAAAATCAAAGCTAGAATACAAAGATATATTTTAAAGGGAATAGAAGGATACACCTGATAAGGCTAGATTTTTATAGCTTTTAATACATTAAATCTAAAATAAGTTTTGAATTCAAGATTAGTATATTTTTTAGCCAGGGACCGTTAATGTTATGGGGAATATAAGCAAAAGTCAATTTTAAGAGTTATTGATGAATTTTTAAACTATTTTTCTTAGCTAACAATTATTCGACACTTTCACAAAAAATAAAAATTTCAAATTACACTAGGTAACACACAAATTGTATATTTTACCAAACCTAATTTTTCTGATACATATGGTGCCCCAGATGACGAAAATCCACTTTGAAAATTTTTCTATGGTAAGACTTTTTTTTTAAAAATTTTTGAAATCTGGTATTTATTTTTTTTTGCTTTTTTTCAGAGGCAAGCATGAAGATTTTAGCATTACTCGAGAATCTTACAGCTGATTTTTAAATGCTTTACGTTTTCTGAAAGCTAATGAAAGGGCCTATTAATCATACTTATACTTTATTAAATTTAAAATAAATAATTATTTATATTATGGACTTCAATAATATCCGTCAACAATCAGTCTTGGCATAACACCTAAAACTGAGTTTGAATTTTGTTAGTCATTCATATCATTTTGGTGTAATTAAAACAAAAATTAACTTTCTACTTATAACTGTTTTTTATTTAATTAAAAATTTAATCAATAACAGTTATTTTCGCTCCCTCATAATAATTATATTATTGTACTACACAAAAAACACAGTATCCCGATCTTTTTTTTTAAATCAATTACTATGTAGAACGGGTCGCTGATTTTGAAAATAAAATTCAAAAAAATATGTTGTCGGGAAAGTTTTTGAGATAAACGAAAAAAGCTAGATTTTCGACTTTTTAAAAAGGTAGCTTTGTTTAAGGCAAAATAACTCCGAACTTGGTTAAGGTGTATAATTTTAAAAGAAAAGATGATAAAATTGCCCATAATCCTGTCATACAACATTATTAAATTCAAAAGTTATTAGAGAGTGAAATGAAAATTTTCCAATAATATATAACCATTAAAAAAATAACAATTTCTTGTGCAATTTTTATTCCAAAACTCGAATTTTGGTTGTATATAAAATTGAATTCAACTAAATTTTAGTGGTTTTTTTTTTATATTTTAACACTAAACTTACTCATGATCACGATTGTGCTTGTAGGAATCGTGATAACGTGTGCGCAGATTGCGTCGTATATCGCTTGAATCGTTAACATGGCGATTGTGAGAGAGGGCAGCGGGAAGCAGTAGAGCCATTTCTGTAAAAAAAAAAATTTTTTTTAAATATTATAATATAAAAATATTAAACGCTCTCCCGGCGTGCGTTGCTACGCTCCCGCTCCAAAAAAAAAAATTGACTGAGTTTTTCATATAATTGCAAATACATTTTAAGCCCACTTTCCGATATATTTTTCACAACATTTTTTCAGAGGGCCAACCTACGATGTATTAGGAAGCTACAGTGAAAATTTTAGGTTTGTAAATTATAATGTTTGACCTGGTGATGAGTCACAAATTAGTCAATCAGTCAGATTGAACTATATATATATATATATATATATACAATTATCACATTTTCTATCGAATCATTTTTTACAGCATCGATGAAAATCAATTGTCATGTATTAAAACTTTGGATGCCAAGCTGGCAGGAGTTGGATAACCTCCTCCGGAAGGGGTGAATGTAATTTCATCAGCGAGATGGTGTGTCTGTGCTTGTGTTTGTGTTTATGTTTATGTTTTCGTGTGTGTGTGTGTGTGTGTGTGTGTGTGTGTGTGTTTGTAGGGCGGAAGTGCGCGTGCCTGCGTGCCTAAGCGCCTGAGGTTATGCCACACGTTTCGCTTGGCTTTGCTTTCCTTGGGTTTGCTTAATGTTTGCATTGCTGAGAGCGAAATCAAAACATGCCATTAGACAGCAGAGGACTCAAAAAACAAAATAAAAAACAAAAAAAAAGGAGGGCGACAACATCAGCTGACAAAGACAACAAGCGAAAAGGAAATAACCAGCGGCGTCAGCGTCAGCGTCATAACTAACTTGGCGCCCAACGTGGGGTCGCAGTCAACTGATGCTGACTTTTGACTGCTACTGTTGCCGGTTGCTTGGGTTGCTTAGGTTGCTTAGGCAAGCGAGAACAGCTCAAATTGGTAGTGCCAGAAGCTACGCCTGTAACAGACACCAACTGGGGCGCCACAAATTCAGTGCAACTTCCTTTTACTTGGCTTGGCATTCAACGTGGGGCGTCTTTTGCTGCTTAGGCAAGCGAAAATGTCTCAAATAGGCAGTGCAAAGAGCTACTCCTCTTACACAGACGCCAACAGACTTCCATAAATGCTTCACAAATGCGCTTAGAACACGTGTCGTGCTTCTACGTGGCAGGTGTACAGTGTGTTGCCAAGAACTTGATCCTGCCACAAGCTGTGGTGACTCTAGCAAGTGGCAATTGGCTGTGCTTCTAAATTGTGTGTGGCCTATTTTATACTGGGAGTATTTTTGAGAATCAGCGGCATATTTGCATAGGGTTAGATTTTTCTGCTTTATATACATATTTTTTGATTTTATTTATGTTCATCAATAATACTGTTTAAATAACAAAAAGTCAAAAAAAAAGATAGACTTACCGACTTACTTATTTAATTATTTACTTGTTTACTTACTTACTTACTTACGTACTTAGTTACTTACTTACTTACTTACTTACTTACGTACTTAGTTACTTACTTACTTACTTACTTACTTACTTACTTACTTACTTACTTACTTACTTACTTACTTACTTAATTACATACTTACTTACTTGCTTAATTATTTACTTATTTACTTACTTACTTACTTACTTACTTACTTACTTTTGTAACTATACAAGCAGACTTGAATTAATTTCAACATTCTATTTTTATTTTTAAATCTGTCTTTCTGCTAAGAAAGGGTACAAGAAAAGAAGTTCATGTGATTGAAGGCTGAAAAAATGGAGTAAAAAGGATATAAATACAGTGAGAAAGACGGAGAAAATTTGTTCATAAAGTAGGATTAACGTCTTATGACAAAATAAAGTTATTAATATTAATATTATATATTGGGATAACAAGCAGTGCTGTTCCAAAAATTAAAACATTAAAAATAATAATAAAAATAAAAAAATAACACAAGTTTCAAATAATGACATAAACACCTTGGAAACATTTTATTTGCCAGTCAGTATCATTATTAGATCACGAAACTAAATATGAGAGAATTTGATAAATAAGATAGTTGAAGGTTAATGAAATAAAAATTAAATACATAAAATAAATAATACAAATTTATTATTTAAAACAAGCTTATAAATTAATATATAAAAATAAACAAAAACTAAAATAATGAAAGGTAATAGGTAATAAAATAAAAAAATAAATAAATAAAAAGACAAATTTAATAGTTTTAGGAGCTTATAGATAAATATATAAGCCTAAATAACAAATAAAAATAATAACGATAAGCGAAACAGGGTTTAAATTAAAAATGGATGGTCTAAGCAGAGCTGCAAAATTATCGATAATATTACTCATTATCGATTAATTTGCCACTATTTAATACACTGTTATCATACTGCTCTTAGCAGTTAATTTTCTAACTTCAAACTTTTAATCTATTTAATTAAAATGCATAAATCAATTAATAGCTCAGTGACTTTAATCCATTTAAGTCAAATTCTTAAATCAATCGAAACCATTTAATATGGCCAATTATCGATTATCGAATATGTACAGTGAGACCACAATTTGAACAGCAGTTGGTCAAAACTTTTGGTTATTTCAAGAGTTAAAAAACAACAGAGTATGAGAGGTTAAGGCTGTTTGGTTGGCCTGCACACATATGTATTGCATAATTTTTTGGGCGCCAGCCGTCTCACAACTTATGCAAATTTAACAAGTCAAGTGCCATACACACACACACACACACACACACACACATACATACACATACTTATTTGCATAATCAAATGCCATATTGTTGAGGGAATCCCCGCAGCCCGTAAACTTTCAGCTTCTGTTAGGTTTTTCATCTTGGACGATTACCAACTTGGCCAACAACATTCACATACACACACATACACACACACACATCACACACACACATACACACACACACATCACACACACACAACACTCACACACACATGCAAGTTAATTGGAATTTAGCATATGGCCCGTAATTCACATGGCTGTGTTGTGAGTGTCTGTGAACGAGTGTGCGAGTGCGTGTGAGTGTGTGTGAGTGACTGAGTAAATGAATGTGAGTATGCAGCAATTATTTTTATAACGTTAATGAGCACTGCGCATTATTGTGGCTGCCGATGGCAGAAACGTGAACGACAACGACAACAATGATGGCGACAGTCACCGCCAAAAGTGTGCGCACGTGTTGGCCACACTGCTCAAAAAAAAAAAAAAAAACAAAAAAATATTTGAAGCACGTACTTTTATTGACATGCCACGAAATTATCACTTATTCTTCACATTTAAGCTCTTAATAAAGTGTTCACCTCAAGGTTAATGTTAAAAAAAATGTTAAATTTTTGCTGATTTAATTTAACACGAAATTAAACCAGCACTCAATCATTAATTATGTTATTTTTTTATTTGGCATATTTAAATGAAATTGTTGTTATTATTTTATTTTATTATTAATTTCTTTAATTATAATTGATAATTGTTATTTTTTTAATTATAAAAAAAATTAAATAAAGCATTTTAATTAGAGTAATCAGTTCAGCAACAATTTTGTGAATTGGCGAATCCTGTTCTAATTACAGTAAAACATTTAATTATTTTACTAAAGAATTTAAGACACATTTCGCACAACATGAAATAAAGAGTTACATAACTCAAAAAACAAAATAATTATTTTTGATGTCATGATGCAGAAATATTGCTTTTATAAATATTTATACTGTGTTAAAGCTTCATCATCCTATTTAAAATAATATTCGCATAAGAAAAAAATTAAATGTCCCTTCTCTTCTGTAAGGATAAAAACATTCGTCAACATTCTGGGAAAATTTAATTTTTTGAGTTATGTCAAACTTTAAGTAAGTGAGTTATAATAATATATTATAATAATATTATTATAATATATTTATTTTTTACTATAATCTTTATCTCTTTATCGATTTAACTGATTAATATCTTGAATGATGCCTTATTAATCCAAATATGTAAATGTAGAAAGCAAGAAAACGAAAAAAAAAATTTTCGACTTTTCCCGAATTTTAAAGTCAAAAAATCCTAAAAAATAGCACACTAAAAATCATCGTTTTTTTTAACTCCAAGTTATATTTATGAATTGAAGAAGTATTGATTTCAACTGAAGAAAGTATATAAATGATTAATAGTAAATTATAATGATTAATATACTCATTAGCTTGCAGAAAACGTAAAGTCTGCTTAAATCGGTTATGAGTTTGGCGAGTAATGATAAAAGCTGCAAGTTTGGTGAAAAAGGTAAAAAAAAATATACCACATTTATAAAATTTTTTAAAATAAAGTCTCGCCATAGAAAAATATTTAAAGTGTTTTTTTTGGCATCTAGGACTCCATATGTATCAGAGAAATAAGGTTTGCTAAATCATACCAAAAAAAAAACTACATTTTATAAATTAGTGTTATTAGTAAATTTAAATAGACATTTAAGTATTTATTTAAGCCAGGATAAAATAAATAAGTCAGAATTGACATTAATGTAAATTTTGTTTGATATAATGAAAACTATATAACAAAATTTGAAGTCAATAGTTCTTATGTAATGGACTGTAATTTTAATTTTATCGGAAGATGCCTCTTCCTTTCTATTAACAGCGTTTTATTGTAATGTAATGAAATGTAATATACTGAAATAATGCTGCTGATCATGAATATATATTCAATTTATGGAAATATACCTTTTCCTTCCCATTTACAAAGCTTTTTTATTGTACTTAAAAATGGCGTGGAACTCATATTTGTTATTTATTTATTTAATTTCTTATTTTATATTTTTGCCTGCCCAACATTTGCACTTACACAAATATTTCGCTGAGTGTAACTGACAACATTTTCAGCACTTTCACCTGTAAGTGGCACTGGGAATTGTAGTGTCACGCCCCCTTCTACCCCTCTATCTAACCTCAAACCCCAAAAGCCCAAGAGAGACACGGGGCACATTTGATGTGTGTGTGTGTGTGTGTCTGTCTCTCTACGTGTGTGCGTGTGCGTGTGTGAATGTTTGCATTTGTTTACCTTAATTATTACACACGTGCCAAAAAAAGGTACACACTCGCACACATACACGTATACACACACACACACACACTTTGAGCTTGTTTGTTAGCAATTAACTTGGCATTACACAATTTTTAATAGCATACTTAACGGCGCTTTGCCACAGTGCCTCAAAATTGTTGCGGCATCTTCTCGCCGTTATTCACTTCCTCTCTCATCCGTTGCGTCTTTGTCGCCCATTTCCTTTTGGGAACTCTTCTTGTCTTTTTCTCTTTCCTCTCTTCGAGTTTCGTCTTGGTAAATTGAATATGCGACTCGGCCAATTACCTAATACAAATTGCATGTATTTATGCCAGTTGCTCCGTTTCTCCCACTCCTTCTCCTACTCCTTCTCCTACTTATGTTCTCTCTCTTCTCTTTAATGTTCTTCTTCCTCTGTTGCAAGAAATATGCAACAGTTGTAAGCTTCGTCACGCGCTCTGCTTCGCAATTTCCCGTTGGCTTTTGTGCACTTTCCTTTATTAACTTTGCCGCTTGCTTTGATCCCGTTTTTCTGCTTTGCTGTGTTTTTCCTTTATAATACCCTATACAGGGTATTCTAATTTAGTCACAAATTGTGTAACACCTTTTTTTGTGTACCCAAAATAATATAGTTTTCGAATAAATAAAATAATTATTATCTATTTAACAAATTGTTAATTGTAGTATATTTAAAGTTTGATGAGTTTAAAAAAAAAAACAACATTTGTGAAATTGGAAAAGTGACCACGGAGAACATAATAATAATTTTGTTATAAAAACAAATAATTAAAAAAAAAAATGACTTTTAATTTGATATATTTTAATAATAAAAATATATATGTGTCAAGATGTCTGATTTTCATATAATATTATGAAAATATATAAAATAAACTAAAGTGACCATGGGGGACATACTTATATAATTTTAAATATTAAAAAAATAAAAGTAGAATGTGAAAAAAATATATTTGTTTTAAATTAAAATTAAATTAAAAAAAAAATTTAAATTAAACTAAAAGATAAATGTTAGTAAAATGATTGTCGCTTTAAGAGGTTTTTTTTATATAATTTTTCAAATTTAATTTATTTCAATTCTTATTTTATTATTTATTAAATTTTATTTGTAAATATTATTTTTTAAATTTTTTTTTTATTATTTAAATTGCAAAATGAGTTATATTATAAAGAGATTCCATATATAATTCAGAAATAATGATTTTTTAGTCTGAAAAAATTTGTTGCTTGGAAAATAATCACTTTTCTAATTTGGGATAAATTTCAAGGTACAAAATAAATAAAAAATGTTATGCATTGAGTTTTTTCGTAATAAATAAAAGTTAGGCAAAAACAAAAATAAAACTCAAAAATTATTTGTATTATTTAAAATAAATATAGAGCCAAGCTATGTGCAACATTTAATGGCTCAAGTTAATTTTTATGTTGAAATTAAGATTAAAAATTATTTATTTGATAAAATTACATTATATTTAGCATACTATTATATATCAACTAATTAGAAAATACAGATATCTATCCATCATAATAAAAAACATTCTCTTAATGGTAACAAGATCTGGCAAGGGTATTCAAACTTCTGCATATTTAAAGAAAATAAGAAATTACATTTCGTGTTGTTTTACGTGATTGTGTTTTGTTTTTGCTGGGCTTAAACTAAAGCTTTGGCTGGCGATTAAATAGCGGATTTCCAGCCATGTTTGACCCCAAGCTCTAGCTGAGACTCCGTCCAATCTAATCGACATTTTAATGTCCTGTAATTGCCTGCGACTGCGCTGAAAACTGACTTAATGCCAAGGATAAAGCCAAAGACAAAGCTAAAACCAAAACGATGAAGAACATTGACTTTTAAAATTGGTATTGACATTAATTAAAAAGTTAGGAATTAACTAAGAACGAGTTGTTAAGGTTTTCAAGAAAATACTTTAGGTTTTAGTAGGGAGAGTTTGACTTTACCAAACATATTTGTTTCGGAAATTCTGTTATTATTCAAATCAACAAATATATAAAAGTATATACAAAACTAGCTTATTTTTAAGTTAGCATTATTAGTTTGTTTGCAAACCAAAATTTGTTAAAATGTATTTTTTTTTTTTTTTTGAAAAATAGAAAATTTCAATAAACTTAAATATTTTAATGCTAAAGTTTCTCAGGAATTGACTCCTTGGACTCACAAAATAACTTTAAGGTCTTTTTAGGGAGAGTCTTCAAAAATTAATGAAACCACCATAATTGTAAAGGAAGTTCTGATATTACCCGAAAATTACAAAAAAAAAAAAATGAAGGCATAAATCTATTGAAATGCTTCTTAAATATAATAAATTATGGAAAAGTGTACAGAACTTAAAATTGTCAATAAATTAAAATATTCTAATTCTTAAATAAATGAATTAACATACTGCTGTTATTAACAGCTGTTAGCTTGATATCGAAGGATAGCCTTAACATTTCTGTTAAGCAAATTAACGCAAGTTTAACATACATTTTTTTAAGTTAAGGAAATATATTCAAAGAATTTTTGAAATAAGTTAAGCACATTTATTCCACAGTGCACGAACTGCTCGTAATTTGTAAAGAAAACAAGAACACACATAGACACAACACTTCTGTGTCTGTGTTTGTGTGTTTGTGTGTGTTTAACACTATAAAGAGCTTAAGACAGCATTACGAACATTAAGTTTACATCTGTGTACAAATGAACTTACAATTATAATTATATACGTATGAAATATATTGTATGTGGCTTTCATTGTAATTATCAATTTGCTTTTGCAAAAGTGTTGCATACTTTTATGCTCATATGATTGCCAAATGTTAGCCATAACTACAGTTAAAATTCCCAAGTGCAAGGTTTTCGGGAGTGTAGAGAGAAGAATCGGAAATTTGAAATAAACTTAAGCTGCATATGATATATGGGAGTCTATATAACAAAATATGTGTATCTAACTCTTGTAGTCTCCGAGATGTGTGCGTTTATACAGACAGACAGACAGACATATTGACGGACAGGGTTAGTTTGGCTCGGTTGTTGATACTGCTCAGGAATATATATAATTTATGAGATCAGCGTTGCCTTTTCCGCCTGTTACATACATTTGCAGAGTTTTATGACTCCCTTTAACCCATATTTAAAGGGTACACAGGGTGTTTAAAGTTAATAGAATAGCTGAATTACAAATATTCCATTTTTTTCAAAATTTTCTATACCCAAACTTTCAGCCGAAAATTTAGTTATTGTACTAAAACTATTTTGTTTCTAAAGTTTATTTTTGTTTATTAACAGAATAAATTTAAATTCATTGGGCTTACTATAGCTACTATAGCTATATAGAAACATCTTTCGAACATTGCAATTTGTTTTAATAATCTTTTTTTTATTATTATTTATTTATTTTTAATTTTTTTTTTTATTAAAAGAAATATTTTGTAGTTGAGCGCCCTACTACCTTTTGGGCAGCTTAATCTAATCAGAGAAATGTTAAAATTATTTAAGGGCTATTTGAGCAATTAGGGATACATGAAAATTATTTTTTATAGCTGCCAATAGTTTATATTTTATAAATAAAATATATAAAAAAAAATTTCAAATTTATCAACATCAAATTTGGCCCTTTAAAATTAGCTTTTAATTTTTCTCATTTAGTATTATTTAATTTTCGCCTTAGCAATGCTTTCAAAATTATTATTAATAATTTTATTATTTTTGTTTTTATAATTTTTCAACATTGTGCAATACTGACATGCACTAAACTGCCATTAATTGCAGCCCTTATGCTTGAGCTCTTAAATACACAAAACACACACAAAACACACACTTAGATATGTGTGTGTGTGTTTAGCTACTGTGTGTAACTTTATGCATAGAGTTAAGCAATTTTTTAATGGCGGCAATCAAACTTTTAATTAAATGCTTTAAGAGTGAAAAGCAAAGAGCGTAAAAACCACATGGACAACTAAGTCCAAAGCTGCCCGGGACGTCAGAACATAGCCCAGGACAGGACAAAACCAGCTAGGACATGCCCAGGACATGGCCAGAACAACACAGCAGGGGTAGGGGGAGATAGGGGGGGGCGGGGGGTTGCTGAAACTGAAGCCCCTGCGACAGGCACGTCCGAGGCTAATGGAGCGCAGGCAACCCAAAACATAAACAAAAACTTGTGCTGCGATTTTTAATAGTTTTTTCTATATATATGTATATAGTATATATATTTTTTATTATTTTGTTGTAGTAGTATTTTGTTTGCTGTTTGCCTTTCTCCAATTTTATTTTGAGGACGGCAGGGAGGGGCGTGTATGTCTGTGCCGGCGGCGACACTTAGCCAAATATAATATGGCTTTTATGTCAGCCACTTGCAGAAAATTGCTTTGGCTTTGCCTTCACAGGCCCGAAGAGTTAGACGAAGGCAACAGCAGCGGGAGGGGCTGTGGGGGGTTGGTAACTGCAACTTTCTTTTATCCTGACTTCTTGGCGACATTTTTTTTGTGTGTGTCCTGCGTTGCATTCGAAGGAAATTTCACAAAAAAATTGAGAAAGAAAAAAAAATTGTTTAAACTTGAACTAGCAAGTGCAAAGCTGACAGAAGCATCCCTAAGAACCTCACAGACCTCTAACACACACACACACGCACACACAATGACAAGTGCATCAGCAGCCTCCTTCAGCTCACCCCCTGGCTCCTCCTGCACCTGTCAAGTGACTTAGTTTGCCCAACATTGTCCTCGGCGTTTAGGAAAAAAGCTTTTTGCATTCGTTCCATCGCCGCCCTGTCACAAATTCTGTCAATGCAACAGTGAAATTTTTGAGAGCACGACTAAAATATACCCTATCAGATGTAAAATTATGAACTTTCACATAAGCTCTTCTAAGCAAGACACAGCCCTCTTTTATGTATTAATAGAATACCCTGTCTTTAGCTTAACTCCCCGAATTTAAAAGATTATTTTAAAATAAAAAAAAATTATAACAAATCTACAATTCAGTTTATCTATCAGTTTATTTCCAATTTCTGTCAATTTATATTTAATAAATATATAAAAAAAAATAAAACACATATACATTTTTTTTTTGTATATTCATTATCCCGGCGCGCGTTGCTACGTCCCGTTCTCTTTCCAAAAAAAATATTACAAATAAAAAAAAGGTCATATTCTACCATAATCCTATTATTGTAGCCTACTGCGCCACCTGATATTCTTCAGCTTAGATTTTTAGAGAATTTTTAAATGCATTTTTCGCCCACTTCCCGATATAATTTTCACAAAATTTTTTTAGAGTGTCAACCTACGATATAATAGGAACCTACAGTAAAAATTTCAGGTTTCTAGCTTCTACCGTTTGGCCTACCCGTAAGTTGCCAATCAGTCAGTTTTATATATCTATATAAATAAATATTTTTAAAATTTAAATATAGCATATTTTAGTAGCTCAGCGACTGTATCTTATATCTCTCCTATTACCAACAAGTCACAACTTTTCCTCACTGCCAGTTAAACCACCCTATACGCCCTCTAACTGTTACAGGGTATAACAATAAGCGCTGCATGAAAAATGCAGCATATTTTGCGGCGGTAACAATAAGAGCCAAGTGCTTGCTAAGTGTATCAACATATCAACATTCCTATAAAATATGCAATAGTGATAAAAAAAAGGAAGAAAAGAAAAGGAAAAGAAATGGAAAAGGAAAGCAAAGAAATGATAGTAAAGGTAAGAATATAACTCGTAAGCCAAGTACTCATATGTCATATGGCACTCTGATTAACATAAGAAATGTTAACAAACTTTATATTTTAGAGTTATTTGAGGAATATGTGTAAATTTAAGATTTATACCTAAAAGGTATTCACGATTAGGTTTTATGAACAGATAAAGATAGTTTTGTTTATTTGCGCTTCCTTTTCTGAGAAACTTGAAATGCTACTAAATAAAAATTATGTTGGTTCGGGCAGATAGATAGATCTAACAGCAATCGTGCTAGAATTATTCTGTTTATGCAACATTTTAAACTAAATTTATTACATTTTATAACATTTAAATATATTATAATTCAAGCCTATTTCTTTAATTTTCTAACTTGAGTTCTACCTTTTTTTTTGGTTCCGTAAAAATGGAAAATTGAGTCAAAATAATGGAGCAAATTAAAAATTTCCTAGCTCGATTTTGGGTCGAACAATTAAATGAATATCGAGAATGTTTTGATAATATGTGAAAACTGCCTTTATTAAATCCAAATATACTTTAAATCGTGTGCAGGGTCATATAATGAAGAATTCAAAAGTGTTGTCTGTTGTGAATTCTGATATCACCACAAAGATCATAATTGTGGAATAAAAACTATTTTTTTTTTTGGTTTTATATATTGACGGAAGCTACGCTCTCTCCGCTATCTCCTGACATACCTCAAGAGTCTTGACTGACGAAATAAATACCGACAAATTAAAAAAAAAATACTGTAAAAGAGAGGGATTTTTTCTACAGCTATTTTATTTGAATTTTAAAATCAAGTTAATAGCAATTAAGAGAGAGTTTTTAACATTCATCTTTTGGCGAAAATTTTAAACCATAAACAATGCAAATAAGGAGACATTTTTTTTAATCCAATGTTGATGAAAATTTTCTTCAAAAGTATTGTAAAGGAATGCGTAAATAAGAAAACAATTTTTTTTTCGCACTATTTTGTTGAAATTTTTTACCAAAAGTAAGTTAATTTGTAAACAAGAAAAAAATATTTTTTTAATTTCTACTTTTAGTTGTAATTTTAAATGAAATGAGTTAATTTTCTTAACCGAAAAATATTACTTAATAATAAATAAATTAATAATCAAAATTATGGCTTAAAAAAAGTGTCAGTATATATTAAAATAAATTAATAAAATAATAAATAATAATAAAAATAATAAATAAATAATAATAAAAGAAATTTTGATGAAAATTTGTATTTAATGCCAACGTATTTGTATTTAATGTTTCTAAATAAAACGATTATTTTTTATTGTGTACTACACTCAAAGTTAAAATGATGTTATCGAAGTTATTAATAGGAACAGTGATGCTTACAAGAAACTTTTCGATGTTTGTTTTAATCAAGACTGAACTCAATTAAATTCTGTTTATTTAAATATTGTAATTTTACACTTTAAATTAACAGGTACTGCTTGAGGGGTGAAAGGGGGTCGAAGGTGGGGTAAGGGCAGCTGGGTTGCATTGAGAAATGCAGTCTCAGCGACCGCTTAACTGTTGTGCCACGTGCCACGTGCCACACGAGTGCTGGGGGTGTTGAAATGGGGCAAGGGGTAAATGTCAGGCACGCAGGTATTTTTAATTAAAATTGCATTTCATTAAAACCGCACACACACACAGAGACACACTCGGCTACTTGTGTATGCGTGTGTGTGTGTATGTGTGTACAAGATAAGGACCTCGTTGTCCTGGTTTGTTGTTGTTGTTATTCCCGTTGTTCCTGTTGTTTCTGTTGTTGTGACTTACCTCGCAAAATCTTCTTATCGCGATGGCCGTGACAGCGATATCCCTGACAGCCACGCTTCTGGAGCAGGGAGGGGCAATGCTTGCCACCATTTTGGGCCGCCTGAAGGATTTGGCGCTGGCGCGTCATCATCCCGGTGCCACAGCTCTTGTCGCACTCGCTCCAGGCTCCCCACTCGCTCACCTGACAGTCCAGCACTGCAAATACAGAATAAAACAAATACAATTTAGTTCAAAGGTCATTCCAAAGATTTAAAAAAAAAAATAAAATATTTTAGTTTACAGAACTGCAGAGGTCAATAACAGAAAAAAAAATTTATAATGAATTTAATCGGTTTAAGACTGTATAGTCAATAAAACTCTATATATATAATAAATACATATATAATAAAATTCTATATTGAACTCGAGTGGAAACTCGCCTGAAAAATTGGAAATTTGCAAACATATAAATAGAAAATCCTTGGCAAGTATTAAATGCAAGGATATTAAATTATTTTTCTGCTTAATTTTTTTGAACTCATAACTCTGAGTTCAAAAAAATCGGGCAGAAAATAATTTTCTAGATGACTGGGAAAATCTTAGATAAAGTAATTCAGAATGCAGAATACGGAAAAAAGAATAAACTTTGATTTCCAATATTTATTAAAAAATAAATTTTAACTTGCATTTTTTAATCGAAAACATAAAATTGTGAAGTTATTCAAAATCAGTTTTTATTATTTAACATTTAAAATTAAAATTGAAAAATAACTTTTATATTAATTTTTTAAATCAAAATTGCCAAATAATATTTATTAATAATTTTTATTTTCAAGTAAAAAAATAGTTATTGCCAATTTTAATGAAAAAAAATTCATAAATATTTCTGACTCATAATTTTTATAGGTTCGCAAAACCCTGGAAAAAATGAAAAGGCGCAAAACTTAGTCAAAAAATCAAAGAAGATTAATTGAATTATTTTTATCCAAAGGTATCTTGAAAATATTTTTATATTAAAGAACAACACATACATTATAAGCTGAAAATTCAAGCCAGTTGAGAATTACAAGCTCACAAATTTAGTCGTTTAATACATTTCATACTCCTTCAATGGGGTACTACAATTTCTTATTATTTATATATACAAATTTTTCTTATTTTATTTGATTAACCATAAATCAAACTATTCAAATATGAAACTTAAGTTTAGTGAAATTATAGAAAATACCATCGAGTATATCTGGCTACAGGACACTCTGTCCTCACCCAGTCCATGATTTACAAATACAAATAACATACATATCCCAAATATATAGGGGACAGATTGTTCAATATATCTTATAGCTTCCCAACAAAATATCTGTTCAAGATTTTATTGCTGTAAGAAAAGCTATTATCTTTTTCTAGATATCTTAACCAAATCGTTTTCTTATTATACAATGTACTAGCTGATTGTTTAAAATCGGAAAACTATATTTTGCAGCAATATGTCGAATAATTTTTGGTATGTAGATACCTTATTGAACAGGTCAAAGAATGCGCTTTATATTTCTTTGGCTGACGAAAGACCTCGAAAATACTATGTAGAGTTAACTTTCCAAATCAGATTTCTCGATTATCCAAAAAAAAGTTTCTAGTTTCCATAAATTTAAAATTTTTGGGTTGTTTTTTTGGGATACTGTAACGAAGAAGCACAGTTAGAGGCAAAAAATGCAATCGCACAGTGGAAGAAACTGCTAATTTAGAGGAAATTTATTAATAACTTTTAGTATGGATAATTTTATTTTGTATAAAAATTTCAAAAAAAATCTAAATAAGTATAGAAATTTATTTTTGTTTTAGTGCAAATATTAAATTTATTTATTTTTGCAAACTTCGTAAAAAACTGCTCAATCCGTATCGCCCATTTAAGACATTTCTTTACCAATTTTCACAAAAAAAAAATATTTTTAAATATTTAAGATATTTTTATATACATCTTTACAAAATTTGGTACGAAATGGATGACTATATAATTTGATAAAGCAACTGGAATTTAAATTTCTCGCACATGACCCGTTCGTCTGTGTAATCTAGCAGAAATATATTTATAACGTCTGAAAATAATTTAAAAAAAAATAATATTAAATTTCATAAATTTTTTTCCCAGTGTAGAGATGGAAGTATATCTCTATGTGTTGATTATACGTTCGTTATAAAGATACTCTGTATGCAATAGGCAAAATGAGCTGCCTGCAGGCACAGAAATGGCGGTTCTACGGATTTTTGGGCAGCTTGGACAATGCATTTGGAAAATGGCATTGGAAAAAATGAAAAATGGAAAATGGCAAATGGAAAATAGAAAATAGAAATTGCAGCCTGCAGCTGGATGCCGTTGTAGTTTTTCATTTTTGCTGATGCATTTGGCCAACTGCAGCAAGTGATGCTCAAGTTTCTTAATTAAAAAATGTGCAGAGCGGCAAAATTAATTAAAATCCATTTGCCTCGATTGTGCAATGCTCCTTTTGGCTTTGACTTTGGGTTTGCCTTTGGGTTTGGCTAACGTTTGGTTAAGGCAAGGCTCAGCTTAGCATTGGGGTTGAGATTGGGGCTTTTGGGGTCGAGGATGGGTGTTAATCAAACTGGGTGCCTCCTCTCTTCTATCCTAAAAGGCGCTAATGAAGCCACAAAAAGCGTTGTGCAAACGAATTGAAATATTCTACAGCAGCAGCTGCCTCACTATTCATAGTTATCACATTAGAGATGGCCAAAAAAAATCGTGAGTGGGATTCGTGTCACGAACAGACACAGCTAAAGCACGGATTGATAATTTCAATGTCTCCTAAACACGATAAATTAAAAAAAAAAATTTTTAATCATTAAATGTTGCAAAAACAATTTTTTTTTACTCTTGATAAAAAGTTTAGAAATTATATATCGCTCAAAAAAATATATAACGTATTAAAAATATATATCCATAGATATTAAAGTACATACATTAAACAAATAAATCAAATATTAATTTAAAAGCTAAAATTTTTATAAAAATAAAATATTTTAACAAAAATGTTTTGCAATCTAAATAAATATTAAATAAATTAAAAATAAAAATCTATAACAAAGCCAAAATCTATCAAAACTTAAAAAAAAGAAGGGATTTCATAAAATTTTTATCTTTGTCTGTTAAATAAAAATTTAAAGTCTTCTTATTAAATAAATTGAAAATAGAAATAGTAAATTTTTTATTAAGAAAAATATAAAGAAAAACAACAACGTTTTTAACTCTAAATTAAAATTAAAACAGCTTGAAAACATCCATAATAAGAATGATAGTATATAATTAAATATGTATATTAAAAAAAAAATTTAATTCTTCTTTTCTTTCTTTAGGAAAAAAATCTATAAAAAAATAATACATATTTTTTCCTGGTTTTTTAATAAATTTAATTACGGA
Organism: Hirtodrosophila alboralis; assembly: GCA_035043045.1. Classification (NCBI taxonomy): domain Eukaryota; kingdom Metazoa; phylum Arthropoda; class Insecta; order Diptera; family Drosophilidae; genus Hirtodrosophila; species Hirtodrosophila alboralis. The sequence goes on along the minus strand of JAWNNH010000155.1, from coordinate 665,631 downwards.
AAGAAATTGTTCTAAAGAAATTGAAAATAGGTTAAATTTTCAAATAAAAATTAAAAATTAAAACAGAAATGTTTTTAAATATAAATAAAAATTAAAACAACTTGTAAAAAAATGTAAAATAAAGCTGAACTCTTGCTTTGAAAATAATGTAAAATAAAGCTAAGATCTATTAAATATAATTAAAAAAAAAAATGATTTCATAATATTTTTTTTCTTTGTTTTTTTTTTGTCTTAAACAAATTTAAATTTACTTTTTTTAAAATAAACCAGACCTTCTTTATAGATACTATATAAATTAAATTTACCTTAGCAATTTCTGCAATATTTGTGATGATTTAAAAATGTTAATAAACTTAAACTGCCATCTCTAAAAAACCTTTTATAAATATGTGCAGACAGTTAGATAGATAGATAGTTCGTTGTACATTTGTATTTGAATGCTCATACTACAGTTTCATGTTGTTCAAAGTATTTTCAGTAATCTCGGTTATATTTTTGTAAAGTTTTTTCAAAGCTAAATTCGTGCACATGTAGAAATTGGCAGAAAATTGGGAGTTTTAATTAAATTTCAAACTGCATTTATTGAATTTGGCAGTGTTTTGAATTATTTAAGAGGAGATTTGCTTGCAATTTTGCTCAGTGTACACACACACCACACACACATAAAAGAAAGGCAATTTATATTTTTCATTTTAATTTTGCCTTTTTCTACAAGTTTCTCCCCAACCCCATTTTGCCTTTTATTGTGGCCGCGTGAAATTAGCACAAAAAAATAAAAAATAGAAAAAATGAAGGCAAACAAAGCGTCAGGATAATGGAACTAAGTGCAAAAGCTGCGTACCCGGCTCATAAGGTGGATAAGGGTGCAACGGGCGGTATAGGAGGTATAAGCATAAAACTAAAGTAGTTAAAATTATGATTGCATTGGCTGCAGGAGCTGCTCGAAGCGTCGAAAGTGTTTAGCATATTGTATGCAGCCCATGAATGCGAATGAGAACAACGAGAATAACCAACACCCAACAACCAACAACGAACAACCAACAACGAACAACCAACAACAAACACAGAGAGCAACCAACAACAATTGTGAATCACGGAATAAACTGTGGGAAAAAGGCTGGATTTTGTGGCATAAACTCTAAATATAAAGCTTGAGAATTACAATTTTGGGAAGAAGAAATTTAACTAGTTAATTTAACTAATTTTAATTTAACTAATTAAAGTTGAAGAATGAGTAAATGGAGTTTGAGGCGGGGTTCAGTTAAAAAAATAAATTCCAAAATTGTACACAAGAATTTTGAATTTTATTATTAAAACTTAAGAAAAAATGTTTAATATTTTGACATAAAATTCAAATATGAAAATTTGCATAAACTTTCATTAGACTTCTGTATAATTGTAAATTTTCTCAAAGACTATATTTTAAGCGATATTTTATTTCACTTACAATACGCACATAAACAATATTAAGCTTAATATACCTGTATTCAAATAGTTGAGCTAGCGCGCGTTGCTACGCCCTTCCTCAAAAAAAAAAAATAAAATAATAACAAAAAACAAACTTATCATAATACAGAAAGTCGTCAGAATGATAGTGACTTTTTCGCTAAGTTTTTCCAAAATTTCCTTTAAAAAATGTCATTGTCCTGGCAATTCCGAAATGAAAAATTTTTTTTAGCTTTCGCTCCGAAGTGTTGAATGCCCAAACAATTTTATTTATTTATATAGATGCTCAAAACAACTCTGAATCAGCTGACTTTAATCGATCTTCATATATTAATGGTAATAATTTAAAAAATACTTTTTATACAATCCTATGTATTGATATTTAAAATATTTAAAAAAAATTATCAAATAGCGAAAATCAAAACAAATGCATTTATGCCAAAATATCTCATTTTTGCCCCATAGTAAAATAAAGCGAAAAGTTTACCAAGCAGTCTGTGAATAGTTTTGGCTCGGCAGACTCCGTGCTGAAGCCCAGTTGGGGCTTGTTGTGGCAATAAATGGCATTATGCTGCTTAGCAATCATGCAACTTGATTGTTGCAGGGACTGTGGCAAGAAAAAAGAAGAGAAAGAGATAGAGTGCAGGGTGTAGGGCAAAGCGGATTTCATAAGATGAAAATGAGATGAAGCAGGAATAAAGGATGCAACACGGTGAATGTCATTATACACTAGAAAAGGGCATTTCTAATATGTTGTTTAATTTGTTAATATTGGGGATTATAAAGACTATAAGTTTTAGTTGCAAAAGTGGATGAATTTAAGCTTTTTTTTTTAAATTAATTGGGATTTTATTTGTTACAATTTATACCTATTAAAATAGTAACAGTAATAGTAATTTTGATGGTGGAGATTTTGGAGACTATAAGAGCTATAGATACCAAATTTTTTATGTAAGTTCCTCTATACAATATGCAGATCAAGTTTATTTCAAATTTTTGATACTCCCCCCACAATATCGCTAAAAACAATTTAAAGCACATGCAATTTTAATGCAAATAAAAATGGCAAAAAGAAAAACATTTATTTTTAACTATAAACTATAAAAGTTGTTAAATAATTTGTATTTTTAATTTTCATTATAAAAGTTGAAAAATAAGATTTATTTAATGATTTTTAAATAAAAATTTTATTTAAATTTATTTTGGATATTTTTTTTCTATCAAAAAATGCGAGTTAAAATAATTTCTATAATAAAAATTAAAAAATTAGATTTATGCATTATTTTGCTGGCTAAATCTTCCTAATATCTAACGATAAATTGCAGATAAACTAATTAAAAAAATTAGTCAGCTTTAAAAGAGTTTTAATAAACACAGTTTTGAAATGAAAATGAAAATTTAATTATTTCATAATTTAATTTTTTTAAAGTTGAAATACGCGTTTAAATAAATTTTAAATGAAAATAAAAATTTAATTATTTCATAATTTAATTTTTTTGAATAAATAAATTTCTATAATAAAAACTCAAAATAAAATATTATGCGTGAATTTCCTGACTAAATCTGTCAAAAATAAATTAATATAAAAAAAGTCTGCTTAAAAGAATTTTAATCAACACAATTTTAAATGAAAATCAAAATTAAATTATTCCATAATTAAATTATTTTGAACGAAAAATACGAGTTCAAAGATGGTTCTATAAAAACAATTCAAAATAAAATGTTATGCGCGAATTTCCTGATTAAATCTGCTTAATATAATGTAGATAATTTAATTTAAAAGAAAAGTTTGCTATAAAAGGGTTTTAATTAACAAATTTGTCTGTTAGGGTATTCAGTGTGCGGCAATGCCCATTATATAGTGCCATATTTCTGCTTGATTTTACACTGGCTTTTAACAGCATTCAGCATTCAACATTCGCACTTGCACTTGCACTTAATACTCGCACTATTTTTTTGCCTTGGCATTGCCTTTTGGCCATTTAGCCACTTGGCCATTTGGCCATTTGGCCATTTGCACCATTTGCCTGTCATTTAGTGACATTCAACTGCCAACTGCCAACTGTCAGCAAGTGCAGCTGTCTGGTTTGGGATTATAATGATGATGATTATGATAATGATAATGAGGATTGTGCTGCTTGTCTAAACTCCTTTTTTTTGTGTTGTGCTGATGATGGGCTTAAAACTGGGTCCACACAGGCCCCAGGATAATGGTCGTAATTACGTTTTGTAGTGCACTTGTCGGGGCAACAGATTGTTGCCACACTTCATGGCCCTGCGGCGGCTATGCATTGTTGCCAAACTTCAGTTTCTTCACAAAAGTGAGATAAGGTATTTGTTTGAATCAAGTTATTATCGATTTTATTATGTATTTCGATAAATTTATGCTATCAATACTGCCTGAGACGGCTTAAAGTTGCAGTTTCAAGTTGCAGCTTTCGAAATTTATGACGCCTCAATGCGACACATGTAGATGTGATTGTCTCAGCTTATAAATTGCAAGCTATTGTGAGGATGGAAATTTTGCTGATTTGCTGTGGAGTGTTTGTCACATGCCACGGCTGTTGCTGAAGTTGCATTTCCTTGGGGCACACACACACACACACACACACACAGGAGTTGCTAGAACATACATAACTCAATGTCGAGTAGCGAGCTGCAAGGGAACGAGAAGGAGCCAGGACAGGGCGGGACAGGGCTGGGACAGAGCTGGGACAGGGCTGGGACAGGGCTGGGACAGGGCTGGGACAGGGCTGGGACAGGGCTGGGACAGGGCTGGGACAGGGCTGGGACAAGGCTGGGGCAGGGTTGGGGCAGTTGTAGTTGCAGTTGCTGACGCGTTGTGTCGTCAAGAGGTTCAGACGGGCAAAAAGGACAAACAACAAATACATGAGATGTGAGAGCAGGGGCATAGGTAGGGGGAACAGTAAATTCTCATTTAGAATTTATTTATATATTTATATGGAGGAGAACTGTAAATAAGGATTATTTTATTATTTAAAAACTAATTTTTTAATATATATCTTTTTACTTTATGCAACATCATTTTGAATCCCGAACAACTGAGGTTAAATTTATAGCTAAAATCGGCCGTTGACTCCGGATAAAAATTATTTAAAAATATTTTTGCTTTTCCTTTTAACACTAAACGAATAAAAAAGCTAGATTTTAATTTTCCCAAAAAGTAAGCTTTAATTAAGTGCAAATAACTTAGAGAGTGATACTTTTCATATTATGCAACTTCATTTTAAATCCCGAACATTTCAGAGTCAATTTATATGTAAAATCGGTCGTTAAATCGGGAAAAAAATTTTTTCAATATGAGATGACAGACCTAACAGACTGAGGTCACTAAAAAATCAAAACATTTTGTAAATATTTTTTCGAGAAAAACAAAATAGAAAAAACTCGATTTTACATTTTCTCAAAAAGGTTGCTTTAAATAAGTATAAATAACTCAGAAAATTATCTAGATATTAAAATTGCTTACTTTTATTGTAAGATAATCAAATATTAAATAAATTTCTGAATCACAAAATTTGTTTAAAAGTTTTTGGATATTGAAATTAAAAATTTTGCATCAAAATATGCCCACATAAAAAAAAAATATTTAGAAAAAAATTGTCGTCAAAAAAATGTTTGTTGAAATTTTGGATTTTAGTTAATCACCTATTGGATCTGTAGGCTTACTTATTCTATAATAAATAAAAAAAAAATATATTAGCTGCCAAGTGCTCTAAAATAATATTCAAAATCCGCTAGTGGCGCTTTTATAGCTAAATGACGAAAGTTTCATATATTTTCTCAATAACAAAACGAAGAGAAGACCAAAAAACAATATTTTAAAAATTTTTAAAAAAATTTTTGTTTCTATTTTTGCAATTGGGGTAATAAGGGTGTTGTGTTTTATTTTTAATAAATGTTGAGTATTTATTAAAAACTGTCCTCCTACTCTTCGGTGCATTTTTTACTTCTATCAGGAAGTCAATGACATAATTAAAAGAAAGGTAATTTTTGGTTTTTATTTATTAAAAATGGAAAAAGTGGTTCCAAGTACATGTTTTTTTTAATTTAAAATATATTTATTATTTATTTTGAATTCTTAGTTTTAACCCCTTTGTAAACTCATGTTAGTGACTACGCCCCTGCACAGCTGTACACACAGCATGGGGCACGGAAATAAACACAGCTTGGTTATGGTTGTGGTCAGCGAAGTGAAACAAATGGCCTCAAAATGTTGACATTGTTGCTGTTGCTGTTGTTTTGTCCTTTTAGCATCGAGTTTTTCTTTTGGTCCTTTTGGCCAGTTGCGTTTGACGTTCGTCCTTTTGTTCCAGTTAGCCTTTGTGTGTGTGAGTGTGTGTGTGTGAGTGTGTGTGTGTGCGTGTGTGTGTGTGTCTAGCCAAGTCAAACAATTGCTTTTGACAAACTCAAGTGCGGCAGATAAACAGATAAAAAGTCGCATCCCTTTTGTCCTGCACTTTGATGGTCAAGCGTGGAGCCTTTCAAACAAAATGGCGTCGCGTCGCCATTGAAGTGCGGCAACAGCGCTTCACAATTTTACAGCTTGACAGCTTTGTAGCTTAAAGCTCAACCAAGGTTAACATTAAATGCAGCTTTTGATTAAATAAATGTGAGTTTTGCTGCTGAAACTTCGACCACAAATCACACAGTCATTAATTGAGTATGAAGATATATATATATATATCAGTAAATATAGATATACTTATCTTAACGTTTGATAAGGTTAACAGCTCTACTATGGATTTAGGAATTTTACATATTAATATTTTTATATTTATTGTCATTAATTTCGATCGAGAAATTAACTAAATAATATTTTACACTAATTTGCACGCTCGCAAGTGATTAAAATATATTCATTTATTCATAAAATTAAATGTCTTCTCAATTCAAAGCGCTAACATATTTTTGGCCGCAGATTTCAAAAATGCGAACCATTTTTTTTTAAAGAATGGTTTTCGAGAAAACCGCGAATAGCTAGTTTTTTGGCAGTCTTTCGACTTATTTGTTCATATCTTTATCAGATCTTCTTTGATATTAAATAATGTTAAACAATCCTAGATAATTGTATTCCCTTTTTAACGGTATGCCGCTTTTGCGGATCGAATAAGAATTAAAGCCATTACAAGCCCTCAAAGTTGAAAAATGTGAACTTTTTTTGCATTTTTTAAAAGTTGCTGAATTTCAATTGCTTTTTAAGAAATTTAAAAAATTCATTTAAATACTTTTTAAGATTTAATATGTTAGATAAGTCTTTCACGAAAATTTAAAGTATACATTTGAAATAAAAAAAATAAATAAAATAAAAACAATATAAAAGACAAATCAATTAAAAGGCCAAAACATACCTAAAACGATATTCTGCAATAAAAAATTAATCAATTTTAAGAAAGCTATGAGGGTTAGAAGTTAATATGACACCTCTCTAGGAAGTTGGGATGTCGGAAAGTGCATCAAAAAACTTAAAAATTTAATTTTCAGATTGAAATGTGAAAATCAAGCTAGATGTCAGATCAATATAAAAATTCAGTCCATATTAAAAACGAATATATTTTGACTTAGTTATGGATCTATAAAGTTTCCATGGAAAATTTCTCTATTGCATAAAAAAATTTTTAAAAAAATTAAATTTTCAGATTTGATTGGGAAATCAAGCTAGAAGTCAAAGCAAAGTTCAAAACGCCATGCCGAATGCAAATCGAATTATTTTGACCAACTTATGGATGTATAAACTCTTTCAGGATAGCTTCTGTAGTCAGAAAATTCCCAAAAAAAAAAGGTATTACAAATTTTAATCTCGGATTTAAATAAGAAAAATCAATTTAGAGGCCTAAGCATGATCAAAAAGGTATAACGCGCCAAATTCGATGAATTTTTGCCAATATTATGAGACTTAGAAGTCGATGAAGAACATTTACTGTGAACAATTTCCTTAAAATATATTTTTTTTTATTTTGGATTCATTTCAGTATGAAACGCCTATTAAGAACTTATTTATAGGCAATTTCGGATGCAAATACATTCTATAATTATTGCCAAAATTTAATCGCACCAAATTGTACATCGGAAGTATGGCTAATTTGTGTATTTTGGTTTCTGCAGTCAACAAAGCATTCAAGAGTTGCTCTAAACTTTGTCTTCTTATTGTTGTTGTTGTAGGATGTCCTGGCAGAAGTTTTGCAACAACAAGCAGGCAGAAGCTGTCAGGAGCAAGAACTGAACTGTAACCGAACAGAGTAAAGGAACTTTCAATAACTGATATTGTCGCTTTGTGTCGTCATTGTCATTGAGTGTTGTCATAACAATAACTAAAACTTGCCCAAAATACTTTGACTTTGGCTTTGTTTAACTTTATCGGCCAAAAGTTGTAACATTGAATTGTTATTGTTTTTGTTGTTATGACTGTCATTTGATGTAGTAGCGATTTAGTGTGCACTTTTGGGCAAATAAACACATTCTTGTGTCGGGCATCAAATCAATTTTTTAATAATATATTTAATCAGACTGTGCAGAAATGTTATAAAAATTAAAAAATATATTATTAAATGACTATAGAATGTTGGTTTGGGATAAAGCAAGAGCTCAAAACTACTCAGATTGATTGTTTTGATATTTACAAATTGTTTAAAATGGGAAAAGTATTGTCAAATAATTTTAAAAAATTGTTTTATAATTTTAAAAGGGTTGATATTTACAAAATGTATAAAATGGGAGAGGTATTGTAAAATAATTTTAAAAAATAGTTTTATGATTTTAAAAGGGTTGGAACCTGAATTTCTGATAGATTATATTTTTGAGATAATTTTAAATTTATTTTTAGCTTATGGAAATGCGTTTCTGTTGTATTTTTAGAGGCTTATTATAATTTTTTTTTTATTTTTATTAATTTTTTATTTATTTATTTTTTGTGCTCAGGAAAAAAAATATAAAAAAAATATGGTCGCCAAAAATTGTTATGCCAAGCGTTGAAAGACATATTTTTCAATATTTGAAAATTTAATAACAATTCGGCAAAACTCAATGAATGTGCATAATTACAATTTCAATATTGCGCGCACAATGCGTATGCGCAATATTTGACTGACAAAACAAATTGGAATTTAAGAATAAAATTACACAAAATGTCGAGCACATTTGGCCGGGCAATTACACACACACACACACACACGCACCTGCCAAAAAATATTGTAATTAATATCAAAGTGTGTAATATAAGTGGGCGAGTCAGGGGCGGCGACAGGGGGCGGAACTGTGTTGATTGCCAATATATGGTAAATTACTTCAAGGGGCGGGCTTCAAGAGGACATTATTTGCTTTCTGTTGTTGTTGTTGTTGTTATTGCTGTTACCCAAATTTGTCGCCTTTTGCCATTGTCATTTATGTATGCATGCGTTGTATTTATAACAATTGTGGCCACTCCTACAACCCCCCCGCCCCCCAGTCCGCTCAGGTTAACAGCTATTGCAGCTGCCTGAAGTGTCACTTGGCGGGCTAAGCACTTGGCAACAATTGTAACATAACAACAATAACGGCAAACGAAATAACAACAACAAAAAAAACAGAAAAAAACAGAAAATAAACAACAATTTGCATATGGCAACCCAAAGGCCACTTAGTCGACCCTTTAAGCGCCACATTACATTTTATTTGCCTGAAATGGATCCCTTCCCCCTCTCAAATACTTATGCCAAGGTACAGTTGGGGCCCAGCATGACTTTGAAATTTGGCAACAGTGCACGCCCAAATGTACTGCCAGCAGCTCCGCTTGCAGACTGTACTTTTGTATAGCATACAAATTGTGGCAACTTCTTCTGTTGAAAGCAAAAACTATTATTTAGTTGATAAGAAAATATTTATTTGAAAGCACTTGAAGACAGGCAACGAATTTCAATTTTATTTTTAAAAATTACTTTCCAATGATTATTTTTTAGTATTTTTTTCATATTTATTAAGATATACATATTATTTATACATATTATTTTTTGAGCTTAAATAAAATCTAGGCAATATTTAATATTTTGGAGTAATAGAAAGAAACTTTACAATAATTGTTAAATTTTCTTGATCAAAAAAAATAGAAAGCAAAATTTTATAATAGCGTTTTTATAGCTAAATGCTGAAATTTTGATATTTTTTAGCCCAAAAAATAGAATTTTACATTTTACTAAATTGTTTTTTTATATCTAAAACATTTTCATATTTTTGGTTCATTAAAATTGACTCCACATTTTACTAGAGCGTTTTTATAGCTAAATATCGAAATTTATATATTTTTTGCCTTGCAAAATAGAACTAAAAAGTTAACTAAATAGTTTTTATAGTTAAAAGTCGAAATTTTGATATTTTTGGAGCATAAAAAAGGCCTGCAAATTTTACTCGAGTGTTTTTACAGTTAAATGTAGAAATTTGAATATTTTTTTGCTTACAAAATAGAATTTAAATTTTTACTAGAGCGTTTTTATAGCTAATTGCTGAAATTTTGATATTTTTTGGCCCAAAAATATAAATTAATAGTCTACTAAATTGTTTTCATAGCTAAAAGTCGAAAATTTGATATTTTTGACTCAGTAAAATTGACTCCACATTTTACTAGAGCGTTTTTATAGCTAAATGTCAAAATTTTGATATTTTTTGTCTTACAAAATATAACAAAAAAGTTTACTAAATAGTTTTTATAGCTAAATGTCGACATATTGATATTTTTCTCAGTTTGACAACAAAGACGAGACTTAAAAATAATATTAAAATTTTTTTGAAAAATTTGGAGGAGCTTTTTTTTTTTAAATTTTAAAAACTATTTTCTCAGCACGTTTTTATTTACCTTTTACGAACAAAGACCAAGCCCGTCAGATTTAGATATATAAAAGTCGAAATTGGATTTTGAGTTTTTTCTATGTTCAAAATTTCAATTATATTCTGTAAATTTTATGATAAAAAAAAATTAAATAAAAAATAAATTTAAAAAAAAAATGTACTTTAAATATTACACATGAATTTTATTTTGTACAAAAAATAAAACACAATTAATAAAAATTATTTTTACTTAAAACAAAAATTAAACTCAATTAATAAAGATTATTCTTATTACTGAAAAAAATAATGAAAATTTCTGATTTATATATTAAAATACGACTATTAATACTTATAATACAAGAATAGCGTAAAAATCATGAGGACTATGCCTAGATTATCCTTTAAGTATTACATTGACACTCTCCTCTTTTTTTGTTGTTCCAAGAACATGACATTTATTTATATAAAAAAAAGACAATAATGTTGTTTAATATTTAATTACTTATATGTCCGCTCGATTTAGGCTCAAATTACTTATTTCAAAATGTTTAAAAGCATTTTAAACTGTCACTATTTGATGTAAATTTTAGACAAAGTTATTTCAACTAAAGTAATATTAAATAATTAAGCTTTTATTTAAGTTATATTTGAATCACCTATCAGTTCCACAGTCAATATTATTTTAATAATATTTTTTTTAATATTTTTTAAAGCTCAATCAAAGCAGTTAGATACAAATGGCAACTATAACATAATTTATTTAATTTTCTCACAATCAGTTACATTGTGTATCAACTGTTAAAGTTCACTGTATAAGCTTTCTTATAATTCTCAGACCTAGAAAAATAAGTGACTTTTTTTTATATTATTTTTGCACAGTTTATAAACGCAGCGAAACCGCATTTAATTATGAAAAAAAAAAAATAAATTGAAAAAATATTTATTTTTTATATTTTATTTGTGGAGCAAAAACTCCTTGGCTCATGGGTTGCTAAGCATTTTATGCTGTTAAGTGCTGCAGCCGCCGCCGCTCCCTGCCCCCCCCCCCCCCCCTTTATTCTCCATCCCTGCCCCCGCTCGTCTCCACCCCCCTTAACACTCCTTTGTCTAAATGCGAAGTCCAGGAGCCGTGTGCTGTGTTACTTACTTTGCCTTTGCCTTTGCCAGAGCCTGGCAAACGGCACGACAAAGTTATAATAGTCCTTTGCGGCAGGCTGAAACACACACACACACATACATGCAGCATAAAAAGTGAGTGGCAAACACCCACACACACACACACTAACACACAGTAAGTGGAAAATGGGAAATGCTAGGACAAATGAAAGCCAACGAAAGCCAACGACAATTGCAATGTGGGGCTTGCGTATGTCAACGTGTCAACACTTAATGTAAATTACAGTTTGCTAACCACACACACACACACACACACACACACACACACACACACACACACATACACACCGGAGACTGCGGCACACTTGTTTGGCACTCCAATTACCTAGACGACCTCGGTCCTACATATATACTATATATACTATATACATAGTATATAGCCTTTCCGAAACTATATCGCTTTGCGTTCGCGCTGTTTTATGTTCATAAGTATTTAATGCGACCTTCTGACATAGTACAAACCCCTCTCCCTTTCAGCCAAAACTGCCTCTCATCCTACACTTTTTGCCACCCACACATGCATTAAATTTTGCGGCTGTCAAGGACATTGTTTTGTGGGCAATTCAAGTGTCCTGTGATAGCTTTAGGCAACAAATATTAGAGCCGAAAAAACTATTTGAATCAATGTACATATATTATTTGACATTAACAGCATATTGCAATAATATACATAGGGAAGAAAAACTATGTTAATATTAGAGTAAAAATAATGAAACAAAAAATACATATAGAAATAAAATTAGAGGAAGATGTTCTAGGCGTTTATACCCTACTACGGAAAAGTCTCTTTCAAGTGCGAGATCAAATACAAAATACTCCCAAATGATACACAAAAAAAAATCTTATTATTTTGTAATATCAGAGTAAAAATCCTAAAACAACGAATACACATAGGGAAGAAGTTCAATTCGTGTATACCCTACTACGGAAAAGTCTGTTTTCAGTCTAATATCCACAAATAAAAATCTCAAAAAAAATACTCACAAATTATACAAAAAAAATCTTATTTTAGTCTAAACTATCGAAAAACACAATTAATTCTTATTTGTAATTTTTACCATAAAAATGAAAAATGAAATGGCAAACCAAACTGAACATAAATGACATTAGAGTTGCCAGATTTAACAACAATATATCAGCTTTATTTCTACTCGAAAAGCCGACCTCTAAAAAAACATCCTTTATAACAATAATTATTGTGAATATATTTTTGGCCCCTGTAGTGTTTTTTTTATATTTTTGTGCTAATAAGGTCGTTGTGTTAATTATTATTTTTCCATTTTATTTATTTTTGTTATTATCAAAAATAAATATGTTTGTACATTTTATTATTAAAAATAAAAAAGGGATATTTTTTTTATTTAAATTTTATTTTGTGCTATGAAAAATAAATATGACCGCATATTTTTTTGATTTAGACACAAAAAATATAGATATTTTTTTTGCTATGTTCTGTAAATTTTATTTTAAAAATCAAAAATTAAAATTGATTTCAAATACTTGAATTTTATTTGATATTTCTATAAATATATATTATAATTAAAAAAAAATGTAAATTAGGTGTGTACTTTTCAATTATATACTGCAACTTTTATTAAAAAAAAAAAAATCAAAATAAAAATTGATTTTAAATAAATTATATTTTACAATAAAAATGACCGCATATATTTTTGATTTAAAAAAAAATTAGAGGTATTTTTTTTACTTATATTTTGTAAATTTTAATTTAAACATAAACAAAAAAATGGACTTTAAATACATGAGTTTTATTTGATATTTCTATATATATATTAATTTAAAAAAATGTAAATTAGTTATATTCTTTTCAATTATAATCTGTAACTTTTATTTTAAAAATCAAAATAAAAAATTTAATTTTAAATAAATTATATTTAATTGATATTTCTGCCTATATATTTATCATTTACGAGTATATATGCATGTTTAGGTAAATATTTGAAAGCCACAAAAACCAATTCAAAATTAATAATTAAAAAAATTTAAAAAATATCGAAATTGAGTAGTAGTATTAAGTTAGAAAAGCGGCACTAAAGTGCTCTTTATTTATTTGCTAACTGGCTATTTGACAACTCCAACTTTCTGAGTAATTTGAGTTAAATTAAAGCTACACAGCCCTAACTCTTAATGAGCCTCCTTCCTAAACAGGAATTGCAATTTGTTTCATTTATTGTCCTGGCACTGGCTTCAGGATTCTGAAGTCAAAAGTCAAAAGCCAAAAAACCTAGCAACAAATGCAACTACTTAATATTACCACAAAGCCATAAACAACTTGTAGTCTGCATTTTGGCCAGGACTTTCACCTGGTTCCTGCTAGCCAATGTGGTTGGCCACAATGAACTCAGACTGTCCCTGTCTGTGTGTGTATTTGTGGGACGACAGTTATACTAGTTATTATATTATGGAATTTATATCACCAGCAGGAATAAAAACCATAAATGAACATCAGTCTGAGAAATGACCAGAATAGAGTACTTGGGTCAGATTGGGTTAATCTATTTTACAGCTGAATAAATTCCATTTTGCAATTTGATAAAATTAACAAACTTTTGGTGTTAGTTAATTAGAAATATATTAAATTTAATTGCGGCATAATTTTTCATATTTTATTTTATATAAATAAATTCGCTTAATCTTTGAGTTATTAATTTATTAAAAAAAATTGGTTAAATTCTCCAAATATTTATTTCATCACATTACAGCAAACTGTGCCGAATTGCCGAATATTTGGCATATATTCCAATATTGCAGAAACTTGGTATATTTTATGATTATATGCAGCAAAATATTTAAACAAAATTTTAAGCTAATTTTACCACTACCAAATCGCCCCATATAAGACAATATTGCGTATACGTAATATTTTGCCTTATTTGTAATTAAGTTAGCTTACTTAGAAGTTAAAAGAACCGCAAAAAGCATAATTAAATATAATAATATACACTTTTATTTTATTTTGACATACTTTAAAAATCGTTAAAAATTATAGAACATATTTTTTTAATCCACAAAAGACAAGCACTTTGGATTATTTTTCTTTATTTTCAGACAATAGAAAACAATACACATAAATGACATACAACAGTTATTTGAAAAATGCTTTTTTTTTCTTTATACATGCTACATACCCTGGCCTTCAATATTCTATATTTAAATTAGCTTATTATCCAACTTTGTGAAATTTACAAGCACACAAAGTACACAAAAAAATTTCCGTCAAATTGATCATGACTTTGACACGCGATCAAAATTGCAGGGTTGCATTTAAAGCAAAAATTTTTATATTTTATATTTATTTCAAGTATATAGTTTGATAACATTATGTTAAAATTTAAATAGATAGTCTCCAATTGGACTATTGGCATTTCACAATGTATAAGAACAATAGATTTTGTTAAATTTCGATAAAGATTTAATTTTTGAGCAACAGTTTCGATTATAGTTTTATGAATTTGTCATACGATTTTAACTAAAATTTAATAGCGAAAATTATTCTTAAAATACCAAATAAAATTTGACATTATTCTTTAAATTTTATATTAAAGATTTTCGGTCGAATTTATGTAAACAATAATTTAAATTTATATCAATGTTTTATAGTATTTAAATGAAGGTTCCTTCGGCATAGTTTAATTTTTGTCGATTAAAGTAATTAAGCTAAATAAAGTTCTGTTTGTAATAATTAATAAATTTATTAATTTTTTATACTAAACTTTCATTCGTTTTCTGAATGAAACAATGCTTTAAACTGAATTAAAGGATCAATATTAAGGTTCCCACAAGCTTGTATAGAAAAACACATTAGTAAAAAATTGTGTCTTGTTTATAAGTCTATTAAATTTGGCTTTTTTATGCACTATATTGATTTATTAAATCGATTAAGCTATAGTCATGTAATAGACAAATATATAAATAGAGTCTTACATTGATTTTTGTCAATATCAATTATTTAGTATTAGGATTTTCAGATATATATTTTGAGCATAAGTTTTATTTATAAGAAAAAAGTCAAAAAATATTAAAAAAAAAAATAGATTAAAATAAAAATAGAATTTTACTTTGGTTTTTGGTGAATATAAAAGATTAGGTATTAGGATGTTGAGTTTTATCTTGTGATTATTAAGTTTTGATTTTATTAATTTTAATAATTTTAATCAGGAATTTTAATTGGAATCGGAATTGATTGATGCACAACTTGTAGTTAATTTTCTGAAATTTATAACTGTGAGTATAGATATTTTTCAAAGATTTTGATTATTTTTCAACTGCCTAGTTGTGCGTTGCAATTTGTGCTGAATTTGAGCTTAGTTTCAATATCAAATTTAACCGCTTCATGTGGCAAATCGAATCTTTGGCTTTAGCCAAACTATGAATACGGAAAAAACTTTGGCAATTGAGTTAGGGCCGCCGCACAAAATTGAGATGCATAATAAACGCGGGGCGTTTCCGTATCCGGGTCAAAAAAAAAAAAAAATTAGATCTGGCTACGTTTTCAATTACATTGAGCGGGTTCTCTCTTTTCTCGCGTTCTGGCCAACAAAACAAAGCGTTGACAGTCGCTCAGCTAAAGCGTCAATCTGGCAATCTGACAATCCTTCAATGCCTCAAAACCGGTGGACCAGTCAACCAGGCGACCAGTCAACGAGTTAGCCAAGTCTAGCTGCCCGTGGCATAACAATAATCCGGAAAAAAAAGGAGTCCCCCGTCCGGAACGTGGCAAAAGGACACGCGAATCCACACCGTTTCTCTGTCATCCTGCCTGACCCTAATGAATGCAATTTATGCCCAACGGTCACACAAACTTCGCACTCTATCAAATGCACAGGACATGCATGCAGGACCTCCGCAACCAGGTGCGACTAGGTGTGTATAGCTGGCAGGGGAGTTGGGAGATGGGAGAGGGGAATGTGAGGTGGCAGTTGAGAATGCAGATCACAATCCCATAACAACCGAGTGTCGAGTGTGTATGTGCTCTGTGAGTCGAACGAAAGGCATCGCATGTCCATTTAATACTCTTCCAAGGGATACTAATACTTTGTCACTAAATTTGTTAAATATCCTGGATTATATTAATTTATTTGTTGGGACGACAAACTGTCCTTAAATCAATAAACAATATAAATTTATAATAATAGTGAAAGTTGAAAAAAAAATTTTAAAAACAAGGCTCTTAAAATTACATTGACTCGCTGAGCAAATTATAGAGAGTAACAGAAAATTTTAGTTATAAAATTAAACAAATTGATAATAAAATTGAAAGATAGAAAATTATATTAGATATTAGAAAAAGGCGATTTAGGCAGTTGAAGCAAACTTATAAATTAATCGGGAATCGTAAATTGAAGTTAACGAATTTGTTTGTTTTTTTTTTTATTCAAGAAATCATTTAATATATAAATAAGTAATTGTTTAAATTTGTATTTTATTTCTTTTTTCTACCCAAAAGTTAATATATAAATAACTAACTTTTAGGTAGAAAATAGATATAAAATAAAAACTTAAACAAAATAATTGCCCAAAATCATTCTTTTTTTTAAACTAAGATTTAAAAAAGTTGAAATTTTTTTAATATAATTCACAAATAAACAAATTTTAGGCTTATTAAAAAATTCAAGAATAAAAATGATTCCTTGAGGGAAGAGAAAAAAATATTTTATTAAACGTTATAAAATAATTTTTATTATTGTCGAAGGCCCAGTGCTTTAGTTTTTAGTTATAGATCTAATATGATTAAATAAAAAATAAAAACATTTTTATTTTGTTGCTCAAGAAATTAAAAATCATTTTGCAATAACAGTTCGTTTATGGGAATATAATAATAATAATAATTATAATAATTAATAATTATAAATAATCTGCGCTTATTAAAAACAATAAAAAGAAAAACATTTATTAGATTTTTGGCATGTGTAAATATTATTATTAATATTTTTATATACTGTAGCAAACCAACAATTGTTGTTTTAAATGTTTCAGGTTAATTTAAGACTTTTTAATATGTGTCAAATATTTAAAATTGTAAAAAATATTGGAAATAATAGAGGCTGTTAAAAATCAATTTATAACTCTTGTTTAAATGTTTCTTGATCGCTCTATAATTTTCTTAGATTTTTTACTTTAATTTTCTACTCATTTTTATTTATATTATTCCAAAAATTTGTTATGAAATTTTTTACTTTAATTTTCTCTATAATTTTCAATTGATTTTAATTTCTATTATAGCAAACATTTTTTATGTAAATAATTTTATGCTAAAAAATTTCTATATTAATTATTTAAGTTTCCTGTCTTTGAATGAATTGAAATATTTTACCCAAAAAATAAGTGTTTGCCTTCTAAATAGATGACATTTTATATCGATAGTTATATATATATATTTTTTTTATTTTGTATTTGTTTATCTATATTTACATATATTACATTTATTTATATTTATAGTTATATGAGAGAATTTATTGTATTAAAGGTTTATTAAATACAAATACATAAACCTTCGATTATTTTGCATTCAATATCATTCTTATAGAATTAAGAAATGTTTAATTTATTTATACCTGGAATCAAATATCTTTAATATTAACAATAACATTGGAGAGTGTATTTAATCTTCGACAGGTTAAAATGTTCATTTCTTTTATATTTTGTTTTTAATTTTTTACAGACAATTGAATTCGACATATCCCTTTGTACCTCTACCTCTCCATTTGTTAGGCACAGCCGACTTGCCGCTTTTATACCCTATATTGTCTCGTACTTTTACCCTACCCTATACTGTCCACACCTCTTGTCCTTTATTTCGTTCTATTATCCTAACACATTCAGCTTTGGGCGTTCATCAAATTGAGCGCTAAAATTGACAAAAGCCGAAAGGGTTTCTGCAAATTATTATTGCTATTATTACGACTATTACAAGTTGAAGGATTTCAGCCGGAAGTTGTATATATATATATATGTATGTATGTATGTATGTGTGTATGTATGTGGGCCTCTAAATCATTTTGTAGAAGATTATCCGCTCAGGAACGGAACTAACCACCTCAGTCCCCGTTGGGAATAAATTATGGCACACTCTTTGGTGTGTGTGTGTGTGTGTGTGTGTGTTTGAGTGTGCTTGAACAAGTTTTTTGCAGCTGCCTTTGGGACAACCGACTCTATTCATAAACTGACCCAAAGAAAAACCGAGTAAATACAGGCGTGTTCAAAATAATAGAAGCACTTGCTTTACGACTTAAGAGCATATTAAAAAAAAAAGAAAATATTTAATTTGGAAATACATACTTTCAGCAAGCACTATGAATCCAACTCTATAAAAAACTAATCATAAAAAATTACCTTCCAAAATATTGAACAGACGCTTTAAAATGTTACATTTTTTTCTGTCCAATTTTTTGATCATCTAAAATATATTTATAAATTCATTGAAAATTCATATATATTCATTATTACAATAAGAACAAAATTTAATTCTAAATTAATGAATAAGCTGTCAAAATGTAAGATTTTTTGATTTTTCGTTTTTCGTTTATATAAAAACAATTTCTAATTTCCTTGATATGCCATATTTATTCAATATTACACTAAGAAAGAAAATACATTTTAAATTAATGAACAAACGCTTAAAATTTGATAATTTTTTTATAGCTTTTTTTTCGTTTATATAAAAAACTATTCATAATTTTCTTAATATTCCATATTTATTTATTATTGCACTAAAAAAAATATTACATTCTTAATATTGAACAAACGGTCAAAATTTCAGATTTTATTTCTTCAAAATTTTTGTTTATTAAAAAAAAAATATTTATAAGTATTTAAAACAGGCTTGAAAAGCTTAAAATTAACAATTCTCTTTGATTTAAGTGAATTAATTTTTTTTTTAAAACTATAAATATATAATAAAATTAAAAATCGTTTGAGTTAATACGTATACCTATTTTGTTATGTATGTTATTGTTATTGTTGAAAATTTTAAATATTGTAGCACATATAAGCATTTAAAAAATATAAGTAATATTGTAAATATTGTAGGTATGTTTCTCTTTTTTTATTTTGGTTATTATTTGCATTTCTTTTTCCAGTTTTGTTTGATATTTTCGGTCATTCTATTTTTCATTACCCTCTTTTCTTTGTGAGGACCGATGATTTTATATAATTAATAGAATTTCTTGGTTTAATATGATAAACATCATCGCAAATATGCAAGCGGTTTTTCAAATATTTTTTTTTAAATATTTAAGCGCTCATATTCAGTTTCAATTTATTTAAAATGGATGCAAAAGGAAATGATTGCAAAATGTGAAATAATTGCAGTTTAAATATAGCAGAAACTAAAGGTTTACTTTTACTTTAATTTTTATTTTTTCCAAAACAGGCAAAATTGTCAGAACTGCTATAAAAATAGCTAACTCTCCCGACGTGCGTTGCTACGCTCCCGCTTAAAAAAATTTTTATCAAATATAAGTTTTAGCTGAGATTTCCACACAATTTTTAAATGCATTTTCCACCCACTTTTCGATATATTTTTAATAAAATTTGTTTGCAGTGCCAACCTACGTTATAACAGGAAGTTACAGGAAAAATATCAAGTTTGTAGTTTCTAACGTTTTATCTGCCCGTCAGTCAAGTCAGGCTGAATATTTGTATATATATATAGATCTTTGAATCGCCACTATTATCTTGAACACAACTGTACGAAAACCAAACTAAACATACTCGTATATGTTTATGTTTCTATATGATAGTACATAAATGCAACTGGGGCAGTTGCAGGCATAAATTTATGATTAATAAAAATACATTTTTATATATGGGCGCAAGTTGAGAGTTTTTTTTTCTGAGAGAGACCTTAAGCAGGCAGGGGAAGAAATGATGAGGAAGGGAAAAGAAATCATAATAAATATGTAAAGCAGCCGAAAAGTATGCAAATAAACGCTGTGATTGCCTCGGACGCCATTTTATGCAGCAACATGCGTCATGCCCACATTATAATGCCATTCCTTCCACGCCCACATCACAAGCCCCAAAACAACAGACAATTTGCTATTCCCTCTGTGTGTGTGTGTGTGTGTGTAGTCCTTTGGAATTTAGGTCCTTTGGTCTCTAGTTCCCAGTCTCAAGTCGCACAAGTCTCTGCTCTCTGTTCTTTGGTCTTGTCTGGGCCACTTTATTTGCCTTGTGCGGTTACGGCAAATTGATTTTTATGCGCTCAATTTATATATATATATATATATATATATTACGCACACATCCTGATGTACATGTGACGCACGCACATGTCCTTCTCCCCAGTCTATCTCAACATAATAAAATTGTGCTGCAGCTAAACAATGTCCCATACATAACTCTTCCCCAAAAGTCCCGCTCCACAAATAAAACAGACATTGCAAATCAATTGACTGTAAAATGGCATGAATTAGTAGGAAATAAAGGCACAGAGGAGAGAGAGTTAGAGAAATATAGCGATAGAGAGACAGAGAGAGAGAGAGAGAGAGAGAGGAACAAGAGAGTTTGAGGTAGCATATGAGACAAAACTAAAGATTGTTATCAAATTAAGGGGAAAAGTTTATAAAGAATATTAGAGATGAAGATGAAAAGAAACAAAGCGAGAGAGAGAAAGAAAAATTAGGAAGAAGAGAGAAATTAATTCTTAGTTATCTATATATATAAAACTTTTCAACCTGACTGATTGACGAATAACGAGCAGGCCAAACGATAGAAGCTAGAAATGTGAAATTTTTACTGTAGTTTTCTATTATATCGTAGGTTAGCACTCTGAAAAAATTCTGTCAAAAATATATCGGAAAGTGTTCGGAAAATGCATTTCAAAATTGAATGAAAATCTCAACTGAAGTATATCAGGTGTCGGATAAGGCCCCAATAATATTGACATTGTAGGAAATGTTTATTTATTTTTTATCTTCTTGCCTTTCTATGAGCGGGACCTGAAGCGTAGCAACGCACGCCGGGAGAGCTAGTATAATTTATAATTATACTGTGAATGCTATAATTACCATATATGTATCACTGAAAACGTAAAATAAAAAAAAACAAAGAAGAAAGTTATGGCTATCCATAGCAGGCCGAAGCTACAAATACCCTTGCAATGGTCTTCCAAGAAAATTTTGAATGCTCAACCGATTGTTCCTATTGCAGCCATATGTTATACCAGTCCGATTTTATTCAAAATTTAATAGATAGTACAGAAAGTATTTCTTTATCGATGTGCCGAGTTTGGTTCTGATATCTTGAAAATCAAAAAAGTTTTGCATAGAAAAACAAATTTTTTGCACAATTGTTCCTAGAGCAACTATAAAATAATGGTCCGATTTTGATGGAACTTTGTTATAAAAAAATATTAAAAAAATATTATTATTATAAAGTAGCACGGAATTGCGATTTCAGCCTATTTCTAGCCTTTGAAATCGAACAGAATTATTAGGTTTAAGCAGGGATCGTAAATAAAAGTTTAAAACTAAAATCAAGCCTGAAATTCTTTTTTATCTAATTACGATCATAAAAATTATGAAAAAAAATATCACGCCTGAAAAAAATTTTTTAGATGAGTGGAAAAATCTTAGTTATGAAAAACAGGAGGCAGAATTCTATAAAAAAAAAACAGCATTTTCAATACATATTTATTAGAAAATTAAATTTTAAATTGTTGTTTTCGGTAGAAAAAAATGGATAAAATGATGATATAATAATTTACTTTAAATTTTTATTTAAAAGTGAATACACAGCGTGGTTAAGAAGATAATGGGAATTGATTTTGAATTTTTTCCAATAATAATAATAATGGCAATAACTCTTTTTTTTTACCTGAAAATAAAAATAATTTCTTAAGTTTTATTAAAAAAAGGCATTTTTTAATTTTTTATTTTTAATGCTTAATAAAAAATTGATTTTGAACATTAAGCATTGAGAATAAACAAAATTGCTGTAAAAAAACAAGTTGACAAATAATTTTAAAAATCTATTTCTATTATCGGATTAAAAAAGAGAGTTTTTTCCAATTTTAATGCAAAAAATGCATAAACAATTCTTACTCAAAATTTGTATACATAAAAATTATGAGAGTTGCCATCCTTAAATTTAAATACCATATGTTTGTATCCTAAGTAATTTCTGGTATTATATTCTAAAATATTTTGAGAATAGAAATCAAAAAGTGAGTTAAAGTACTTAAGATCTGTGGACTCATATTTTATTTATTTTCTACAATGTGTTGTCGAATATTTTCCGTCTTATTAGAAACTTTTTAACATTCTTTTCACATCAATTTATATTCTACCAATTTTTGATTATTTAAATAAATATTGTCTCTCTATATATTGGCATATTTGATGGCACAGGTCAAAGTGCCTTATGTATTAAATTGCTTTAAATTGTTTTTTAGTGCTGCTGCCACTTATATATTGAAACTCCTTTTGGCTGTAATTCTTATATGCATTACTCTGGCATTTAAGCCATAATTTGTCATTGCCCATCGGTCCACTCAAAGAGCGGCTCGCCTAGGGCCCAGAAACAAGTTTCGGATAACTCAGACTCAAACTCCAGGACAGCCAGGAGAGGACCACAGTAGCCTTAATATTTGTTGATGGCCAACAGCAGCTTTTGGGCTCCTTTCTGTTGTTAGGGGCATTTGCAGGACCTTCGCATTTATGAAACATTTATGCAACGCCTCGTTGGGCAACAATGTCCCTATATATATATATATATAAGTATAGGTATACCACAACCCTCAACCCTCTGCTTGGACCTTGCTTCATTGTCCTAATAAAAAACACAACAAATTGTCGACAGTTGACAGGATGGGACACTGGACAGGACACAGAGCCCAACAGGATAAGAGCTGGAGTTGGTCCTTCAACAAAATTTGCCTTTTCTGTGTACACTAACAAGCTGTAGTTGCCCCAACCGATGCTTCAGTTATAAACATGTACTACACACACTTCAGGGTACTCCTATGTCAGATTATTCAGCTACTAATGAAGAGCCCGACAGACAGACAGACAGACAGACAGACAGACAGACAGACAGACAGACAGACAGACAGACAGACAGACTGCCCAAACTCTCATAATAATTTTTTTTAATATCAACTGGAAAAATGTGAATCGTCAACTTATTTGGGGCAGGGTAAAGTTCATTGTTTGACATATTTCACCAAATCGCAAATGTGTTTTTCCATTTTCTTTTTTTTTTTATATATATTGTAGATTTGGACAATTTATTTATATAATAAAGTTGTGCAAATGAGCCACAAGCATTGTATAAAGTTTATTCAACCAACTCAAGCTGCGAACAATAAATTTCTAATCCTATTTGGAACATTAAATTGTTTTCACAATTAGTGTTGTGCGAGAATAATAATAACACTACGTAACACACAAATTGGCGCCCCAGATGACGAAAAACCACTTTAAAAACTTTTCTATAGTAAGACTTTTTTTAAAAAATATTTTAAAATCTGGTATTTATTTTTTTGATTTTTTTCCGAGGCAAGCCTGAAGATTTTAGCATTACTCGGGAATCTTAAAGCCGATTTTTAAATGCTTTACATTTTCTGAAAGCTAATGAAATGGCATATAAATCATACGTATACATTATTAAGTTTAAATTACTAGTTTTGCAACTATTTAATTTTGAATTAAGAAAATGATGATATTTTGTGCGGTATTTTTTACGATTTTTTGACTTTAAAATTCGAGGAAAAGTGGAAAAAAATTTTTTTGAATTTCCTCTCCTCTGCTTTTACATAGTTGCATTAATTGGGCGTCATTTAAGATATGAATCTTTGAAATCAATTGATAGACAACGAAATAGCAACATCTTAGAGCTAAATAAGTGTTTGATTATAATCATTTTATTTTTAAGGTAATTCTAATTTCTGAACGTTTTATGTGCACAAAAATATAAATAAAAAAATAATAATCTAAATATACTTTTTTTTCTGTTATTATATTTTTTCAACTCTATTTGATTTGCTTAAAATTAATTATCTAAATCTACATCGAAGTATATAGTTTATAATTCGCATTTTATGGTTTGGCGGTTTGGTTTTGCGACTTATTTATTTATTTATCTGTGTTTTTCAGTGCTTAATAAACGAAATGATTAAAAATTATAAAAATAAAGTCACATTTTCTGTGCCACAATATAAAAAAAGAGTTGAAACAATTAGACTAGCCTTTGTTAAATAAACGTACTTAGCCGGAAAATTCAAAATTGTATTGTTTTATTTTTTCTATTTTTTTTTAGTTGCAAAAATTAATTTATTCTTTTTTTATATTCATTTTGTTTTGTGTTTCGAGTTCATTCACTTGTCCAGTTGCCAATTGAGTTTTAATAATGGAAAACTTTGTCTATGGATTCCATGTGAAACCAACAATTGTTAGGTTTTTTTTTTTTTTAGCAGCAGGTGAGCGTCAAAGGCTAAAACCAGACAAAGAGCGACAAAACAGGCGTTGACTTTATTGATTTTTATGGCTCAATGGCTTAAAGTATACTCTACATTTTCCCTCAGTCCCGCTTCTCACCCTTTCCCAATGTCAGCCTCAGGCGACTTATACTTGGTCTCTCGTCCTTGTCGTCCTCGTAACCCTTTTTGCTAAACATTTTCATTTTGTATTACCGTTAGCCGTTAACCGTTATCTGCCGCCTTTTTGTTGGCCGCTCTTAAAATGTCATGCTATTTCTGACCCAACATGCCACATTTTTATTTATTTATGCATGCTTTAGCCAACCTAACCCTACCTAACCTAACCCAACCGAACCGAACCGAACCGAACCGAACCGTACACCTCTCCCACACACACCTGCCGATTTACCCCTCAAATCCCTCATCGTACATCCTGCATTCCCGGCGACTAGTTTTAGAAAAAAAATTTATTTTTTTATTTTTTTTTTAATACCCTGTAATGCTGACACTGACAGGGTTAATTTGAGAGGGAATGCTCGCTTTAGCAGCGAGCCTTGCATTGATCCTTAGGTCTATACTGTGTATAGAAAGAGTTCTTTGAAGTACTTCTCAATAGATTCATCTTGGTGTCGGAAGTCATAAACTTTTATTTATTTTTTTATTTAATTAGTTTTTAATACTAGTAAAAAAAAATTATTTTAGCGCAAAAAAAAGATTTTTTGTAATTTTACAAAAGTTCTTTATTAGATTAAGATTTACTTTAATTTATATTTATTATTTATGAATAATTTTATTTATTATTTTATGTTTAGTTTTTATTTATATTTTTTGGTGTTTGTTTACTTGTTTATCTTTTTTTATTTAATTTTTATTTTTTTTTTAATTTTTTCTTATTTGTTTTGTGTCGTCTGATATTTGTTTATTATTTTTTTTATTAATTTTATTTATTTTAGAATTTTAGAAATTTTTTTTGATTGGTTTTGAGTCGACTGATATTTTTAAAATTCTATTATTTATTTAGTTATTTAATAATATTTTTTTTTTTATATGTTTTGTGTCGATTGATATTTTTTAACTTCATTTATTTATTTTAGTATTTTATAATTGTTTTTTATTTGTTTTGTATCGACTAATATTAGTTTTTTTTTTTTTTTATTTATTTAAGTATTATATAAAAATTTTTTTTTAAATAAATAATGCAATATGCAATAATGCAATAAATATTTTAATGCAAAATATTCAATTAAATTTTTAATAACTTTTCAAAACATTATAAAATTTAAAAATATTGTTTGTACAATTATAAAATAGTAAGCATCTTTAATATTATGAAACTATGTTTGTAGTTTTCTAAAATTCACTATAGATAGCTATTAAAATCGAAAATCTAGCTTTTTATTTTTTTTTAACTAAAAAACATATTTTTTAACTTTAATTTTGGAAATCAACGATCAATTTTACATATAAAATTTTACCCCAATTGTTCGATATATAAAATGCTGTTGCCCAGTGTTATCGATCGCACAGACAATCAATAAATTTAAAAATCGATACTTGTAAAATTGAATGAAGAACTATATTAAAAAAATTGTCAATAATATCGATAACTAAAATCGCAATCAAAAAATATTTATTACAGTTACAGGGTAACTGCTAGTCTATCTAGTTGCTTTACAAAACAAATTGGCTTGGTTTTTTATTTTATTTTTTTGTTGTCCGACTCTTTTTTGCTGTTTGCTCTGATTTATTTAACTTTTCAACACCTTTTGTGCTGCAACGGATTTTCACTTCTTGATTGGGAAAATGTAGAACCGGAAGTTGCTAGAGGAGGGGTGTGTTTGATAGACTGAGAGGGGGTGGATAGGCAGAGAGAAGTGGTTTGTTAACTAGACTGCGCTTTGCATGCTAAAAGCCATTCATATTCATAACCATATTCACATTCACATTCACATTCACATTCGTATTCATTTTTGGTATTTCGAATATTTATACAACGAAAATTGATCGACAAATCTGCAGACAATTTTGTGCAGCCGCCGACAGGCCAATTTAATAAAGAGACCTACAGCCCACACCCCCCTCCCCCCTCAAAAAAAGTGAGCTATAAATCTAAAGTGGCTTAATAAGATTCCACACTCACTGTGTGTGTGTGTTGGCCAGAAATCACAATCCCGCCAGTTTCTGTAAGTGGCCAAAACATTTTTGGCAATTTGTTGTTATTACCACGCAACGGCTGCTGTTGCTGTTGCCCCCTCTCTCTCTGGTCTGGTACTGGACTCTGCTGACCACCATTAGACGCCCCCTCTCTCTGATATCCCCCTCCTGCTCCTGCAAAGCAATGTAGTGGCATTTTTGGTCGTTACAATCGTAAATTATTTTATTTGCTGCTAATTGCAGTTCACAAAATGGCAGCTGGGGCCACGCCTTTTATTGCAGCTCATAAAGCAATTAATCCATTGTACCCATATACCTCCCCCCACCCCCCACAATACCCAACTCTAATCACAACACACACACACACACACACATACATATATATATATATATACATAGAAATACCCCAAAGCCAAAGTTCAGCTAACCAACACAATAACAAGCGTCCAAAGCGGCTATTTTCAAGGGATTAGCGGCCATGTTCTAGTCATGTAAATATATGTGTGTGTGTGTGTGTGTGTGTGTTAGTGTGTGTGTGTGTGTGTGTGTTAGTGTGTGTGTGTGATAGTGTGTGTCTATGTGGTTCAACTGTCAACAGTTGCGATATCGAAATGAGGTTTTTTCGGAAAAACGCAAATTGGCAACGAATTTGTTACACTGCACAAAATTAATGTCAAATAAAAATTTTAATATTAAAAAAAATGAAAAAAATAAAACAAGAAATTAAAATAAGTTTTTTTTTTTAATAAAAACACATTTTTTGATTTTTTTTACTAAAACTTAATTATTTTTCCTAATATTAAAAACCTTTTCTTTCTTAAATGCATTTAAACTTAAAAATAAAATTAAAGTTAAAAAAAAAGTATTTTAAATACCAAAAAAAAAAAAAAATAAATAATATTTTTACATAATCAAATAAATTTTAATTGCACTTCAACTTAATTATTTTTCTAATATTAAAAACCTTTTCTCCTTAAATGCATTTGAAGTTTAAAAAAAATTTAATATTAATAATATTTAAAAAAAAAAAGCTAATATTTTTGGATAATAAATTTATTTTTTATTTTACTTAAACTTAATTATTTTTTCTGAAATGCATATGAAGTTAAAAAAAATTTTGTTATTTAAAAAAAAAGTATTTTAAATACTAAAGAAAAATACTAATATTTTTACATAATTAATTTAATATTAATTTCACTTAAGCTTGATTATTTTTCCTAATATTAAATAATTTTTCTTCCTGAAATGTATTTAAAGTTTGAAAAAAAATTTTAAATAAAAAAAAAAGTATTTTAAATACCAAATAAAAATACTTATATTTATACATAATTAATTTATTATTCATTTTACTTAACCTTGATTATTTTTGCTAATATGTAATAACTTTTCTTCCTTAAATGCATTTGAAGTCAAAAAAAAAACATTTTTTTAATTAAATAAAGTATTTTAAACGCCAAAAAAAATACTAATATTTTTATATAATTAATTAATCTCTTCTAATACAAAGTTATTTCCATAAACAAGATGAACTTCAGCTTTTCTATTAAAATATAAAAATCAGAGTCCGAAAATATTATAATTCAAATTTTTTAATTTAAATAAATCAGCTAAAAGTAGAAGGTTAATCTGTGTTTTAATTACACTAAAAATGTTATGAAAGACAAAAAATATTAAAACTCAATTTAAAGTGTTATGTCAGGACCGATTAAAATAAAATAATTAAAAAAATACACTGAGCGGACACAGTGTCAACTTAAAGTAATATTTGACAACAAAAAGACAGAAGTGTATAAGTAAATATATGTATAAATATTCGAATTAAATCCAACAATGCATATCAAAAGACTGAAGATATTTATTAATTCGATATATTTCGATATTAAGTAATTCGATATATTTCGATATTTTAACTATTTTTTTTGCTTAATCAAAAATCTGTATTAATCTCAATTTTAAACACATTTATGCTTGATTTTACTGTAAAATTTTTAAACTAAAATTTTCACTTGAAATACAAATCCCCGATGGAGGCAAAATTTTATTTTTTTTGTTCTGAAATTTTATTTCACATTCGATATAAGCTGTTAAGGGGATGGAGAGAAACAACTTTCATTACAAAACTGGCAAACTGTGCTTTTATGGCTTTAAGCCCTGCTACCCTACTACCCTACTACCCCTCTACCCAAACCCGATTCCTCCCAGCCCGTTAGCTTCACAATTCTAGAAATCATTTAGTGCAACTAACGCATTTTTAACAAGCCATTGGCACATTTCCTCGTTCACTTTGGTATTTATATATTTTTTTTGTAATGCCCCAAAAAACATTTCAATTCAAGTTTTAATTGCTTGTAAAATTGCGTTTTTTGTTAAAGTTGTTATTGGTATTGAAACTGGAAATGGAACTGGAACGGGAAATGTAGAAATGGAACTGCTGTTGCCATGTGCCAATCGTTGTACATTTGTATTTGTATTTGTTGTTGTTTTTGTTTTTGTTTTACTGTCAAACACACTAAACGGTTTAAATTGCCCTCCCACGATTACTATATAGGGTATATTCATATTTTCAACCAAAATGTTTAATAAGAATATTTCATATATGATTATTTTAATAAGAAATGTTTTCGTATTCTAATATCCACGAGTTCATTCGTGATTTCGGAATTTGTTAACAGTTCTGAATTTCGATAAACGTTGAATAAAATATCGATCCGATTGTTATTTTTTAATCAAAAATAAAACACAAAATTTAAAATAAATAAATAAATTTATTTAACTGAATATATGTATATTTATTTATCACAACTGTCTACAGTAAACTGAAGTATGTAAAAAAAATGTATATAAAAAATTAAGTCAAATAAATCACTTTTTTTAATAAGGCAAAAATTGCATTAAAAATCTGTTAAAAATAAAAAATTTTTAAAAATGCTTGAAACGAAAACTTGAAACCAAAATGAAATGATGCAAAGTAATATTATTTTTAAATATTTAATATATTTTTTAAAATTTATAAAACTGCCAAAATCACAACAAAATAAAATTTTCATTTAAAATTTTCAAGCTAGAAAATAAAGTCGAGCTAGCTGGATTTTCACAATTTTATATAATGTAAAACTAAATTTGAATTTATATAATTTATTGGCAAATAAAAATATAACTAAAATTTCAATATAGTTTTAATAGTAAAATATATCTTAACTTTAAATATAATTTAAATAGTAAAATATATCTTTACTTTTAATATAGTTTAAATAGTTTTTTACTTTACTTGCTTAATTATAAAAAGACATAAAATATATAAAGACAATCTTATATCCATTTATAACGATATTGATTTTAGGATTGCAATCAAGATTTCGAAGATATCGATAACATAGCTATTAAAGATTATTTCTATAATTTAACTGAAGTATTTAGCAATTTATCCTGATTTTTATATATTGGTAAAACTATCGAATCGAAATGAAAAATTCAAGATATTTAAAAATTATTATTTTTACCATAACAATTTTATATTTTGTCGATAATTGTAGATCGCAGCACTATCTAAAAACATGACCATTAATAAATTATTATTATATCTGTAACTATATTATTGCCATAGGTTTATTATCACTTTAAAGAGTATTGAAAATATTATCAGTTGATACATTAAATAATCCACACATTGTTGTTATGATTGTTATTGTTGTTTCTGGTTTTTTTTTTTTTTTTTTTTTTTGGCCATTGTGAAAACCCTTTTGAGCATAGTTTTGTGTGCTACCAAATAAAAGCAATTTGCGTGTATATATATATATATATAAATATGTATGTACATATGTATGTACAAATATGTGGCAATGGTCGTTGGAATTATCCCAGCAATTTGTTTAAAATTAGTTGAAATTGCTTTTCAATTTGTGTGCGCAGTGCCCACAGCAAGAATAACAATAATATTAATTTACATATTCATTTGCACATATACAGACAGAGACAGAGGAAGAGAAAGCGAGAGAGAGTTAGAGTTACAACAAATATTTTTTAAAGTGCTTCTAACTATATATTTAAATATTTGAAAAAAATTATACTCTATTCTCAAGGTTTAAGAATTGTTTCAGATTGTGCAGAAAAATTTTCATTTGTAGTTAAAAAATTCTAAGCTCAGTTTTGAATTGTTCAAATTAATCGATTAATTTATAGAAATTGAAGTTTTTAAAAATGAATTAAAAATTAAGATTCTTTTAAAAATATAATTTAATCAAAATATATTTTCATGCGTGAATGATACTATGATTTATACTTAAACAATAGTTCAATAGTTCGAATATCCCTATGATAATTCATATAATTTTAATCGATATTATCGATAGAATAAATAGTCTTCTGCAATTTTTAAATAACAGATTTTTTTTTATATGTATTCATAGTTTCAAAAATTATGTTTATTTTTATATAATAAAATTTAAATTGCTTGAGATTTCATCAACATTTATAGCACAATTTTAGCTATCGATAAGTACCAACTTTTATAGCAAAATGTAAGCTATCGATATATGCCATTGATAGCATTCGTTACCAAATAAATGATCAATAAAAAATTACACTTTAAGTGGAGTATCAAGTAGATTATTTCAGAGCGTTAGGGATTATTTGATTTAATATAGCTGAAAATCTTTATTATATACAGGGATCACAAATAAGATTAATGAGTTTCAATCTGTTAAATAAAATAAAAGTTGGAAAAAATTATATAGATTAAAAGGAAAATCTAAGATATAATAATTCAAGATACAGTATCCTGGAAACGGGATAAATTTTTGTTTTTAAGTATTATTATAAAAAATTTATTTTTACTCTTATACGAGAATATACAAAAAATTAAATATAAAATTTACTTTTTTATACTTTGAGAATTTTTAAAAATTGTCTTTTAAGAACATGTTGAAATATGAATCAATTTAAAGGTATTGAGCCACATATGGTGAATGTTTTTAAATTTTGTTAATGCAGCAGCTGAATCCAAAGATATTCAATTTTTATTTTGGATTTTTATCATAAAAATTGCCAAATAATTTTTATTTTTATAAAAAAGAATTTTTTTTTTAAATTTTCTTTTATTTAATATTTTTTTTCTTTTTTAATTACAAGAGTTGCCATCCCTAAAGTAAATATATCCTGACTTGTTTGAATATTTGTTAATTATATTTATATTTATTTAGCGATTCTGTGTAATAACAAATAAACAGGTGCTTCAGTTGTGATATCTTAGATTCTAGACATATGTTGCATTCAATATATGCGCACAATCACTCTCTACACACACTCTTAACATGTATAAGTGTCTACATAAATGCTATTATCAGTCGCTTGACAATGTCGGCTTGGGCTCTCACTTGGTTATTTATGGCATATGCATTATGAGTCTGAGTACCGTTACGCGGCAACAACAGCTGGCGGAAACGGAAACGGAAATCAGCGCCATGACTTGACGAGCATGTAATGTGGTGGCCACACCACACACAAACACACACAGACAGGGAGAGAAAGAGAGAGAGAGACACACACACACTGCAGGACATTTGAAATTGTTTACATTTGCAGTTTGACATTTGATTATTTCGCTTATCAGAGCGTGGAACAGGCCATAAAAACTGTCGCATATGGCAAAAACAAAATGAAACAAAAACCAAGTAAAAATAATAATAAAAAAAAACAAAACAAATTGACAGAAGAAAAAGCGTCAAAATACAAATTGAAATACGCTCAATTGTTGTTTCTGCAAATACTTATATACCCTGTATTTTGAATAATGATTGTATCTAAAATTGTTGAAAATATCAGTGCCAGATAATTGAATTTTTAATTAATTTTTTTTTAATTTAAAAATTTATGTACACGAAGCAACTTTATTGAAAGGAATATTTTACACCAATCATTTGCTTCTAATTTTTATGAATTTAATTTTACCGATTTTTTTATCAATTATAACTTTTTATAGTTGATTATGAATATATATTATATATAAAAAAAATGATATTTCTGAGTTTTTCCACAAATTGCAGCTCTTTTAAATTTTTAAATATAAAAATTTTGAATTAAGAATTATTTTATATTTTTTTTTTCATATTTTTCAATTGGTAAAAAAAATTATATTAAATCTTAAAACGCCTAAATAAAGAATTGTTTACAATTTCTTTTTTCAAAATAATTGGTAAAAAAAAACTTCTATTAAATCTTAAAACGCCTACATAGCTAAATAATTTCTTATTTATTTTTTCTTTTTATAAAACACATTATATCCATTTTTATATATAGAGATAATATTCCATAACAATAAATAAATATATATATATATATATATACACCAGATCCTATATTTAACACACACTCAGTCTCCAGTTGTTAGATCAATATTTAAAATTTATTAAATTAAATGTTTAAAGTCTTTAAAATAGATATTTGTCAAAAAAAAAAAACAAAAAAAAATGTTTAGCCAAAAAAATGCAATTGAGATATTGGAATAATATTTAAAATTTATTTAATTAAATGTTTCATGTTTTTAAAATATATATTTCTCAAGAAAAACACACAAAATGTTTAACCAAAATAATTAAATTGTAATATTAGATTCATGTTTAAAATTTATTTAATTAAATGTTTAATGTTTGTCAAATATTGATTTAAAAAAAAAAAAAAAAAGGTTTTACCGAAAAATTAATTTTTGCTAGAATACTTAGATTTTAATTTTTATTTAAGAATCACAAAAAAAAATATTTTTCAATATTTATTTAAAAAGTTCATTTTTTACTTAGAATCTAATTTTTATTTAAGAATCCCAAAGAGAACTTATTTTTCAATTTTTATTTAAAAAGTTCAAGTAAAAAACTTAGATTTTAATTTTTTTTCTAAATAAAAAAAAAATTTCGTTTTCAATATTTATTTAAAAAGTTAATTTTTGAGTTTTTGCTTCACTTGATTTTTCATATTTTTTAACAGCACTGTTTATATATTTCTTCCCAAGTTTAAATGCCTTGAAAACTAATTACAGGATATAGCTGTATAGGGAGAATTTA
The DNA here is from genome assembly GCA_035043045.1 of Hirtodrosophila alboralis. NCBI lineage: Eukaryota > Metazoa > Arthropoda > Insecta > Diptera > Drosophilidae > Hirtodrosophila > Hirtodrosophila alboralis. The sequence goes on along the minus strand of JAWNNH010000155.1, from coordinate 631,548 downwards.
GAACTATGTTATTTACAGGGTATTCTCACAATTGATTACTCTCTCTTATATACTCTTGTAGATGCTGCTCTGATTCTTGTGGTTGTCTGGCTTCGAAGGCTTCATTTCGAACTGTTTCGAACACAAATTCGAGTCCTGCGACTTTTCACGTTACGCGTCCTTGAATTGTCTGCCTAGCCATGTCTTCTGCACATGTGTGTGTATAAATATATATATGCTTTTGCATTTGTATTTGTTAGCTGGGATTTAAACATGCTCGAATGGCTTTTAGCATTAAATTTAGACTTTCATGTGTTTATTTGCCTTTTTTGCACGTTTCATTTTGTTTTCTCTTTTTGCCTTTTATTTTTATTTTATTTTTTGGCATTGTCCATTGTCCGTTTTCCGTTTGCCTCATTTATCCCTTTACCCTTTATTATGTCCGAGTTCATTGTCTCTCTCTCCTCTTCTCTCCTCTCCTCTTTCATAGGTTTTATTTAATGCGACAAATGGCCTGTTACAGGGATTTAAATAAATGTTGCGTCCGTCCCAAAAGCGATTCTACTACTGCCAACAGTTGTGTGTACTTGATTACATATAACACACAAACACACACACATATACACACACACACACACACATATATATATTTATATACACAAATTGAGTTTCTTTAAGTGTTGAAGGCACAATAAATAAATTTCCTATATAAATAACATTGGAAATCTGGTCTGAAAAGCGATATTGGGAATAGTTTTTCCAACATTTTTTTTCTATAATAACACTGTGCGACGAAAATTACATAAGCGAAATATTTCGGGAAATTATCGTATATCGACATATTTAAAAATTTGAATTTACCGCGAAAATCTGAAGTTATGGTCAAAAAACATTTTCGAGGTTCACAGGTTAAAACACTTTTTGAGGCAAAAGCATAAAAATAAACCATATAGATTATTAAAGGGAATACAAGGAATTTTCTAATGATATATATATTTAATATATATATAAATAATTATTTATTATTAGTCAATATATAAGCCTGTCAATCTAGCATTTTTTTTTCTATTTATAACAATTTCTTGACTTTGATCGCCTTTCTGTCAAAAACTCTTCTTCGCACCAACTTTTTAAAAAATTTTAAACTGATTTTAAATCAATTTCTGTGTACAAAAATGCTTTTTGAAGAGAATTAATTAAAAATTAGGAAATTTGCAATCAAATGCGTTTAGGAAAACTCAAGTCAAATGTGTTATTTTAATTATTTATTTTTTTTTTTTTTGTTTTTTTTTTACATATCTCAGTAGCGCTAAAATTATTTGTATATAATTTTATAATTTGTAAAAAATTTTCTATGTTTAATGGAAGTTCTGATAAATATGTTATTATTTTATTGGGATATATTTTTAGAGTGTTGGAATAATTTTAAAAACTTTTCTTTGTTAAAACGAAATTCTGTTAAATATGTCATAATTATTTTTTTTCATTTCTTTTTAGAGTTTTAGAATATAGTTGGTCAAAACCTCCGTAAGGTTTGCTCAATTGGAAACATTAATACATCAATATATTATTACTAAGAAGAAACATTTTCTGTTCCAAATTTAGCATTCATCAATTTTTTTTGTATTTCTTTCTATATAGTATGTTTGTTGATCAAAAATATACTTCACAACTGCTTGGTGGGGCTGAAAAGGCTTTGAAACGGCTTAAATTAATCTAAAATAATTCTTGCTTTTATATATTAATTTAAATTTCGATTTAATATTGATTACACCAGCTAACACGCAAATTGTTTTCTTTACCAAAAATATTTTTTTGAGATAAATATGAAGCTTCAGATGTTAAAAAAAAAAACACTTTAAATATTTTTCTATAATGAGACGATTTTTAAAGAAAATTTTGAAATCTGGTAATTTTTTTTTTAGCATTTTTTTAGGGGTTCCAGCAGTTTTCAGCATTACTCAAGAATCTCAAAGAAGATTCTAAAAAGTATTAACATGTTCTGAAAGCTAATAAATATATCTAATAAACATTCATACACTTCAGTTTAAGCCCCTAGTTCAGCAACATTATTTTTAATTAAAAATATGTTGATTTTTTGTTGCAGTATTTTTTACAATATTGTGACTTTAATTTTCGGAGTGAAACGGAATTAAAATTTTTTTGGGATTTATCGAAAGCTATGTAACTTTTGGCACTTAAGTAAGTTTTCTAATTCAACTGTTACGCTTCAAAATATTTCACATTCTGCAATTGGAATTCCAAGGATTGTAAATTGAAGCTACAGCTGTTGCAACACCAAGTTGACCACAAAATACCAAAAATCATACTCCCAAGAGGAAAATCAACTTATTCCCCCCTTTTTACCCTTCTTTTAACCCCCTTTTTATCCCTTTCAACCCCTTTTAACCCCTCTTTTAACCAAAACTGCAACTGTGCATAACAAGATGCCTTCAAATGCAAATGGCCAAGAAATAAGACGAAATTTTCGTAGGAATTAAAATTTGAGATTTAACTTATGTTTAGCTTTAATTGCACATTGGATTGTGGTTGGCTGTAGGGGGGGAAAGTGGCAGCTGAGAGTGCAAATGAAGAGTCGGGGGGGAAGTCGGGGGAATTTGAAACCCCCAAGTGTCGATTTTAAAGGCTTCTTTTAATCTCTCAGCGAAAATGCTCTGGCAAACAAAACTTTGAAACAGCGAAAACTTTCGACTGCCGCCTCTGATAGGCTATAGAGTGTTTTTGGTATATATATATATATATAGGGTATATATATATGGTGTGGGTTGGCTGAAAATAGTGAGAAAAACAAAAACTCTATGCTAATGGGTAGTTAGCAAAGGAGTTTGCGGAGTTTTGAGGCTTTTAACAAGAAAACTTTCGCTGCGTTTTTTTTTTTCAAGCTTCATTCGTTTTTATTTGGTTTCATTTCGCATTGTTTTTTGGGCTCATTTTGAATGCCGTTTGCTGTTTTTCAACCTCAACTCAACTCAAAGCCACACTCAACTCAATTCACAGTCTATCTAACTATCCAACTATCTATTTAACTGGATTTTTCTCTCTCTTTATCTTGCTCGACAAAATGAAATGAATTTTATATTGAAATAGTTTTAATGCAAATGTTTTTCAAATTCAAATGAAAATGTCAAAGTTGATTGTAGTAATGGCATGTTACTTGAAATTTGTTCTTTTTAATAGCACAACATGGAAATTTTAAGTTGAAACATGATTTGATGCAAGTTTGTATTTAATTTTTAACAGGAATTTTTATGTATAAAATTTATGAATAAAAATTATTTTTGGATTTTTTTTTCCATTAAAATTGGCAATTTCTTTTTTTTTGAGCCGAAAATAAAGTTTGATAATAAAAATTACTTGCCAACTTTTATTGAAAAATTTAATATGAAATTAGTTTTTGAAGTTTTATTTTAAATGCTAAATAATAAAATTAGATATTTTATATCTTCTGACATGCCAATGGAAAGGTATTTAATTAAGATCATTAACATTTGTGTTATTATATTATATTACTAATATTTTTATATTATATATTATAAACATATATATACATCAATTTTTTTTTTTTGGTTTTGATGATATTCAAAATCATTATTTATTTATAAAATTTAAAATAAAAGTTGAAAAATAACTTTTAATATTAACTTTTACAGAAATTTTGAAATTTATTTATTATTTCACCATTATATTTTTTATGATAAATAAAATACAAGTTAAAATGTAATTTTTATCCTGATTCACCTTTTGAGTAAGGTATGACCTATAAATTTATTTTTTTCTTTAATTTTGAAATTGAAATTAAAGTAAATGCATAAAAAATATATTTTACAATCTATTTCTTGTCTAAAGTTTAATATCTGCCAATCATATAAAGTTTTTCAATTTAATTTTTTTATCAATAAAAGTTTATAGAATTCTACACAAGAAAAAATGATGACTTGAGTATTTACTTTTTTTAATAACATTTTAACAGAATTTCAATGAATTTAACAAAAAATAAAAAAAAATTATTTGACTTTAAAATGTCGAATAACATAGAAAATGGGCTCAGAACACCCCAAACCATTTTAATAACATTTTAACAGAATTTAAACAAATTTAACACAAAAAAAAATTTTTTTTTTATTTGACTTTAAAATGTCGTATAACATCAAAAAATGGGCTCAGAACAAACCAAATCATTTTTTTTTGAAATTTAAATTTCTTGAGAAAAATATTGCCTTAACATTTAATTAATGGTTTTGTTACATAGTCTTGTATAAAATCGTCAATTTTAAATCATTTTCTTTATAATTAATAAAAAATAGTAGAAATTACAAACTGTTTATTAAGCACACTTATCTATCTCGACTTTCTACTTTCCCCAACTCAACAACAATATTTATTTACGTAACATAAAAGTAACTTTAATCTCAAATTTTAATTTCAAACTATTGTGTTGTTACATAAGTTTTGTTTTAACAATTTTGTGGTTCAATTTCATGCCCAACTCTAGATCAGCTCAAAGTTTGTTGAAAGCCTCCTCCGGAGGGGTGGAAAATATCCTATGTACACAAAGTCCATTAAAGTGCGGTTTTAATTACGTGTTTATTTCGCTGTTTTCTCAGTCAAATTTCCATTTGAAACGCAACAGAATGGCACGTTTTATATATATATTTTGAATTTTATATCTGGCTTTAAAGCCCTTGCCAAGGGTATTATAATTTTGTGTGGAAATATGTAACACATGCACGTAGTATTAGCTTATAAAAAATATATATTTTTTTATATAGCGTTTCTTGTTTCAGTTTAAATTGGGAATTTGTCGGATCGAATCATTATATATAAAAGCTTTCATAGAAATAGTCAACCAAACGATCAGATATTTTATTTTAATTTATTTTTGATTTAAAAAATTAAATTCATTAAGCAAATTAATGAAAAATTGATTTATTGAATTATCTGTTTATAATTCTAATAATTTTTTAGTCCAATTTGCTTTTCTTGAATTTTAAATATTTATATTTAATTTTGTTAAATTGATTTAATTATAAAATCATTTAACGACATTTTAAAAGCTAAATGTGGCAAAGTTGGATTTATTTCTCAATAAATAGCCAAGGCAAGCCCAAAAAATATAATTTTCTAAATTTAAAAAAGAATTCAAATAGTGGCAACATATCTTAGAAAAATTTAGAAAATAACAGAAATAATTTTTTTTGAGGTTTCTTCTCAAAAATTAATTTTCTAAATTTAAAAGAAAAAATTCAGATAGCGGCAGCATTTCTTAGAAAATTAAGAAAATAATTCTTTATAAGTTTATTTCAAAAATTACATTTTTAAATTTAAAAAAAAAAATTCAGATAGCGGCAACATTTCTTAAAAAAATTTTGAAAATAATATTTTTTTAAGTTTATCTCAAAAATTAACTTTCTAAATTTCCAAAAAAATTTCAGATAGCAGCAACATTTCTTAGAAAAATAATTTTTTTTTAGTTTATCTCAAAAATTAATTTTCTAAAATTAAAAAAACAATTGTAAATAGCGGCAACATTTCTTAGAAAATAATTCTTTTTAAGGTATATCTCAAAATTAATTTTCTAAATTAAGAAAAAAAGTTTTAGATAGCGACAGCATTTCTTAGAAAATTTTGTAAATACTTTTTTTTATAGTTTTATCTTAAAAATTAATTTTCTAAATTTAAAAGAAAAATTTTAAATAGCGGCAACATATCTAAGAAAATTTTTAAAAACCATTTTTTTCAAGGGTTTTCTTGGTTTTTTTATTGAGTTAAGTATTAAACTTTTCATAATAAACGATTACTTGAGAATATGATTTTTTATTACTCAAAAATATACTAAGTTTAGTTTAAATCTCAAAAATTAAATTATATAACCAAACTAATATAATTTTTTTTTATTTATAAACGATTTTTACAAATATTAATTGAATTTTCCATGAAAGTTTTTTATTGTTAGGGTATATATTTTGTGGCATATGTATTGTAATCAGTTCTCATCGTGTTTTTCTGTTTTGTTGTTCGGTGTTTTGAGCTGGGCTTAAAGAGATTAAAAACGGTTTTGATTTGCATAAAAATGGCTTGCATGCCAAAACTTTTTGCTGAATGTCCTTTTTGTTGGGCTTGTTGGACTTGTCTGAGGGTTTTCCTGCTGCTGCTGCTGCTCTCGATAAAAAGTTTTCGCTGCCCGCACGCAGATAGCGCAACAAACCCCTAACGCCTGTCCCTGCCCCTTACCCATATCTTCTGGCTGGTTATCGAAGCTGCAGTTGAGACAAAAGGCCAAGTTAAGACCAAGTTGCGGCGGCTGTTGCTGACGTTTTATCTTCAAGTTTGTTTTTATATTTTATTTTGTTTTATTTTTTTCTGTTTTTTGGCCTGGACATTTCAGCGCACTGCGATAAGCTATCCTGAGTCCTTGGCATGCATCTGCGTCCTGCTTGGGGCTGAGGCTCTAGCTTCATCTACAGATCCCGAGCTTCTGCTGTGCCTCATAAAAATTCAATTGACTGCGAGGGCTGCAAAGTATGCAAATTCATTTGCTAAATAAGAAATGAATTTCCTAAGTGAAATCAGCTATCCACATCCCCTCCCAGTCTACTACGCCCCCCAGTCTCTCTCTGTCTCTATTTGAATTTATTTCATCTTAGAATTCAGTTGCAGGTGATATGGAAATTTTGTTTGGAATTTATATAACTTGAATACTGTAAAAAAAAAACTATTAAAAGTGTTTAGTTAGTCTATGCCACTATGAAGAGTCTAATAATAATCTTCTCTTCCAGGCAATGAAACTGAATATAATTTATTTAATGCAGTAACTAAAAATTAGAGTTATTGCATCAAATTTAAACTAAATAAATTATTAGGAAGATAACGTGCTGTAATTATTTAAAATTCACTAAAAATCTTATTAGAATCTGAACTAACGACAGCACAATAATTTATTTTCAATTACTTTTGCCATGAAAATTAAATTACGTTTTAAATATTTTTTTTGAGCTGAAAGCCCAGTAGCTAGCGTTCTTTAAATTTAGTAGACTAAGAATTAAATAGATAATCTTTTTCTTGGTAAAATTTAAAAAAAATTATTATTTTTGATTTCTATTAATTTTTTTTTTAAGTTGAAAGAAGCAGGTATTTTGCTATTTGTATTTTAAAAATAGTGGTATTAATATAAATAAAATTAGCTTGTATGTTCATATAACATTAAGTTACCTATGATTTACTTTTAGATACTGCTAGACACATATGAAATGTATTTTGATTTTTATGCAGCATGGAAAATTAATTTAAATGTGTTAAAAGTTGTTAAAAGTTAAAAATATGTTAAAATTTTTGTAACTGTGCCTATAAACCGTGTTAGTTAAAGAAAATCAAAGAAAATATGGAATAAAATTAAAGAAAATATGAAAAATATAAAGTGAAAATTGAAAAAAATTATAAAATGTAAAATAATTGAAGACCGGGGAGCATACAATGCACAGTGGCCAAAAATACAAAAAAATTAAACTCAAAATTTTGGCTAGAATGCTATTAATGCTATTTCAATATAAATCAAGCTATTTAAATAAACTTTTGTTTTTACTATATTTCAACTGTCCTCTTTAAGATTTAATTTGGTTTACTTGCGGGACTAACTTGAAGGCCGCAAATAAAATATTGTATAGAAAGGTATTAACTATTATTTCTAAGAATTTAAAAGTTGTTAGCATACTAAATTAATATAATATCAGTGCCTACATTGGGTTGAATAAATCTTATAGGTCGCAGTAAAATATTTCCTTTTCTAATAATAATAATAGGCCTACTTTAGTACTAAATTGTATGTAGACTTAAATTTTATTTGGTTATATAAAGTTAATCAAAGTTAACAATTAAACTTATTTTAAAAATATATGTCAACATTTACAGATTATATGATGTTATTAAAATGGTTGCCATACATAAGGTAAGTTCTAATAAATGAATTGTGTTTCATAACCAGGCCATTAAGTGTCATTCGCTTAAACCAGTTGAGAATTATTAGAAATATCGCTATTAAATTATTAGCATATTCAGACAATCGAAACGTAAATAACGATTTTTATTTTAAAAATCACACATCTATGATAATTTTTAAATTGTTTAATTATTTTAATTTTCCGAGTTTAAATAAAACTTTGACAAAAATATATATTATTTATTAAATTTTTTTTGTGATTTTATTTCCTACAACATTTGTTATTTTCCTACAACAAACAATAATAACAAAAACAACTAAACAAAAAAGAAAAATCAAAATTAAGTCTGAGTAATAAAATGAAAACTCTAAAATAATCATTATTATTTAAATTTTTCTTTTCTGCTTTAAAATTTATTTAAAAATTATTCAATAATGTTTTTAAATTAAAACTCTAAAATAATCATTATTATTTGAATTTGTATTTTTTTGCTTTAAAATTTAATTCAATACCATCGAATTGTTGTTTTTAAAAGCTAAATTTTCAGTTTGCCATGCTTTTTGGTTTTCCTAAAAATAATCAAAATTTAAACCATAAAAAAATATTTTTTTTGGTTTTTTTTAAACTTATATTTTAAAATTAATTATTTTTCAAAATTTATCGGGGTTGTATTGTTAAAAACAAATATTGCAAATTGCTACATTTAATTTATAAATTAAATTAGTGTAAAAGTGCAGTTTTAAATGCTTTTCAAGCGCTTTTCACAAACTTGCAAGGTCTTTAAAGTTTATTTAAATTAATTATTTTTTACAGACTTTCTTGACCTACAAAAAACTACGCACACATAGATACACACACACACACTCGCATACTTTGAATAGTGAATAGAGACTTCTCTCTTTTCAATTGGTTGCTTTTTGCATTTTGGCAACATTTTCCCTCCATTATTTATTTTCAACTAATTAGCGGTTTTTTGTGTTTGCATTTTCGCTTGCCGCCATCATTACTGTCATACGTTGTACTAACTGCTTTCCTCTCGCCTCCCCTCCCCCTTCTACACCCCTAAATATCCTTTACTTTTGGGTGAGACAAAAGCATTTCGCGGGTTTATTAACTAACGCACACACACAGCACCGTCTACACCTTTACACACACACACCTTCCCAGGTGAGTCATGTTGCTAATTAGTAAAGGATATATGCGACATGACTCTCACACACACACACACACACACATAGATACATATATATATGCTCGGCTGGTTGAGCATTCAAGTTTTTGCCAAGGTATGGCAAAGTTTTTAGCGCTCTGGGGGGACTAAACACACCTACAATTGCAGAACCTTCCCCTCCTCTCTCACACACACACACACACCCCTTTCAGTCAAATGTGTGTGTGTGTGTGTGTGTGTATCAAATATCAAATAATATTTGTAGCAGCATAAACTATGCGACAAGTTCGTTAGGAGGATATTGCGCATACGCCGCATTGTCCTCGGGCTGCCTGCGCTTGAGCGACGCGCAAACAGAAAAACCAAAAACTCGAAAAAAAAAATAAAAAAAATAAATATAATTGAAAGTTCCACACTGCGCTATACTCTATTCGCAGTTTGTTTGCCAAGTTATAACAAATTTTCAACATTTACATTAAAAAATTTGTAAAAAACTAAAAATTTGATACATTTTGGCTAATAAATATAAAAAAAAACTCATATGCCCAGTTTTAGCCTCAGTCAAATATAGAGTATATTAAAAACTAAAATTTTTAAAATAGAAAATAGAAACTTAGTAGTGAGCTTCATTGTTACGACAGCTAAAATAGAAAATTGAAACTCATTACAAGCACATAAGTATTTTATTTTTTATTATTTTTTACTATTTTTTTTTGGTTGATAGCTCTCATGTTTTCACGTTTAATTAATGCGTACTATTTTTAGCATAATCATGGAAATAAATACTAAACAGGATGTTAGAGTTGAACATATGTTTTTGCATCCTTTACACATAATTATATAAAAAGAAATAAAGCTTCAGACTCGTTGAATATATTATGTGCATAAATATGTTTTAAAATGCATAAAAAATAAAAACCATAAAAGATATTTCTCTTTGTTAGAAAATGTATCTAAATATAGTTTTAAAATTAATTGTAGTAGGTTAAGAATTTATTTGTTAACCTTCTTCTTAATAATAATAATAATAATAATAATATTTTTTAAATGCATATGTTTAAAAAGTCATTGGCAATCGAAATATATTTTTTATATATTCATAATAAAATTTGCTAAAAACTTTTAGTTGAGATTTTTTAAATAAAAATTTATAAATAATTTTTTTTCATTTAAAAAAAAATAGTAGACCAAAATAAAGCATTGTAAATATTTTTTTAATACTATTAGCTCTTAATTATATTTGCATAAATGTATGCTCTATACAAATATTAATAATTAGCTTTAAGGTCTTTTCTGTATCATTTTTTCTTCTTTTTAAATGTTAAATGTTTTGTGAAATTAATTATTATTTTTTAAGTTGTTTTATTAAGTAGAAAAGGTTAAGTCGTTTGTACTCTTTAGATACACTCTATATACACTCCACCTTTAAATATTAATATTTAAGTAAATTAAATTGACTTGCAAAAAAGTCAATATTTAGTTTTCTTTCACTTTTAAGTTAAGTTTAATTTAAGTTGTTGAAAAATAACAGTAAGATTAAATAATAAAATCAAAAAAAAAAATAAAAAAGTGCACTTTTAATATTATAGAAAATTTGTATAAGTTTTTTTTTATTTTTTATATTTTGCTTATTTTTATTTTAAATAATACAGTTTGTATATATTTAAAAATGATTAAATTTTCCAGAGAAGTTTTCGAGGCTCTACTAGAGCTTTGACAGCTAATAAAACATATTAAAGAGTTTTTAATATTTTAGGAAATGTTTTTGAATTTAAGTAGCAAAATATACAATATAAATAATAATAATGAAATTAAAGACTTTTTAATATTTCAGGAAAAGTTTGTGAATTTAAGTAGTATAATATACAATATAAATAAAATAAATAAATTTGTTTAGAAATGTTTAACAATAATCTTTGTTTGCTTTGAAAATAAATTAAATTAAATTAAATAATATAATTAAAGACTTCGTAATATTTTAGGAAATGTTTGTGAATTTAAGTAGTAGAATATACAATAAAAATAATATAAAGAAAGACTTTTTAATATTTTAGGAAATATTTGTTATTTTAAGTAGCAAAATATACATTTTAAATAAAACAAATAAATTTGCTTAGAAATGTTTAACAATAATTTCTTTTGCTTTAAAATTAAATTAAAAGCTCTTTAAATTTATGTTTTCCTTTCACGTTAACTAGCAATTAAATTTCTCTCAGTGCATGCGATTGCATTTGTTGGTTTGCGTGTTTTGACTTTTGCCATTGGCACTGCTTAATTTTAATTAAATTGTGTATATAAATATATATATCTATATCAGGATTATAAACATATACAAACATATGTGTATGCGAATTTATAATAATGTTATTAAGTCATGTCTAACAATATGTCCTGTGCATCCCTTTGCTGCCTCCTGTTCTCTGTATATGAAACATGTTGTAATTATTTTCAACATTGCCAGGCAACTGGTTGAGGTCCTTTATAAGGATTGCAGACAGTTCGACAGTTTTGATAGTTTGCCAGGGTGGCAGTGGGTGGGTTTATCGTTTATCGTTTATCACTATCAACAAAGTGCTTCATTCAAAACGCTGAGTGCGCTGCGCATTTCCGTTTCCGCTTTCGGCCATATTTATGTTTATGACATCAAGTTTATGATGTGGCCGGATTGCGTCCAGTGTTGTCCGGCAAAACCCAGTCACACCCCGGCACGGCTATTCAGCGGGGAAATCAATTCAAATGTGCTTACACTCCCGCTCTCTTCTCTGCCCCTCTCCCATCTCTTCTATCCCATCTCTTCTGGGCCTCTGGTCTGGTCTGTCTGCTGCCATTTCTATGCCATTAAAAAATTATTCCACTTTATTTCTTAATTGAATTTCGCTGCGTGTCTGGGCAACAGCAACAAACAACAAATAACACTCGCAATGTAAGTAAATTAAATTAATGTTTTATAATCTGATAAAAGCGAGCGACTAAAACAAATAATGTTTTCACAATTTTCAAAACAGAACGACACAGAATTTCAAATATTCTACAAACATTTAAACACATTTGAGCTGGCTTTTTGAAGAACTTGACAAATTTACTATTGAAAACAAAAAGTTTAAACAATTTGGAATTGTTTTTACCTAGTTTTGAGCTTTGAGCAGTAATTATCTATTTTAATTTAATTTAATTTTGTGTTTATTTATTTATTATGCAATTAAATGAAATACGTATAAAAAGAGTCTTTATTCAGGACTTTTAAGCAAAAAAACAATATTAATTATATCAGCCTTTTAATTATCTAAACCTGAATTTATTCTCAATTAGTTTTTATCTTGACAATACCCAAAAATTTCGGTAGAGTCTACCCATTAAATGATATCACAATCGTTAGTTAAACTTTGCTTAAAAATACTTTGCTAACAGATATTTAATAATTAAAAAAAAAATAATAAAATTAGTTTCAAAATATGGTTAAAAAAAATGAAAATATTTTTATTATTCCTGGGACTATTTAAAACAGTGAACAAAAATAACTCTAATTTGTATAAAATTGATTTTTAATAATTATATCAAGTTTTATTAAGAGCCTTACAAGCTTGTTTTATTTAAAAAAATTATATCCTGAAGCTTCCATAATAACAATTGATAGGAAATAGGGTTTTTGTTTATAATCAACAACAAAAAAAAAGAAAAAAAAAACTTGAATCTTTTTTAAGTTATCTCAGTTAAGCTCATAAATTTTCAATATTTATTTTCAGTATTTTTAATATATCAATTTTTTTTTTAATCAGACAAGATTTTAAAAAGATCACATTGCCATATTTTAAAGGGAAAAATTGGGAAAAATTAATAAAAAAAAATTATTTTATTTTTAGTACTATAATAAACAATTTCATTGTAATTTTATTGTTTGTTAGTAATATATTAATAATATTTAGTAATCTCATACTTCAGCGACCGAAAGTAACTATTATTGACCAAATTTTTAATTAAAAGAATCACAAATAAGTTAAAGTTTAATTAGTGTTTTTTTAATTACACCAAATTGTTTATAATTTCAGAAGCTTTGCGAATAACCAAACAAAATAATTTAATTATGTTATAAATATGGATAAAAAAAAATGAAAATATTTTTATTATTTCTGTGACTATTTTAAATTTTATTATTTCTGGGACCGAAAATAATTGTTATTGATAAATTTTTTAATTAAGAAAATCACATATTAGTAAAAGTTTTATTAGTGTTTTAATTACACCAAATTGTTTAGAAAATCAGAAACTTTGCGAATAACCAAAAAAAAATATGTATTTAATTTTTTTTTAAATTTTTAAATGTTCTTGAGAAAGGCAAAAAAATGTTCTAAAACAATGTTGCCATAGTATATTGTTTATTTTAATTTTAAAATCATTAATATTGAATATTTTACACAGTTACCATTGTTTTTTGATATATGTTTAACATAATATATCAATGTATAAATTAATTATTTGAAAATTAAATATTTGAATGCACAGAATAGTTCAAAAGGCAATAAAATAAATTGATATTAAAATTAATAAATAATGAAAAATAATATCAACAATTTTTATTAACTTTGCTTAAATAAAATTAATTTAAATTTGACAAAAGCTGAACTCAAAGTGCTGCATAATAATGACAAAACATGTTTCTCATTAATTAATTTATTTTAAATTTATTTCTGGATACACCAACAAGTTAATAACACTGAAAAATAAGAAAAAATACAAATTCTCATTAACTTAACTCAAATAGAAACTATTTAAATTTAAATATAAATAAAATTTAAAATAAAAATAATTAAATTTAAAAAGTTGTAAAACTCATTTTGTATAGAAAATGCTCTGACCATATTACCACAAATTGTAACCACAAAATACTTTGGCAACTTTTGAAAAGTAATTAAATGTCGAGCATTTCATTAGAACATTAGTGCAAACTACTAACGGTAGCGACAGTTGTTAAGTCAAAGCTATTATAAATATATATATACCAAGAATTTGCAACTTAAATGAAAACCTTTCAAGTCAAATGTAACCGCAGAAAACATTGTTAGCTACACATTTGCTCGTATTTTCTACTTTTCTACTAAAACATTAACTCAATTGGAAGCTCATTTGATTTCGACGGTGCTAGCTACAAAATTAGAGGCTCAAATTGAGGTGCCCGTCGAAATGTGCGGCTAATGGGGAACTAAGCCACAGAGTTTTAGCCAGAGGAGACCAAAAAACACAAAACGGAGGCCAAAAGTGAGAGCTATGCTAATGAAGAGAGCAGCACCCCGAGGCACATAAAAACCTTTTATGCAAACACACAAATGTGTGCACTGAGAGAAAACTATTGGAATTACTTTAAATGGAACAATTTCAAACGAAACAAGAGAGTAAGCAAAATAGAAAAAATCTTTGTTTGAGGACCGACAGTTAATGTATTTGATTTATTGTCAAAATAAGAACCAACATTTAAATCAATTAATTCATGTTAAATACATTAAAAAATATTGAGGTAAAGTTACCTTTATGCCCTATATGCTGACCGTTTGGGAATTATAGGAACACATTTGTGCAAAATAATCTAAATAGCGCCTATAAGTATGCAACAATTTGTATAACTTTTCAGCGTGGTGTTAGAAATTGTTGCAATTTAGCTTAATCTAGTTTTTTTTTTTTTTTTTTTTTAAATTTTATTATAGCCTACTGTTACTATTTTTAATAACTTATACTACAGGGAATATTAATTTTAACAAATTATATACATATTTACATATTTATACAAATTCATCTATTTGCTAGGTGATATTAATCTAGTGGATTTATAGATAAAACGCGGTTTTCAGAATAAATAATAAATATGAACAATAAATAAATAAAAAAATAAGAAAAAAAAAAAGTAAAAATAATAATTTGTTCTGTTGCTGTTGTCGTCTTAAAAAGAAACGCTTGGGAATTTTAGGCACACTTTTGTGCAAAATAAACTAAATAGCGCCTATACGTATGCAACGATTTTTAATATCCTTTCAGCTTTCCTTTTGGTGATATTAAAATTTATTGCAATTTAGCTTAATCTAATTTAATTAAAATATTTGCCCTTATTTTGGACTTACGTGCAAACTGTTTTGGACAATAAATTGATAAAATAAATAAAAAGAAAAATAAGAAAAATATAATTTATTGTCTGTCGTGGTTGTCGCCTAAGAAAAATCGATTGGGAATTATATTTATTAAGCTTCCCATAAAGCGTGGTTGTTATTTAATGTTTAAAATTTAGATAGCTGCTCTTTGACAATAATAAAATTTAAAAAAAAAGGGAATTATAAGCACACATTTGTGCAAAATAAACAAAATAAATAAATAAAAGACTGCAACTCTTTACATACACTTCCAGTGTGGTATAATTTGTTGCCTGTTTTTATATGCTCAGTATAAATCGAATAACTGAGTTGCAAAATATAATAAAAGTAGATCGATTGTTCATCATTTTGGAACTTAATTTTAACCTGAGTGAACAGTAGAACAACCCATTATTTTAATGAAACAATATGATATTTTTGTCTATCAAAAATTTCCACAATTTTGTTAATATTACGAAAAATATTCTCTAATTATACCATAGTAAATTTCTACTACAACTCCATAAATATTTTATCTTTTTAAATTCGCTACACTTATTTTATCAGTGTACTCATGTACTCACACACACACACACACACACGTACATCATCACGTAGGTGGTAATTAATTAAGCGAGCACTTGATTACAATGAAATTGACGCCATTTGCCAGTCGAAGCCGTGGTACTTGGTAGTACCGTGGAGGGAAGGGAAGGGATGGGTGTTAGGTGTAGAGGGATGGAGGGGTGAGAGAGGGGGTGCAGGGGCAGTTTTGGCCCCACTCCTCATCAAAAGGTGGTCACGAACTGTGGCACAAAGTGAAGCATACTTTGCGGCATATTAATGGCCTGGCTTTAACTGTGCTTAGTTGAGGGTTGAGAGTTTGTGTTGAGAGCGCACTTGACGCATAGTTTACAGCAGCTCAAATTTTGTTTGTTTAGCTGTCTAACACGCGGCACCACGCCCACCAATCTTACCCCAAACCCAAAACGCCCAAACGCCCATCAATCCAGCCAGGCAACAAAAACCGCTAAGCAAACAGTTTTTCTTAGCAGTTAAATGTGGCAAGTGCGCAACTTGAGCGCATTTGTCGAGTGCAAATTAAATATTCTACTTATACATAGAATACTTTTGAACGCTCTTTTGCAGCCACTGTGCACTGTGGGGCAAATATATAGTGTGACAAAAAAAAACAAGGTTTGAAAAGCTGCTTGAAATGTTTAAAATAAAATGATTTTGATTTTTATCGATTTTAGGCTATTCGATGCTATTTTAATTAATTAAAAAATAATAATTTGCTTAACTGAATAAAAATTTTGATAAAATTAAGTAACCAATATTGTAGTTCATAATGTTGGCTATCAGAATTAAATATTAGCTTTTTGGCTTCTTTATAAGTTTAGGTTGCAGTTGGGGCTTGAAAAATACCTTATAATTAGACCATTTTTATAAATAGAAATCTAAATATATATATGCATAACTCCAATGCAAATTACATTAATAATTGTGGCCAATAAATGATTATAATTATTATTATTAATTATAATTAATTGTGACCTATACGCGGAACAACAGATTCAAATTTTTAAGCTGCCAATTAACCCAGAAAATTAATTTTTCACTTTAGAAGTAAAAAATTGCGTTACATCAAATTTAAAAAAATATTAAAATAAATTATAAATATTCAATAAATACCTTAATTCAATATAAATGAAAACAAATGAAATAAATACAAAAATATTAAATAAATATAGAATTTCAAATGAAAAATTGAAATGAAAATAAATGAATAACCAGCAATTAAAATTCCTCTGGGTCAATGTTATAATTATTTAAAATTTATAAAATTCTTTAACTTTCACTAAAATTAAAAAAAATTTTAATGTTTTGTTTAACGGAACAGCATTGTTTGACAGCCAAAAAAAAGGAAATTAAATTAAATTAATAAATTTTTGATAAGAAATTTGTATAGGAATGCGAACGCTGTTTACTTCCGTAAAAGAAAAAATATTTAAAATTAATTTATTAAGTTGAAAATAAAACTTATTTCAATATAATTTATTTAAAATTTTCATTTGCATTTTTCTATAATTCCTTTCCACCATTTTTACCATCGTACGCCATTGCCAATGCTTTATAATGATCGAGTTAATCATGACGTTTACTGATAGCTATATACAATGATTATGATAATGATTATGATCAAGTTAATGGGCAGCATCCGTTGGGTATTAGCTGCATTACTTGGCTGCTTAGCCCGCTCAGCCCTCCCCCCCGCTGAGTGGTTTTTATGCATTTCTGAGCCACGTTGGGGACACAACTTTAACGTTAACTTTAACTTTAACTTGGCCACTTGGCAACTTTCAAACTGAACTCTGTCAGCGTCCATAATGTGGTAATATATAATTCTTGATTATTATTAAATTAAGTGAGTTCCAAGGGCGACAAGGCTACTCAATTTGGCAGCTTGACACTTTTGGGGTTTCGGTTTGCTTACCTGTAACGAGAGGGAGAAAAAAAAGAGAAGAGAATTAGAGAATGAGTTTGAGAATGAGAAAAAAAATGTGAAATAGGAGATGTACATATAACTTTTTGCTCAAGTGCTAACCACAACAAGGTGCATACAGTTAAGCTTTGACTTAGTGAACTCATATACCCAGAAAAAAAATATATCGTTAAAAATGTATCAAAATCATAGCCAAACTTTACTTTTTAGCCATGAATTTTAATCATAATATACGAACGGATTTGTTAACAATGCTCTTCAGTTATTAAAAATTATTTTGTTCTTTATTTTTTGCTTTATTTTTGTGCTTTTTTTTACAACTTAATTTAAATAAAAAACACTCACAATTTTTTTACAATTTAATTTAAATGAAGAAACTCACACAAAAAAAACCAAGACTAATAAATATTTAAAATTGTTTTTAAATATTTAATATAAAATTATGAGCTAGTATAAAGTTCAATTAATTCAAAAAAAATTTTCTCGCTTCAAAAATTTCATTAAAAAATTATAAAAATTCTGTGTCTATTTTATTTGTTCTAATGTCAGAATATTTTTTAGAAAAAAATATTATTTGTACTTGAGTTTTGAATAGAAAATTATTTTCTTACAAAAGGTGTTTAAAAATAAAAATAATTGTAATGTAGAGAAACCTTTATGACCTAAATAATTGGTTAGTTTGGGAATTAAAAGCGCAAAGGCGTGCTCAAAAATAATAAGACAGCGCCTGTAAGTATGCAACACTTTTCATAAGCATTCAGTTGGGTGCATAAATTTCTTATTGTATTAAAATTAAAGCTTTGCTTTCGTAATCTCCGTATAAATTGAGAAGAAACAGTGTTCTTATTGTTAACAACGATTAATTGAAAACAAAATGTAATAAAATAGGAGGCAGTGTTCCTAATAATCAAATAATAAATACTATGTATACAAACATTGTCAAGCTGGGCACAAAAAGACAATAAATAAATAAATATATTTATAGAATTGACAAAACCAATTTTGCACAATAATCATTTAATAAATATGAGCTCTCAAATCTGCCTGTTAATGGCACTTGAGCGCGGTTTAATTTTACAGGCAATTTATGTTTTTGCCTCTAAATTTCATAATTGTCATGTTGTAATTAGTAAATAATTAATTATATATTTTTTGGTAATCAATTGATATCCGTTTTGTGTTTATTTGTTGTACATGTTTTGCATGTATTTTATTTTAGACAATTTTAATTAATTTTTAGGTTTTATTTAATACAAATTACAATCACATGCGTTTCGGTTGCACATATTAAATATGTATGTGCATATTAAAAATTAATTATATTTTAAATAATTTTATTTAGTTTGGATTCCAAAGCCAGCTTCTTGCAAATTATAAAAAGAAAAAAATCAAAAAAAAAAAAAAATTAAAAATTAAAAATTGAAAGTTTTAGAAATGTTTGTATTAGTTGAATTAGTTCTCTAATTTTTTTGGCTGACTGTTATTGCCTCTTTTTAAAAATAAAATCAATTTTTTTTTTGTTTTGCCTGAATATAAGAAATTTTTTGTTTAACGCGCTGTTTGTTTTTTGCAAGCTTTACTGTGTTTTTTCAAGCTTAGCCTGAGGCACATCTAATCAAGTAATCGCGCGCATCTCTTGCAATTTGCCAAATGAATCGCAGCCACACACAGCACACACACAACACACACCACACAACAGAGCGAGAAATGTGTAGTAAAAAGTTGGAACAGGTAATGTAGACATACGCCCAGAAGCTACAACTGAGCAACACTCTTCTGCCCCCCTCTTTGCCAGGGGGGTTTAAGCAAGTTGCGGTTTTCTTGGTTTGATGGGTTTTTGCGGCTTGTTTGTTACTTGGTCGCAACGACGACGAGGAGACTTCAAATTCCACGCCAGAATGCGGCTTCATTTGTCAGTGGCATGTCATAAGGGTGCTACGAGAAGGGGGGGCAACATATGACAAAGATGTATGCACAAAAATAAAAATAAAAAAATTTTATAGAAATAAAAATGTCAGTTATAAATAAAAATGCAATTTCCAATGGCAAATCAACTGCCAGTCAAAACTGTCAAGCGGAAACG
The DNA here is from genome assembly GCA_035043045.1 of Hirtodrosophila alboralis. Taxonomy (NCBI): domain Eukaryota; kingdom Metazoa; phylum Arthropoda; class Insecta; order Diptera; family Drosophilidae; genus Hirtodrosophila; species Hirtodrosophila alboralis. The sequence goes on along the minus strand of JAWNNH010000155.1, from coordinate 611,741 downwards.
GAAATGGCGAATTGGCACGAAAAAAAAGCCCAAAAAAAAAACAAAAAATTCGTAACTTAATTTTCAAGTTATTTGCTTCTTTAATTCGTTTCTGATTGTTGTTTATTTGTTTTTCTTTTTTTTTTCTTTCCGTTTTATTGATTTAATATTATGAAACACAACAATAAAATATGCTAATCCAATTGAACAAACACGCTAAAAAAAAAAAAACAAAAGTTGTGCTCAATTTTTAAATTGCAACAATTTATTTGTTATCAAAGCAAATTTGATTGGCAACTTTTTTGTTTTTACTTCGAAGATTTCGATTAGCCATGTGGTTCCGCTTTTGAGTTGATTTAAATTATTCCAATTTCCCAAATTGAAATTACCGGAAAAAACAAACAAATTATCAATTGAATTAGGTTCAACATGGATTTTTCTACACTTTGTCAAAGGGCGTCCTTAATTTTGAACTTAAATAAAATTAAAGACAATGGGAATCGGTTCTAAAGTTATTAAAAAGTTGTTGACATTAACAAAAGTTATCCTTCTTTAAAATAATTACAATTATAAGTAATTGCACATTCAACTCGAATACTTTATTTTTTATTTTAATTTTAGTGCACTGGTCACACTTTCTTTTACAGCACATCTTGCAAAATTGTCGTAATAAAAGTAAATTGTCATGAATAAAATTAAAAAAATGAAAAATTCTCAGTAAAACAGTAAATAAGGAGAAGAAAAAAAATTTGGTAACAAAGAACTGTATAATAAGTAGAGGTGGAGAACTATCGATAGCACTATCGACAATATCGATAGTCTATCCACCTCTAATAATAAGTTCTCGGGTGAATGCCACAAATTTGCACTGCCAATAGCAGAGATATGGTCGATTCTGGGCTTTAAACCAGTTGAGAATTGCAAGCGACAATAAAATTAAATCATGCAAGCCAAGTACAAGGTGTTTGCTATGCAGTCTGAATTGAAAAACCAAGGAAGTTATAAATTAATGCACATGCATGTAACAAGCAGAAGAAGACATTTTAATTATATAAATTAAAATAAAAAAAAAAAACAATTATTTATTTTATCTTTTAAAATTTTGAAAAAAAAATTTAAAAAATTTATTATTTATGCTTAAACGTGATGATGCAGTGAAACACTCAACGTTTGATTGATACACACAAATTAATTGTTTATGCGTAGAGTATTAAAGATAGCATAATGCAATTTTTACACAATAAAAATTATTATCCAATGAACATTTCTGCATCATTAACTAATTACTACAAAAAGTGATTTTTCCAAAAAAAAAAAAAAAAAAAACAAGTTTAAAGTTTTTGAAAGTGAGCATCACATTTTATTCTCTCACGCGTGGAGTATTTAAAAAGTATTTAGGATGGTGAAATAACACTATGCAACAACATTTTGTATACCGTTCTTTTTAGAATCCACTGATATATAACTATTTAATATATTAAAAATATTTTTTTAATTATGGCAAGGTTTTTAGTGAGTTTATCATTTGTTAAATTGTGAAAATCTAGCTGGATCGACATCATTTTTGGAATTTCAAAAATGAAAATTTTCACAATTTTTGTAATTATTATAGCATTAATAAACCTAAACTAAAATTCTTGTTTTCGAGAAAAAATCGCACAACTTATTTTGGACTTATTTTTATGCAAAATTTTTATTTTAGTCTTTTATAACTTTTAAATAAACAAACTTATTTTAATAAATAATGTCTGATAGACAATTTTTTTATATTTTCCTAAAGATAAACAACTTTAATACCATTTAACTATGTTTGAAATTATTTTCACTTAATCAAAACATTTTTGAAAAGTCGAAAATCGGGATACAAAAAATGTTTTCAAATTGTTGCATAGTGTAATCATGTAATGAAAATATTTCTGCATTATAAACTCAAAAATCGTGGAAGCTGAAGCTGATAATGAATTGGTTTTATTATTATAAAAGATAAACAAATTTGAGCTATAACTTAAAGCCCTATTTGAGCCTTAATTACAGGGTATTTCTGAGTCGCTTATTTATGTTGCACTACCAAAACATTGAAATACTTAAAACAAACCTTTTTTTTGCCATATTGACAGCTCTATTAGAGCTATTTATTAAGCAAATCTGAAAGGTTAACACGCTTATGAAGGCTGCAAAAAACTGCCCGTTACTTGCAAGCATTATCCTTATGCACACACACATGTGTTCATATATGTACATATATAGATGGAAGTATATATTATCCTTGGCAGCTATAAACAGTCGAGCAAATAAACAAATTGCAGACACTCAGCAGCAAGAGGGGGGGGGGGGCAAGAGTTGTCGGAGGAGGAGGGGTTAGACACAATCTGTAGTACCCCAAAAGAAAACCCCTAGCCCCAAAAACTTATGCTTTTGGCAGTTTATTGTCTTGTTTTGTCTTGTTTTGTTTTGTTTTGTTTTGTTATGTCTTGTTTTGTTCTGTTTTGCACAACGAGCAAAACAAGTGAAAAAATAATCAAGATACAAATTATGACGAAAATCAAATGCTCTGCTGAAAATCAAAAATGGGGAAAAAACAAGGGTTTACTATTTTTATTAGAAATAAATTAATTAGATTAATTTTTTTTTTTTGATTTCTTGGTTTTAAAAAATTTGTGCAATAATGATTAATTTTGATTTATGGTATAAAAAATTCTAATTTTAATAATAATAATTGCAGTAAAGCATAAAACTGTAAAATATAAAAATTATGAAAGATATACTTAGATATAGAAAAACAAAATTAATCTATTTGCGATCCCAGAAATTTATAGCTTTTGATTTATGGTCTATTAAAATTCTAATATAAATAGTAATATGTGCAGAAAAGCGTAAAAATATAAAATATAAAAATCAAGAGAGACTCGCGTAAATTTGTTAAAAAAAAAAAATTATCGATATTTACGATCCCAGAAATTTATAGTTTGTGATTTTGATTTATGGTCTATTAAGATTTTAATATTAATAATAATGAATGCAGAAAATCGGTAAAATGTAAAATATAATATAATTGAAATTAATGCAAAAATCTGTAAAAAAAAAAAAAATAATCGATATTTATCTTCCTAGAAATTTATAGTTTGTGATTTTGATTTATGGTCTATTAAAATGTTAATATTCATAATAGTAATTGCAGAAAATCGTTAAAATCTAAAATATAAAAAACATGAAAATATGCTTAAATTAGTAAAAAAAAAATTTAAATAAAATTAATCGATAATTACCTTCCTAGAAATTTATAGTTTGTGATTTTAATTTATTATCTATTAAAATTCTAATATTAACAATAATAATTGCAGAAAAGCGTAAAACTCTAAAATATAAAAAATATGCGTAAATTTGTAAAAAAAAAAAAAAAAAAATTGATATTTACCTTCCATGAAGTTTTCAGTTTGTAATTTTGATTTATGGACTAATAAAATTCTAAATTTAATTATAATAATTGCAATAAAGCATAAAAACTTTAATATATAAAAAAAATAAAAGTTATGCGTACATTTAATTCTTAAGATTAAAAAAAAAAAAAAAAATAATAATAATCGATATTTTTGCTACCCGAATTTTAAAGTTTGTGGCTTCATTTCAAAGCAACAATCAAACAATAAATTTCTCTATATATACAACAAAGCCATTGAAGCAGACAGAGAGTTGTAATACTTGCTGATAATAGCAATCGAAAATATCGATAACAGCACAAATACGCCCGCATATATAATAAACAAAATCTTTGCGATGCCAAATACAATCCAAAAGTTTCGCATCTCTGCAAACTTTCGACAAAGTTATTGTTGCCATTCATTTGTGAGAGCATGAAGCACAAACAAAGCTATTCATATGAGTGCGAATGTGAGTGTTTCGAGTCTATATGAATAGTGTGTCTTGGCATTGCCTTATTAGTCAGTCTGTGTATCCTTTTTAGTGTTTTGCTTTTATTTTTTTTGATACACAGACAGACAGAAGATAATAAGTTTTCATATTTTGCAAATGGGCAAAGTTCAAACAAAAATGCCACAGTACGTTTATCTGGCAATTTCGAAACCCTCTCTATTTATCCCAAGGATAAATAGACAACTATATATTGAGTATATATAGAGCTATGACTCTTACTATATGTATTTTTATAATATGTAAAGCAATTGCCTGACATTGTATTACATAATTTATATATACCTTTCTTAAGAATTTCAGGACAAACGGCAGGACGTAATCTCAGGCAAAATGATTGCATGCTTAAGGGCGCCGTTTTATTACATTTTTATTTTTATTTTTTTCAGGACATTGCGTGTCCTGCACACTGGAAATTTCAGTAAAATTGCCACTTTACTTCACTTGGTTTATTTCCACCGCTTTTCCACATTTTGACGTCAGCAAATGGATTAAGAACTTATTTATCGATTTTTGTCGCCATTCATTATATATTTATTAATTTGATTTGTGCCTGGCGCTTCCTCTAGGCGCAGGATTCTTCCTGCTTCGTTTTGTTTTCTCTTTTTTTGACGGGTACGTCATTAAAAATCATTAAAATTCAGTGAACCATCGCAAATGCGACCGCTGTCCCAAATCATATCAAAGGCGCAGACAGCTCATCGTTTTTTCGCCACTTAATCCTGCTCCTTGTGCCCTTCCCCTGTCCCTTGGCCATTAGCACACATATTAAATTTTTCATAAAAATTTCATATACGCACTCGAACTTAACTAATTCCTTGGCAAAGCGCAAAGCAACCGCGGCGTGTCCTGTTGCCGCTTGAAATTATCCTTTGCCCTACATCCCAACCAACCCAAAAGTTCAGTTTCAGTTTGGGGTATTACAGGTTTGTCAAGACTTTTGCCTTCCTGTTTGGCTTTTCATTGGAAGCCCTCCACTTTGCTGTGTTGTCTTATAAATTCCATAATCCTTAACATATTTCACAGATTCTATATATTAGATTTCTTGGAACAGTTTAATCTCATTTTTAATATGAGAAATATTTTATTTATATTTACAGGAGAGGCAGAGGTTTTTATAAATAGGTCGTTCCACATATATTTATATATATAAATATATTTATGTATTTATATATTATTGATTGCTATGATTTTTAAATTGCAAATTCCGATTTTATAATTTTATTTAATTCACAATTAAATATCAATAAATTAATTATTGTTTATTTGCTAACTTTTTTATTTGTTGTTGAAATTTATTTTTTTAATTTGTTTATTAAAAAAAACAAAATTAAAAATTAATCTGCTACTTATCAAAAATTAGTGTAATTTTAAAAATATTTTTTTTTTTAAATAAAAATTCAAATTTGTTCTATAATTTTTATTTTATGGGTAATAAATTAAAAAAAAAATATATAAAATGACCTGAATATTAGCTGATGCTTGTGCAGATTTATAATCTATGTGTCTATATTTATGTGGACATGCACATATCGATCTTTATATATTATAAGCAGATTTAAGTGTATTTTCTTTTAATTATAAAAAAAAAAAAAATATACATTCTTTAAGTGTTATTTTACATTTTTATTTATTTAATTAAAATTTTTTTTTGACAAAAAAAAAGAGTCTATTAGGTATAACAAAATTAATTTTTTGCTTCTTAATTTACTTTATATAAACCCCTTAAAATTTTAACAAAATCGAGCTGAAATTTGTTATTATAAAATATATTTGTTTAAAAGTAAAAAATACAGTGAAAAGTCTCATAGGTGGACAGCGACCTTCAGCCTAATAGAGAAGGATCTGATTCTATGGTTAAAGAGAAAATGAACGCCTTAGAAGAGTGTCCGCCTATAATAATCATATATAATATATAATAATATATATATAATGTATATTAATATAATAGCTATTAGAGGTGTCAGTTAGGAGATTTTATAGTTTATTCAGCATTCCAGAATTATGTACAATCTATCTGAACTTTAATATATTCTCTTTTTTTTTCAAAATTAAGAATTACAGTTGACGCTCACAAGTTAGAAACTTCAGTAATTAGTATTTACAGAAATTAGATTAAGGGTTTGAATTTCAGATACAATATAATATAATAAAAATAATTTTATTATTAATTAATTTATAATATAATATTTGAAATACAATATTTTAGTTTTTTACTGAATCCATAGAGATTTTTCTATTTTTAGCTGGTAAAATATATATTTTGTAATTGTAGTGAATCTTTTTGATTTTTTTTTTGTTGCATCTTTTTTTTTGATTTTATGTATAATTATATTTTTAATCAAAAAATTATCTTGTATATGTGTATTGCTCTGAATTGTTATCTATTGTTGTGTTAATTTTATTTATATAAATAACAAAAAGAAGAGTTATAATTTTAGATTTTTGGAGTTTATTTTATTCATTTTAATTTTATTCTTAAAATATAAATAATACTTTTTGGAGTAAATTTACTGCATTTTTATTTTATTTATTTATATCTAAAATATAAATAAAAAAAAGAAGAGCTTTATTTTTTTTTTAGATTTTTTTACTGCATTTTTATTTTATTTATTTATATCCAAAAAAAACGCTTAAAAATTAAAATATTTTAGAAATTTGTAAATACCTTAAAAACAAAGTGATTCTATTTTATGAGCGTCGACTGTATTTCAAATTTATTTAATTTGTAACAACTTTAAAGCGTCGTCTATTCCTCATCTCACTCTCTCTCTCTCTCTCTCTTTCTCCAGCTCTCTTTTGCAGTGCAACAACAATTTTAAAGGCTACTTGCCACACGTTGCGTGTTGTTGTTGTTGCTTGTTGTTGTTTTGTTGCTTTTATTGTTACAGTTACATTTTGATTGGACTAGCCATTTAAAGGGCCGTTTCCACTTGCGGCCATGTTAACAGTTTCGGTTGCCTGCCCCTTGCCCCTCCCCCAGCCAAAACGCCATTGTTGCCAGAATTTTATGTTTGCCGCAATTGCGCCTCAGAGATTTGTGCGCCGCAACAACAACAATAATAATATAGAGCTTGGGTCTTGGGGCGGGGGGTTAGGTACTCTAAAATTTATTTGCGTTATTATTTAGGGCCTTGAGTGATATAGAGAGAGAGAGTAGGAGCATTACGAATGTATTACGGTCGGGAGTTTTAACTCATTTGCCTTCCAAAAATGAAACCTATTGAAATTTGTGGCATGCCTCGCACGCGACACAAAACGCTTCATGAATTCTTGATGATCGTTGAATGGACAAAGCGAAACAAAGGAAAACTGGGCTAAAAACTGGACCTATTTAGTCCACTTACAATAATCACACAATTTACACGCATCCAAGAGATTCCAGAGAGAACATAAGAACAGAAAAGCAAAAAAAAAAATAATATAAAAAAAAAATACAGGAAAACCAAAGACTCAATGGAACTGGGAAAAAAATACTCATGTTAGAATGTTCATGTGTTCAATAATGACCATCTATGATACCCTGTATTTTTATGCAGGCATGTGTGTGTATTTGGCTAGACAAATAAGTAGAGAATTTTTTATAATTTTCATGAGAATTTTCGTTCTAAAAGTTGAAATTCTAAAGTAAATAATTCTTGAAAAAAAAGTCAAAGTTTTATCTTTGCTTTTGATAGCTTGGAATTGTGCTGCTCTTTTGTTGGTTTCTTTAAAAAACATTTCTAAAAATAGGGAATTTTAGAATTAATTTTTTTCCAATACAAACAATATTAGAAAACTGTTAACCTTGTAAAAATCATTGTAAAAAATGTATTTAACCCAAAAGCAAACTAATTCTTATGAAAATTCAACAATTATTTATTATAAAATTAAATTATTTATTTTTTTCTTACTACAACAAGCAAATCTTTTTAATTGGGACAATTTCCAATAGAAAACAGAAAATAGATTTTTAATTAAATCTAATATAAATGCAATTTATTATATACATATATCATATACATCTTTATATTTATTATGAAAAATTTATTTATATTTAATTAGACATATATTTATGTTACTAATATATATTACATTAAAAAATATATTACTAAAGTTATACACATTTCACAGACCATAGGCTAAGATATATATATATCCCAAATTATTATAATTATAATTGTAATTGCTTGCTTTTAAAAATGAAATTGTTATTGTTATTATTCATAACAAAAATGTATCAAAACTTAAAAAAAAACACAATTTTATTTAAATTTTGATTTAACGCAATTAGTCAGTTTTATTTTTCATTTTTATTTTTTTCCCATTAAATATACTATATAATTGATTTTAATTTAATATAATCAATTTTATTTATTAATTTAATAATAATAAAATTACTTGTTATTTCCCTGTAGCTCCGCCTTTTTAATTATTTAAAAAATATTCGCTTCATTATACATATTTGTTTTAAATTCTCAAATAAGTTTTTTTGTTTTTCTTTTAATATAATTAAAAAATTTCCTCTTAGGAAAAGTTAAGAATTTATTTTGAGCACACGAGCTACTAGTATCAAAGATTAAATAAATACAAACACTATACAGCATCAAAATTAACTCCAACTTAAAAGACCATATACTCTTTTGTGCCTTTGCTGAGTATAGGGTATTGCCCAAAAAAAAATAAAAAGGAAACAAATCCAATAAAGAATTGTGGCAGGGGCACAAAAAAGCAAATGAAATATCTTTATAAATAAATGCCAGGCACACATAAGTGGCACACACACACACACACCGCATACACCCCTTGGTACCCCACCAAGCCCCACCAGAAGACTTAGAACCAACTGGGAGCAGAGCGTGGAGTAAATAAACTAATGCGGCTACTTGTTAAGCAAAGTGCCGTCATCTATTAAACAATGTGACCAGCCCATCCTGCGTCGGACCACTTCAAGGATATGAACTGAACGAGGAACTCAACTGAAACTCAAACTTGGCCAAAATGACAATGGAAATGGCAATGGTATCAGGTTAGGGAATGCGTATGGTAGAAAGGGTATTTTTTTTGTGTTTCCTGCGTTTGTTGCAACTGTTGCGATTTTTGGGAGAATTTTCTCTACGTTTTTTTTGGAAGTTCGAAGTTGATATTTTGTTGTTTGTCGCCATGTTTCCGGCGACTGCGTCGCATGTGTGACAAATGTCTGAAATTCCGGGTTTTTTTCGTTTTTTTTTTCGGTTTTTTTGTTGTACTCAGCTATCGTGTGACTCATTAGGAGAAGCAGCCCAAAACACCTCTCTCTCTCTACTCTGGCTTCCACTTCATAGTTTTAGCTGGAGATCTATACACATACACACACGTATTTATTTTGGCCCGCATTTCATATTTTTTTGTTGGTATTCTTTTGTCTTTTGTGTATATATGAAAGCAGCTTAAACGTGTAATGGCCAGCAAAAATCATGACCAAAATACATAGAGTTGACAGCTTCCCAGCTGAGCTGATGCTATCTAATGATGTTAAATAAAAGTGTGAGAAGGGCAACCCATGCTTTGTTGGGGTAAAAACTTTGCTTTGATTAATTTATACAAATTCTATATAGCTTTTAAGAACTTCAAAAATCGAATAAACTAGTGTAAACGGCGCGCGTTGCTACGCCCTTCCTTAAAAAAACAGAAATAAAAATAAAAAAAAAACTTATCATATTCCTGTTGATCCGTCGTTCTCTGTCATATTATATTATTTCTACTGGTCTCTAATAATGCTTATGTAAAAAACTAATACATTCTGGAGCGAAGCCATATAAGTCAGTAATCTGAAAACACATAGCTTAAGTCATACCAGGTAACGTCCTTAAAACTGTACACTTTGGGCGATAACTTTTAGACAGTGTTCAAAATTTAAAGTACATATGTGCCTTTAAATACCCTTATAATCCTCGAGCTTATAATTTAAAAAATGAAGTCAAAAAAACAGCTCAGTAATCCCACTGGTTATGTAAGGAAACCTAAAAGAAAACCGAGTGGAAGCGTCTACTTTATTTCATTTCTATAAATATAAATTTAGATGTATTATTATGTATATTAAGAATATATAACAAAGTATATTTAAAGTATATTTAAAGCATATTTAAAGTATATTTTAAAAATAAAACTCATATTCTATTTGATACCCGCAATCATAGCGAAGTACGTATATAAAAAACGGAACAACGTAGATTCAAGTATATTCCAATACAAAGGCGTTCACAAGGAGGGGATTTATTTATTTATTTCTAAATATTTTAATAAATAATAAATCGATACAAAATAAACACTTTAATTAAACCAATTTGTGACAAAATGAAATCGAAAATTATTTTTATATATTGTGTATTCAAATAGTAAAGTTTGTTAAGTTCCGAATCAAATCTATTATAGGAATAGAGACTTCATTTGCTTTTGATATCACGATTTAAAATAATATTATTTTTTATTTAATCGTTCAATTTATACACGAAAAATCGATAATGCATTTGAAATAATTTGCAAGGATCCCAAACACTATTCACTTAGCTTTCCACCGTCGTTTCTTTAAACATTTCAACCAAACTTTCTTTTTTTAACCTTACAACAGATATATATTTATATACCGATTATATATGCTATCCAGATATATCTATATACCGATTATATATGCTATCCTCACCCAATACATATATAATATCAAGCAAAATAAATAGAAGGCAACTTAAATGCTTCACTGCATTCATTCACAGCAGGTGTCCGGCGCTGTGTGTTCGGGGTGAATGGCTAAGCTGGATACGCCGCCATCTTGAACTCTAACATTACCGCTATTCCGGCTATTCCGCATTCCCCTTATCCTTCTACGAGTGAAGCAATAATCAAGCGACAGGCACACAACGTGCCTCAAATTCATACGAGCTGTTCAATCTGATTTGTATACCCTATAACTGATACTTGGCTAAAAGGGGTATACTGAATGTTGACTAGAGTTGTGTGATTGTTTGGCAAATTATGAAATGTTTGCCTGAGCAAAAATATTGACTTTACGTTCGATAGTATCGATAAAACAATTGTTTTGACATTTTTTAGAAATTAAATAAATAAAAATCATTAAATATAGGGAACTGCTTAATTGTAATTGATATTTTTTTTTTATAATTTATTGTTTAATTTATTAACACTTTTTCTAAAATAAAGTACAGTAAGAATATGTGATAATATTCTGCTTATCATATAGATGATATTTTACTAACAAAAATTAAAAAAAAATTGATTTATTTTAAGAACTTAAATTTATATATTTTTTAAAGAGTAAAATTAAAAATAAAATTGTGGATTAAATGGAGAACTGGGTGCAAACGACAGAAATACTTGTCTCAATTTTATTTTCTGCATCATAATATATATTAGTTGATATTTTTCTAACTCGATTTTAATTGTTATATAAGTAGAATTTAGGTGTATGTTTAAAATTAAATAAAAGTTGAAGATTTTAATAGCTTAAATCAATTATGAAAATATTGAATGGGCTTGCTTGTTATATTTAAAATGCTGATTATTTCTCAATTAAAAATAAATAAATTCACACTATAAGTCAGGAATCGTAACGGTTATAATTAGAAAAAAATGAAAATTATGGAAAAAAAATTATTATTTGCTGATTTTTATAAAAAAAAAAGTGAAAAAAAAAATTATTTTAAAATACAAATAAATATTATTTTCAAATTTTTATTGTAAACATGAAAAATAAAAAATAAATATATAACGGTTATAATTAAAAAAGAGGTAAAAATTATAAAAAAAAAATTATTTGTAGATTCGCATTAAAAAATTGAGAAAAAAATTTATTATTTTTA